>CAVLJG010000003.1:58549273-59149273 GCA_963669975.1 Acanthoscelides obtectus
TTTCTAAAATGTTGGGAATTATACAGGGTGTCCTAATTTTGACCTACATATCAAAGTTGTGATTTTTTTAAATGGAATGCCTCAGATTTTATTGCGTATTTGACATACCAATTCAAAGAGAAGATTGATTATAACATACTATGAGGTTTTGGTAATTAGCTACTTCGATTGTAAGGTGTTTTGTCCAGAAAAACCGCCCACTTCGGCAACCCCTCAATCCGCCATTTCGAAATTTGGATAGTAGGATGAATTTTGTATCAAAAAAAAACTTACACACCTCAGCTTTTTTCTTATTTGTTACTTTTTCGAATTTTCATTTTTGCTCATACAAGGCGAATTGTAGTTTTTCTCAAAAATTTCAAATGCTTGTATATTTGTGCAAGATTGGATTCAATTTTTTATAAGCTTTTTTTTGGTATAAATAAGGTTTGATTCAGCTAAAAATCACTAGATTTGAGATATTAGCTTTTATTAGAACACACCACCAAAAAATTAAGGAAAAAAATTCACATTCATCCATGGAAACAAAAGACAAACAGTGGGTTAGTTCCATATTGCCACTAAGAGTACAGATTTGACGTAAAAACTAATAACAACCAGAACAGTATTCAGCTTCAAGCGTAATAGAGAAAGACAACTATAACGACACCATAAACAAACAACTACCACAACTCAAGACCTACTCTACAAAAACTGCTCGAAAATATCTCTGCCATTTTGAATACACAGCCGTAGTCTTTTGGATAGATGACCGCTGCACATCCCTCAAGCTGTGTTCCCTTATGTTCAGAAAAGCATCCTTAATCCTTTCCTCCAGATTTTCCGGGGTAGATGGTGATATCTATAAACCTCTTGGCTTACGTAGCCCCATAGAAAGAAGTCTATTGGTGTCATATCTGGTGATCTAGGAGGCCAAGATATAATGCGAGATGCTAGGAAACTATTTCTTTGGGCTTCGCCCAAACGAACACTATATTCACCATTTCTTCTTTAGAAAAATTAATTTCAAACACATTTTTAATAATAATGATCACAAAGCTGTTTGACAGTTTGTAACTAATCAAAAATTTATTTGTTTCCAATGATGATGCGATATTTTAAGGAATTAAGCCGTTCCATAAAAGACGTACTAATAACCGAAAAAATAGCCGTAAAAACCCTTATGTGGCTAGTATTAAAATAAGCTTATAAAAATTGAATCCAAACTTGTACAAATATACAGGGTGATGCATTTGAAATTTTTGAGCATCCTGTATGAGCAAAAATTAAAATTGGAAAAAGTAACAAATAAGATAAAAGCTGAGGTGTGTAAGTTTTTTTTGGTACAAAATTCAGCACTCCATATTTCAAAATGGCGGACTGAGGGGTTTTTCGAGACAAAACACCTTTTATCTCAGTAGCCAATTACCAAAACCTCATAGTATGTTATATTAATTTTCTTCTTTTGAATTGGTTTATGCAAATATGCAATAAAATTTGAGGCATTCTATTTGAAAAATCACAACTTTGATATGTAGGTCGAAATTGGTACACCCTGTATAATAGCCAATATTTTAGAAATGTGCCCTCAAATATCATGTATAACATCCCATAAATAGATTTTCCCAAATGTATTTGTTTATGAGTAATATTCCGTACACATGGATGGGCCACCCTATATATATATATATATATATATATATATATATATATATACGAGGGATGTCTTTTGAGTTTTGCATATGGAAATGAAAAAACACGGTAGGTAGTTTTAAATGACTTTATTGTTTTTCGAAGTGCTCTCACGAAGATTAATACACATCTGCATGCGCTTGAACCAATTTTCGAAGCACTTATTCCTCTCGTTTGCTGGCAGACCCAAAACGGCATTTTTGAATGCGACAACTGCTTCTTCTGGTGACTGGAACCTTTGACCACGCAGTCTGTTTTTAATTTTCGGGAAGTAAAGAAATCGTTAGGACTTAGATCGGGACTATATGGAGGAGGGTCCAATACTTCCACGTTCTGTTCCGTTAAATACTGCCTTGTTTTTTGGGCAGTGTGCGAGCTTGCATTGTCTTGGTGGAGGATGATTCTTCTTTCGGGGTTGATTTTTCGAAGCTCGGTGATGACTTTTGGCAAACAAATGGTGGTATACCAGTCCGCAGTAACAGTTCTTTGCTCATTAAGAGGAATTGTTTACAATATGACCCGCTTTTGACACAATGTCGCGACCATCTTTTTCGAAACCCTTCGAGAAAGGATGACTTTTGTTGGCTTTTCTTCACCTTGGAACACCCAAACAGCCGACTATCGTTTATTTTCTGGTTCATAACAGTAAATCCACGATTCATCACCACTAACAATGCTGGACACATTTTTTGAGTTTTCGGAATTGAAACGGTCAAGCGTTTTTTGACACCAATTACCTCTGGCTGCTTTATGCTCTTCAGTCAACAGGTGGGGTATCCAACGAGAAACTAATTTTCTTACTCCTAATTCTTCGTGTAAAATTTTTTTGAATTGAGGTCTTTGAGATCTTCAAGGACGCCTCAATCTCGCGATATGTCACATGTCTATTTTCAATGATGAGTTTGCGCACAGCATCGACGTTTTCCTGGGTGACTGCCGTTTTTGGTGCACCCACCCTGGAATCGTCGCTAAGACTCACCCGTCCTCGTTTGAATTCTCCATACCAACGGGAAATTGTCGACTGATGTGGCGCTTCGTTGCCGAAAACAGACAGTAACTCAGCAAGGCTTTCTTGTTGCGATAATTGCCTCTGAAAGTTGTAATAAATTATGGCGCGAAAATGTTCTCGGTTGAGTTCCATTTTTCTAATGACGGTGACACCTAAAAATTCACTGTAGTGAGAACACTGCACGTATTGTTGTGAAACTTTGAATTTAGGTTTACTAAAGAGAGAGGTTAAGATTCAGTACTGACGTTCGATCCGCACGGCCCTACTATATTTCTATATGCAAAACTTAAAAGACATCCCTTTATGAAACACTTCACATTAGACCATATAACTCTTATATAAAACTTTTTCTTCTAGAATGGCATATAAAAAAGTTAGAGGGCGGGGAGGATCACTTTATAGCATCTACAAATGACATGAAAATTCGAGTTATGCAAAAAGATCTTGGATGGCAAACAAAAATAGTAATAATTATATATTGCAGCCGCGAAGACAGAATCTTTGAGTACCGAGGTAAAAAGCATTTGTTTCGCTTTCTGAACAGAAGAAGGTTTGTAGAACTACAGCCATGCCGTTTCCGAATTACTGTTGGAGCTTATTATTTTAAAGATTAAACATATTTTTTTGTGTACAATTGATAGCCTACCTAGTGGAATATAAGAAGGTATCACAGCATTTGCGCAATCTTTCACAAACTCAAAACAAGCAGTTTGATTAGGGGAATCTAAATCATCGAAAAATATACCTCCTACTCCTCTTCTTTCTCCTCTGTGAGGTATGTTGAAGTAATCATCACACCATTTTTTAAACCTAAAAAATCAAGTATAATTATTTATGGGCCAGATTTCTTCTTGCCAAATGAGCAAATGGGTGAATCCATGCAGATTTAAATGTACTTTGGACGTTACTTAAGGGAGACCCAACTCATGTAATATATATAATACAAACCAGGCATATTTCTACCTTAAGTTACGCTAAATCCAGGTTTAAGATAAGTATGTATAAATCCTCAATGTCTCCTCCTGTACCACCTTTTACCTACAGGGCCCCAGAGCACAGGAAGTTCGGAGCCTCTAACTAAAGGCAGAAGCGGGTCTAAGATGACGCACTGAGCGTCGAACCTCTGGACTCAAGGGTGCTCTAGACCGCGATTTATGGAGACCTTGAGTAGACAATTTATGTTCCCAATGATGATGCTCCAGCATACGACCTTCCACTATTCAACCATCACCAGCGGAAGCGCCGTACGAACTTTCTGCTTTGGGCTCCCAAAATCCTAGATCAGTTACTGGCTGAAGGAGCTCTAGAGCAAAACTACAATGGGGACCTGCTTTGCCGTTGGGAAAACTGAAGGGCGGTAGGGGTACTCAGACCAGTGGCGTAGCGTGCATTTTTGCCGCCCGGGGCTGATCGCAAATTTACCGCCGCTCTCTATTTTAAGTATCAGTTTAGAAAATTAGTAAAAGTCAAATGACTAAAAATGGAATTTTCGTGTTTTTCATAGCAAAATGTTTTATAGAATCCTCAACATCTGTACCTCGGAGCCAGACTAAATCAAATCCAAATTTTTGAATTTTTGGGTTTAATAGGCTAAGCAACATATGTATGCACACTCTCTTATTTGCTATTTCAGATTTGCCATATCTTTGAAAGCAAATAAATTAGCTGCTTTTAAATCGGGTTAAGTCTTAAGGCTGCTTAGAGCAAAACAAGGTTATGTTACTCAGTCATAGTTTGGCGCGCATATATACCCTATTTCACGAGTATCCATCACGCTTTCACGTCTACTCAGGTAAACAGCTGATCAGCAAGTGACATTTTTGTGTTAGACTGCAACGTTGGCAATAAAGAATCGGGTACAAATCTAGTAAAACTTGTTTGTGGCGTTTTGCTTTTTGTATTCAAATGAACTTTTCTAAATAAAAGAGCTGTTAGCAAGTACAAAATGAATCTGTAGCGTAAACAAACCAAAACAAAATACGGCTCAATATGTGCCCTGTGCCGATATGGGGAATTTTGAGATATTACCAGATAATTGGCAGTCATCTACTGTGAAATAGGGTATAAGTTGCATTTGTGGTAACATGCGTTACATATTTATATACACTGATAACCAAATTTGTCTGACGGCCTGACTTCAATGTGTACGAGAGAGACTTGTTAGAAAGAGATAGCGAAGCTCATCACCACGTTGTCTAGCAACACTGACGCGGCAATCTGCCACGTTACCAATGTGTTACACCAATTCCTTGAATTAAAATGCATGTTGAAAATATGCGTTAGTATATTATCTACGCATAAATAATGGTTTTATTTTGAGCGTACACACTTTTGAATTGTGGCTAACCCATGTGCCACTGCCTCTCTCCCCACGTTGCGCTACTGACGCAGGCATTTCTTTTTGAAATTCCCCTTGATTTTTGGGCATTTGGGGGTCACCCACCAAGTCCACGCTCTAGGCACAAACCCCATTTGTCCATAGGGTGAAGACGAGATAGTTTACCTAGGATAGTAACTGTTGTCATGCTTATCACAGGCATCCTTCAAGGTTCTGTGGAAGTGTACAGCGTCAGCCGAGTTCAGGTAGTACGGCGTTAAGTCGGTACCACCTCCAAACCACCACTGGGTTTCTTTTCCATCTTCCACTTCAAAATATCGATAGTTGAAGTGAATTGTCGGCACCAATGGGTTTGATGGATGGATCACAGCGCTGATACCAGCAGCAAAGAAAGGTAGGTTTCCATCTAATTTGAAAAAAAAATATGTTAAAATAATTCTACATAAATATGAAGGTTGAAAGAAGCAGCTTTAACATTGGTGCTGATTTGAATATGCACTTGCTTCCCATATACATATGTGACATTTATTTTATGTATGTCCAATAATATCCATGTCATTCACATTCGTAGATGTCTGTCTTTTTGCGTTTTGTCACCATGTAATGTTTCAAGTAGTTCAGATTTTTTTACACCGAAGCAGCAGCGCAGGCAGAAGCCTAAATGACAAGGCACCGCGGCGGCTATGAGGAGTTTAAAGAAACTTAGTTGATCCGATTTTTGAACTGCCTAAGACATCAAACATGCCACGTGTACATTTTTTGAGCAGATAACTTCTATATTTTGTTAGACTAAATTCATCTGTCAAATGAGTATGTATTACCATGGATTAACGTATACTTCCTGATGGCAGCCTACCTAAAATGCTATATTTCCGGGTCCAAAAGATTATTCGAGATAAAATGAGATACTGTAGTACCATAAATATATGAAATTTTGTCACATTTAATATGTATACTTTGTAAACGTTAGTGTTTCACCTTTGAGACACTCATTATATATATATATATATATATAGTAGTAAATAGAAAAATAGCTGTAATAAATTCTCATAGATGACCCTAAATCGCATTTATCTCTGTTAATTTTTTGGACGCCGGAATATAGCATTAGGTTAGCTATCTTCAGGTAGAATATGTAAATCAATGGTATTACCCACATTTTTACGTAATGATAAGCTGATTTCGACAAATATCTTAAAAGTGACACAAAGTACAACAAAGAGGTAGATATACCAAGTATACCTTATGATGTTTGAGAATTCCAACACTCTCGCCTGATGGGAATAAAGATTGTGCTATTATTATCTCAGCTTTAATGCTGTTTTAGCAAAAAAGCTAAATAGAGTAGTCAAATCATATTTTCTTTAGCTTCACCTGATAAATTTTTGCCCCTAGATCGCATCTGTGCAACAGCAGCTTTGGCAATGTTCCTGACACCACAGAAATGTTGACACCTGCCTTTTCAAAGACTTTGCCTTCTTGAAGGACACATGTTATTCCACCACCTCCTTCCTTACGTTCCCACCTACATCATATACAAAATATTCTGCACAGCACATTATCACAAAAAATGGAAGGCAGATTCAGCATGTTAGATTTTATAAACATGGGTCTGTAAATGCTTCATTATTATAATACAAGATGGTTGAACTTTATGTTTTGCAAACAATTGTATATACTATTGGGTTTTGCAAAAGTGACATTTTGTCAAAGCCATATTGATTCTGCTTGCTGTCTCATAGAGTTGTTCATTGTTTGTTGAAAGAAAGTAACATACCGATTACTCTATTTCTTAATCAGAGTAAACAGATTTGAATGTTGGTCAATAAAACAATTTTCAGTTTGGGAACAATGCAGCTGAATATTTAAACTTCCAAATACAACAGGCTTAACTAACATGTCAAGGACCAAATCTGCTAGGCAATTATATAAAAATGACTTTGAGACTAATTTTTTCTGTCCCTGGTTGGTGAGGTAAAACATTATTTCTTTTGTATTTTTGGAAATAAAGCTTATTGACTGATAGATTTAAGATAATGATACTGTTTTGCAAAAATCAGTTGTGTGGTTTTTCTGAACATAATCTTGCTAGCATGAATGCCACTGCTGTATGTGCTTTAAGAAACAATTATTTTGTATATGTTGATGTAACCCTTGATAATACAGCTCTATGAAGCAAAATTCGTTCCATTATTTTGATCCTATATATTTATATGGACTTTTTTATATTCTCACATGGTGCATGTGCCCTTCAATTTATTGAAAATATTCTGTAGTGGAATTTCAATAATAACACTTCGTACCTACCTGTCAACAAGAAACTTGAACTCAGAATCTTCTTCCTTTTCTAAAGCTCTACAGAAATCTTTCTGCACTTTCATAATCATAAGTTCCATTTTTGCCTTCATTGAATTTGGATTTTTTCGGAGTTTATCCCAAGGCGTAATCGGGTCTGCCATGAATTCTTTTGTCTCCACTTTGGTTGAAAAGAGTGCCATGGCTCCTACGAATACCGAACCGTATGTTCTGGAAAAAAGGTCAATTATAGCTTTTATAATAATGTTATAAGTTAAAGAAACGTTTCACAAAACTAAACAGCAATCTTATTGTTTGACTTATGGCCAATATCAATATTTAAATAAAAACCGCCTTATCATTATCTTGGTACCTAAATACGTATGCTTACCTGAGGTTTTTGAACTCTCTAGATTTGGAATTGTGATATAATACGATCATAATATTCTTTCTTATAATTTTAAACACCATTCTGGCTTATATAATGAATAACGTAAATAATAAATACAATTTTCTATCAAAAATAATATCGGAGCAGTGAATGATTCTTTAGGTGGAAGTGAGGTTATAAAATCCCATAATCCAACCACAGCCGACGTCAACTACGAGCCGTGATGAAAGAAAGGCAACACCGCGCTCGGACGGCATGGTAGTGCTACCTGTGAACGTCGGCCGCCAGCGGCTGTGTGCTCCGTCTCCGTGTAACGTTCAAGAACTAAATTTAATTTTGGAAAAGAGGACAGTTCGATTCCATACAAATCGTCTGAATATGAAATAGCTCTAAAAAATTTAAAAATACGAAATAATCGTGATATATATGAGCCGCTAATGCAGTTAACCTAATTAAAAGTATTTTGTTTACGTTTGTTGGTGTCAGCACACTGTGTTCCAACAGGCCCAGCTTGGAAATGTGGAGTTACCTGTTTGTTTTTAATACATTTACTTTCAGTTTTACTGTTATTTTTCAATTTTACATAATCATTCAAAATTATGTTGAAAAAATAGACATAAGCTTAGATAAAATATCTGCATAATTGCGGCCACAGATACAAGTTAAAGAAAATTCACTGTATATAAAGTCAGACTGAATGCTGAGCAAGGTTAACTGACACAAAATAAATTTTTGATTATTGCTTTTCAAGAAGAAAATTTCCAATCTATCTACATTAATAATAGATTCAAAAATGGAATACATATGGTAGAATATGATTGGTACATAACTGGTTGGAATTGACAGTTGACAGTCCTCCTCTTTGCAAATGATCAAAATAAACATTTGTTGTTAATGAACCTTTTTCTTTAACTATTAGCGATTTGCATATCTCGCAGTTTAGGTTTTTAGAGATAGTGTGTGAAGCATATCCAGATATATAAGTGTTAGTACTACTCCTCTATGTCACAATTGGCTAAGTAATTTGTCTCAAATACTTCATTGAATATACCTATCCAAAACTTCAGGATTTTGTTTGGTATCCAAGAAATCAAAATTTTCTTGAGTTTCTAAGCAGTATTGGAACCTTGTTTTAATTTCTGCTAAAGAAAATGACGATTTCTTTTCATTGAAAATATGCTTCAGCCGTATTTTCTTTTCAGCATTTAAAATTTCATCATATGACACATTGTAATTGCAGCCACATAAAAGTCTATAATTGCCAAATCGTTTTTCTAAATTATCAGTGGTGAATTTTCCAGGCAATACATACTCAATGTCAAATTGATTAAATGAATATTCAATTATATTAAGTAGAGTCAGTGTGCTTTGATATTTTCTAACCATATCAGGAATTTTTTTAAAAATTGTACCCTATAAGTAATCATATTTATTGGTAATAGGCTTACAAAATTCGTTTCGCTTCAATTCTCCTTTTATTACACTTGTAAAAAGTGTGCAGCATCATTAAACTTTAATTCTTTCATAGCAGCTATTGTTGAGTGATGGAATAAATTATCTACAAAATTTAGATTTCGCCTTTCAAATGAATTTGGATGCAATGTTTTATAATTTAATTTATATGCTTTCTTAACTACAGCTTCTTTTTCCAATTGATATACAGCACGAATGTTTTCAAATTTAGCATACTGAATAATATCATTATTGTCAAAATTAGGATATACAAAAGTTTTGTCTAGGTTTTTTAAATTAATCCAATTATTTCTGATACTCGTGAAAATATGCACAACATCATTAGTTAAATATATGTTCTTATCAGGATTATGTGGATTTGGAATAGAATAATTTTCTGATGAATCCTTTGCTAATTTCCTGAACATTGCTCTATTAATTCGGTGATTATAAGTAACAACACAAATAACTTCAAATCCACATTTTTGAACTAAATTTATCACATGTTCAACCAAAGGTGTCATTTCATCACCTGTTAGATTTGAAACTGGTAGTAATTTGATAATTTCTGTTATGTTTCCAAATGCTGAAGATAGCATGAAGGCTAAAACAGTTTTAGCCATGTCATTTTTATTTGAGGCATACCCAACAATGTTTTGTGAGCGATAGTCCAGCCTAGATGTTATATAAATTTCATCGATCATCAAAATTACACTTTTTTCTCTTGGAGCCAATTTAATTACTATATTCGACAGGTAGTGTTCATTATTCCTATCATTTTTTGGAGATATATCCATACTTGAGGAGATATGTTGTAAGTATCGCTTACTTGGAAAATAAAAAATCTTTTAATTAAATTATATGTTGATGATGAGTGGTTATAAAACGTAAAAGCCATTGTTATTAAAAGTGATGCATATCTGTTTTTCCTGTTTTGAATTTGTCTCAGCTGATCAGCAATAATCTGTAGATTTTTTGTATATGGAAACATAACTGAGTCATTATTAATTATGGAAATCACTGTGTCAAGTTGTTCTAATGCATTCATGATGCAAAGTTCAACAGAGTTTTTGTGTTGGTTCTCAGAAAAATAGAAAAAATACCTATTTAGCAGGTTTTCTAATTGGGACCATCTGGTAATTTTGAGATCATATGGCAAAACCCACTTCAAGTCACTAAAAGAAAGCTTGCATCCTTTATGAACAACCTGAACTTCCATCTGACCATCAACTATAATCTGTGTATTCAAAGTTAAGATATCATTTTCAAAATCCAATTTATAAAAATATAACTTTCCATCAGATAATTTAATATTCCATTTCTGTGAGGCTTTAATTTTTGAAAATGAAGAATGTAATTCTTGAAAGTCTTTGATCTTATCCATATCATCGAAATTCTGGATAGCTTTTTCATGTTTCTCAATTAATTTTTGTTTTCTTTGCATTGGGTCAGTTCTTTTGGGTGCTTCAGTTTTTGAAAGATATGATGGCAAGTTTGGGAAAATGGAGGGAACAGCATTTTCTTTCAATTTTGGATATTTCAAAGGTATATTATCTTGGACTGTTCCATCCGCCAAAACTATATTTTCTGTCCTGATGATATCCGATTCTCTAAAATGACGACTGCACACAGCTGAATATTTTGAAGGTGTCCAATTTTTTCTGGGAATTGCCATAAGCCATTTGTTTTTCAGACTTTCGGTACTTGGGAAGCGAAAAGTTGAAACATAGCTTTCTGTTTTCAAAGCAGAATTATAGTTTGCATTGCATAAAGGAACACAGCAACAACGAGGCATATTGTCTGCGTCAAATACTTGATAAACGAAAAAAGAAAAATACAACCTGAATTTGCACGTTTTCAATAGTTGAAATCCTTAGCGTCCTGAGGCGCGAACAGCCACAGTCACACTTCTTAGTTTATTTTTAAAGCACAGAAGCACTACAACTGGAGTCTATTTCTCATATATTATAGTCACCGATCACTTTGAACACATACACACACTTTGAAGCTTAGAAAACAAGCTTATCTCGTAATTACAGCCTCTGGGATTCCCAAATCACAAATTGAAAAGGTTATGTTTTCTCAGCCTTTTGAGCACGAGTTGCGTCGATGCAGCAAGCAGCGGCGGGAGTAACACTACCACCTACGTTGCCAGATTTCTTTGTTCACGGCTCGTAGTGGACGTCGGCTATGATCCAACGTTCAAAGATCCGTGTACTTCTACTAAGTAGAAAATGAAACTGAATATATCTAAAATTAAAAACGGTTTTTAAATATTCTAAAAATGCACAGGTACTGGAATAATTTAGGTAATAAATCGTTTGGTGTTTTATCAAAATTTTCTATGTTGCTGGTAGATAAAGTACCTATCTAGATTATCTTGACGATATAATCTTTGTTAATGAACTTTTCGTTTGTGTTGTTGTTTATCACATTTAAAAAAAATAAATTCAAATCAAACAGGTTGCTCCCGTTATCAGATTCAACACTGCCATGTGCCGATACTTGCACAGTTTCCTGATAATAAGGATATAATGTACAGGGTGTCCCAGAGGATTTTCAATTCAAATCAATCAAATATTTGAGGAAAAATGCCTTTATTTGAGAACGGAGCGCCAGATGTGTGAATTCCAGTGTTTACATATTACGCCATGCAGATATGCTCTTCGCGTTGATGCATCCACTATCGCATACTTGTTCACCGCCCCCTCCTCCTTGAGAGTCCGATTAAACATTTGCATTTTTAGCATGATCTTGTGTACAACATTGAAGATTGTTAGAATTTGCCCGTCTCTGAAAAATTTTGCTGCTCCCCGCTCGTCAAGACGTTTTGAGGCAGATACACTTTCACAAAATGTTATCTCTTGCCCACGATTGTTTCCCCTACTGAGAAAAATTCCTGCGTACACAAAATGTTGTCTGAGCCTTTCGCGTTTTAAAAGAAAATGACACTTGATTATTTTTTTGTGATATATTTCAGGGCCACTGCGATCACCATCAGATTTGACACTACTTGAACCTGCTTTGCTTGAATATGTAATGCAAAATGCGATGCAAAGGCTTCATGAATGCGTGTAATAATGAAACGGAGGACCTACTCCGAGAATTCCTGGTTTCGGTTATTATCTTACTTGAGCTTTTATGCCAAAGATATTTTTGTATCACCGTGGTTTTGCTCAGTTCTAGCACGTCTGTCATATGTTATTTAATCAGTGTTGCCAGAGCCAACATTGAAAATTCCGCTACTGGTATCGAAAAACTCCGCTACTTTCCGCTACCCCGGGAATTATCGTCGGGCGGAGGGGGCGCACTAAGACAGGGGGCATTTATTATAAAGACTGTGTCAAAAAAGGAAAACAAAAACCAAACAGCGTGATAAAATATAACATAAAACTGTAATAAAAAAAACATTTGGCTATAAAAACCAATACAATATTACAAATAACTATCAAACAACAGAACATTTATTACACAGTCATATTAAAAAAATATCACAGGAAACTAAAAAATAAAAAGGTTGTGACTAAAGGCCATTTCTGTCTTGCATAAAAAAATTGCAGTTTTTGAGTTACTTAAACTTAGTCACTGTCTGTATCAAATTCTTCTTGTTGTATTTCTGTTCTCTCTATACTATATAAATTATTTTTGTGTTTTTTAAAATGTTTTTCACCAAACTCGAAGTCTAAGCAGCAACATTTTTTTGTACTGTATCCAGTTTAATAATTATCGCGATCAAAAGTTAAAGATAAAATACGATTTCTTATCTTTTTTTTGATTATCTCCATATATCAGAATGTTCACTCGACATCTGCACTACCATGTGACAAAAGTTAAAATTATTAGACATACTTTGGAAATACACTTCACAGGTTGTGTTCTTACCACCTACTACCATCTATACGCGTCTCCATTGAATAAGAATTACCGACCGGTGATTACCACAGTCGATTGGAAAGATATCTGTATTTAGATTTGGTTGCTAACTGCACTCAATTTTTTTTCTGGCAAAAATATCCATCATGTGTACCTAAATTGCAAAATTCCGCTACTTTTAACAAAAAATCCAATTCCGCCGCTACGCCGCTACCACTTGAAAATTCCTCTACCAGTAGCGGAATTCCGCTACTTCTGGCAACACTGTATTTAATTAGGATGATTCAAATATTTATCGCGTCAACATCTTTACAGCGCCTTTTTGTTTTGCTTAGCAGTCATAAGGTGGGTTCATGTAAGACTTAACGTAAGTTAACTCAAGAAAATGAGCATTTAAAGCGCATGCGCGGCCAGGATTGCCAATGTAGCAATGGCGACAGAGGCTTCGTTCCAACAAAGCCGTGTACCGTACAGTGAATCGTAATGAGCGTGCGCAGTACGTTTTAAGTGACACTAAAAACGTACTGCGCACGCTCATGACGGTTCACTGTACGGTACACGGGTCTGTTGGAACGAAACCAATATCAACATTAAACACACTAACAAAATCATATATTTAACGTCAAGGTAGCAGATGAAAGAGTGTTTTGTGGCTTTTGTGTTGCGTGGACTGGCGGACCAGCCTTGACATTGACAAGTGGCCCCTCTCCACTCGCTTGCGCCAATGCACTGGTAATCAAGTCACAGAACTCGGATAATAGTCCAGATAATATTGAAACATCTGCTCGGAAAAATCTTCCGATTCCGATTTTTTCATAATCTGATTCAAGGACCTCTGTTAAAGAATCTGCATGTGACTAGGCCCAAAATTGCTCAAAAAATTGTTATTAAACCGATTCCAAAAATTGATTTGTTCGCTTTGTTTATAGTATTTTGCGGTTTTTAGGACATTCTGAATAAAAAATGAGCTTTATTAGAACTTTTCTCTAGACTTGATATATACAGGTATAAGCAAGGTAAAAACTCAAAATATGTCATTTGCTACCCTAAAAACAATATGAAAAATGAATATTTTGATGTTGCCAAATCTCACACATCCTCAATAAAGGAAGTATTTCTTTCATCAGTTTGGCTAGTAATGAATTTCAGGATAATAAAAAAATGTATAATTAAAAAAATATTTATTGAACAGTACCAGCAATAATAGAACAAATTCTTCATTACAATAAATTGTACATACATAGAAGTATTCTACTCATCTGGATTTTTCTCTATATTATGAACATGATCAGTCCAATATCATGCAAGCACTATCTCTTGTTAATTGATCATGTATATTTATTGCGAAAACATAAATACTAAAATAACAAAAAATACATCTGTAGTTAGAGGACTGACTGGAATACAAATATAATGACTCTGATATGTGAATAAAAAATAGTTTTGCACACACTGTTAATACCAATCTTCTAATTCCAGCTGTAGCGATCAGCTGACCAACGCTAGTGATCCGATTGGTGGGTTCTTAAGAAAAAGTTCAATCTATTGAACTTTATTTTAAGAAGTGACCTTGAATTAAGAAAACGACCATAACCTCAATATATTTAGTCATTTATGCAAAAATGAACTGATTTGGATACTTACTGCAACGTCATCATTAGGCGCTCCTCTGGCGATGTCCGATTGCGTTCAGGTGACTTCTGCAGGTATCTCTTCAACAAGGTCAGGAGTTGATACCAGAGCGGCTTTTCGTTTTTTTTGCTCTAGGCATAGCCATCCTCAATTAATCGCACAAAAAACAAGTCCAGGGCAGAAAAACACACCCGAAGACGAACACCAAAACAAATCTCTACCGCAAATTCGTCAACAACTCAAACAAAAACAACAGATGAGTCACCGCCTGGCTTTCTCGGTAAATCGTCGTGGGTCGTGGAACACGAGACACCACAGAATTATTATAATTACGTCAATACGAGCATAGAACAGTATGGAAAGCGCTATCCAAGGGTAAGACGAGTTCCGAAACCACCCGAATCATGTCAAAAAATGGGTGTGACGTCACCAAAACGTTTGACCACCACTGGAAATCACTAGCTAGTTACCCTCTGGCGGCGTAACATGTGGAGGACACTGGTGTAGAAACAGCTGATCCTTAAATTCGGTTACGTTAAGTCGTGCATGAACCCGACATTACTCTTTTCTAAAGTATCAAAAACTGGGGAAATATTGCATTCGTCAGAAATACTAAACTAATCAATGCTAATAAAACCTGCCACACATGCCGCTTTCTGTAAATATTAATTTTTAAATATATTCTCCACATCCAAAAACCGTTGCTAACCTTGGCAACCGTGCTTCTTCTATCTAAAGCTGGCAACAGACGGTGGGCGATAATATAATATATATTATAGTCGTACAATACGCTATAATATTATATTATATTATGACTGCAACGGACTACAGAATATGTATTTTCATATCTTTCTAGCCGTGTTGCCGAACCTACAGATTTTTCAGCGTTTCTGTGCTTAGGCTGATCTGCTGATTTGTGGTGTACACAGTGTATTTAATTAACAAGGTATCGCCCATATGTTAATCTGCCGCGCTTAAGTAAAACCTAAAATCCCCTATTGTGCTTCCCTACTATTAGCTTTCAAACTACATATGTATATAAAAATAAATATTTACAAGTGCATACCGTCGGATATATCGCAATCAGCGATGATATTCCTCCAAGCTGCTTCTTTAATCTCATTATTTTCATACTCGTTCGAGTCTACCTTCCATAATCATGGATGTTTTCTTACACTTTCAATAAAATACTCCATTTTGTCTATTGCGAATTCCGAAGTGCAGGAACAAATAATAAAATAGCAACATCGCGCCAAGCCGGCTGCCAGCAAGAGCGGTTCGTGGGCATTTTCGGGTGACGCGACGCAAGAGGGGAATAGATATAGCGCGATATAGCGCAGAATATCGCTCGATCGCTCGGTAAGCATATCCCGACAGATACGTAATATATCGCTGGGATGTAAATATATCTTATAGCGTCCGTGCGTGGCGTCTCAATAGGTTTACACATGGAGCGATATTTCTGTAATATGCAGGATATAATATATATTATATTTCGCTATACTCGTCCAATTAGATCACACACGTAGTAACACCATTTATGCTTTGTCGAGCAAAACATTTTAAAGCTACCCCGTATACAAGCAAAATCCCTACCTGTCTTGCGTTTCTTATCGGCCCAGGCATATGAATCATTCTTCGGAGTGAAATTCGTGAAATGCCGAAACGAAAAACAATTAGTGATGCTGCAAGATTGGAGAGAAAACGGCGAAAACTAATTAAGGCCCGTATCGTCAGTCGTCCCTACAATTGTAGGGCGCGTTTATGGCCTCCTTGATTGTCATATTGCTTTCTCTCCTTCAAAAATTTCTAGATTACATTTGTCCCGTGTCAGCGTCAGCGCTCTCCTATTGTAAAGATATGTTTTCTTTTTAAATTGCAGGAAATTTCAGGCTGATAAAACATGATATAACTCAAAAGCAAGCACAACTTGATGCAAATAGATGTTTGTGACATAACCTCAAAATAGAGCGCTGACACGGAGAAGTAGAAAACTATGACAATCAAGGAGGCCATAAAGGCGCCCTACAATTGTAGGGATGACTGAAGATACGGGCCTAGAGAGTTTAGAGAAAATTGACAAGTCGGCGAGGTGATAGGTGTAAGTTGTTATTAGGTAAAACCGTTAAACCTAATGGATTAGGGATGGGCTAGAACCGTTAAAGCCTTTTGCAGTTTCACATAACGTGAAAAATCTATAAATATTGGGTAGAACCGTTAAACCCATGACTTATTCTACAAAATATGTTAAGGATATTGCATGCGCAAGTAGGTAAGGACTGTATATATCTTTTAGGTGAATCCAGCTCGGATTCTGATTCATCGGGAAGTATAAGCAGTGTATATAGTACGGGACAAACGTATCACATTTAGAGCCAAAAGTCATAATGAATGAGGCAGAGAGGTCTCCTCCTGTAATTGAAGAACAATCTCAAGATAAAAATCCGGAAATTCTCAGACTCCTGGGCGAAATTCCGTCGGGAAGTGAGCCAGTATTAGGAAGTGAGGTTCACAAATCTCTGGCTGATCGATGGACCAAGTACGTGACATTAGGTTTAGAGAAATCGGACAAGGAGGTGTTGGACAAAAAATACCTGATTCCCAAAAATATTCCTTACTTACGATCCCCTTTGTTGAACCCGGAATTGGAAGCATCCTTAGGCGATCCTGACAAAAAAGAGGGCAAATATGTTTCTACTATTCAGAAGCATGTGGGCGTAGCACTTGCTGCCATCGCAGGGGTAATTGATGGTATGTTGAAAGAAGATGTAGCAGCATCGGATGCAGCCTCGATGGTTTTTAAATCCAAAATGTTAACCAGTGTGGTGGACGCTAACAAAATTTTGTGTGACGTTTTGCACATGATGTCCACAAACCGGAAATATCACGTAGAAGGGCACTTAAACTCTACAGTGAAGAAAATCGTCAGAGAAAGTAAACCAGACGAATTTTTGTGTGGTAGAAATTTTGCCGATAAATTCAAAGAGGTTAAGGCCCAATGGAGAATGGGGAAAGTAATGAAGAATGCTCATCCATCTTCGTCAAGACAGCTGCCATCTACCTCAAATAACGTTTTCTTGATAAGTCCGTCAGAGGTAATCTCATGCAGAGACCTTCGGTATCTTTAAACTACCAGCCTCACTTCCACAAAGCAATAATGAAAGGTCGCCCTCAAGGAAGAGACCGGGTTCAAGGGAAGGATCGCCACGACAAAGTGTACCAGAGACGCAATGACCCGAAATAGAGGTGGGTACCAGTGTATATGGTGGCAGAATAAAACATTATATGGAAAATTGGCTGTAATTTACTAAGGATAAGACCATTTTGTCGTGGGTCAAGGGATATAAGATGCCATTTTTCAAAAATATTCAAATATTCAATATAGTTATCTTCCAAAGAAAATGCAGGAAGATGAGATAAAACACTATTCCGCTGCCATATAGGATTTAATCAATAAGGGAGTAATCAGTCAATTTCAACCAGTAGAGAACCAAATTTTATCTCCCTATTTTCTTATACCAAAAGCCGACAAAACAAAACGTTTTATTTTAAATCTAAAGTATCTCAATAAGTTCTCGAAAGCACATCATTTCAAATTGGATAATTATAAATCTGTTAAAGATTTAATTTCTCGAAATACCTACATGGCTACAATCGATTTAAAAGATGCCTATTATATGATACCAAAAAATAATACAGTTAAGAAATTTCTTAGACTTAAATTTGCCGAAAAACTGTTTGAATTTAATAGCTTGCCTATGGGTTTATCTACGGCACCCTATGTTTTCACTAAGCTTTTAAAACCAATATTTAATTATTTTAGGCAACTCGGAATCCTGGGTATAATTTATTTGGATGATATTTTACTGCTAGGAAAAACTAAAAGTGAAGTATATAAGAGTATAGCTATAGTGTTGTCCACTCTGAGAAAATTGGGTTTTTTAATAAACTTTAAAAAATCAAAAATTGAACCGAGTCAAGTTTGTGAATATTTAGGATATGTTTACAATAGTCAGAACATGACATTTTATCTTCCCAAACATAAAAAAAACAGGCAATTTTAAATGCAATTAATAGTTTTGTTAGAAAGAGAACATGTAAAATAAGAGAGTTATCAAGTATTATTGGATTGTTAGTTTCAGCTTGTCCGGTTGTACAATACGGATGGTTGCATATTAAGAGATTAGAACGAGCAAAATTTTTGAGTTTAAAGAGATTTAGAAGTTATAATGCAAAAATTATAGTACCAAAGATTATTTTTATGGAACTATTGTGGTGGAAACAGACAACAGACACATCTATTAATGATTTGGGTAGTAAAGAATATACTTACGAAATATATACAGACGCTTCCAAAACGGGATGGGGGGCTGCATGTAGTGCCGAAGTTACCCATGGGTTTTGGGATCAAGAAGATATGAAACATCACATTAATTTTCTCGAACTTTTGGCTATTTATTATGCATTGCAGTGTTTTGCTTCAGAGTCAAAAACTGCAACATTCTTCTGCGTGTAGACAATAAAACGGCCATAGCCTATATAAATAAAATGGGAGGCATACAATTTGAGAAATTGAGTAATCTAAGTAGACAAATATGGCTATGGTGCGAACAACGGAAAATAATGCTCTATGCTTCATATATACCATCCAAAGATAATATAATTGCAGATGAACAATCGAGAATTTTGAATATTGAGATGGAATATTCGTTAAATAGCAAGAATTTTTCTAAAATAGTAAAAGAGTTTGGTAAGCCTAATATCGATTTGTTTGCTTCTAGGATAAATGCTAAATGTAATACATATATTTCATGGTTGAAAGATCCAGGAGTCTTAACATCTGATGCATTTACAATTAAGTGGGATAAATCCTGGAAGTTTTATGCGTTTCCTCCTTTTCCCATAATTGGACGTGTTTTGAATAAACTAATTAAAGATAAATCTAAAGGAATTCTTGTAGTTCCCTACTGGCCCAATCAATCATGGTTTTCTTTGTTTCTAAGACTTCCATCAACAAAACCCTTAATTCTTAAACCCAATAAAAACTTACTTTTATCTCCATTTAGAACCAGCCTAGTGGCGTCGATATTATCCGGGGATCTTTTATAGAAAAAGAAATTCCTGAAGAAGCTATACCATTAATGATTAAATCATTAAGTTAATCTACATTGAGGCAATATAGTGGTACTCTCCGTGAATGGTGGGTTTACTGTAAGGAAAATAGACTGAGACCTTACATCGCAAGTGTTGGTCATATTATCTCCTTTTTAAGCCTTCTCTTTGAGACAAATATTTCTTATGATACATTAAATGCTCATAAGTCTGCCTTATCTTTAATTTTGAATGTTTCATCTACAGATGAGCAATTAATTAAGCGTTTTTTAAAAGGTGCCTTTCGGGAAAAACCTAGTTTTCCTAAATATAATATTACCTGGGATCCTATAGTAGTATTAGATTATATTGAAAAATGGTATCCATTAGAAACCTAGTCACTAGAAAAGTTAGTAAAAAAGTTAGTAATGTTGTTAACGTTGGCTTCTGGGCCTCGAATACAAACTATCTCTAAAGTTAAAAATATAGTACATAGGGAGGACGGTATAGATATTTATATTACCGATATGTTAAAAACATCAAATTATAATCGTCAGCAGCCAGTGTTAAAATTTGATATATTTATCGAACGTCCTGATTTATGTATTGTAAAAACATTAATTAGGTATTTGGAGATAACTCTACCAATTAGGGGAAACGAAGAATATTTAATTTTAACCTATCGGAATCCTGTTCATAGAGCATCTCCGCAATCTATAAGCCGCTGGATGATGGAGATGTAATTAAAAACAGCGGTATAAATACTGACCAATTTAAAAGCCATAGTGTCAGACATGCAACAACGTCAGCGGCTGCTAGAGCGGGAATGAACATTGATAGTATTAAGAATTTTGCTGGTTGGACGAAAAAGTCAGAAGTATTTGCTAGGTTCTATAACAGACCTCTGCAAAGTAAATTCAATTTTTTGCAGTCTATGTTGATGAATAAAAGCTAGTAGTTAGGGATATAGTCCTTACATTAAGACATTTTTTCCTATATACATAATAGGAATGTTATATTAGTAGTATTAAAATATTTGAATACATATGTTTTGAATTAAAATAAGTTTTGCAATAGAAATTGGTTCTATTAAAGTGATCTCATTGATTAATATTTATTTGCAATACCAAGTGTTCCAAAAGAGTAATTATTACTTTAAATAACTACGTGTGTGATCTAATTGGACGAGTATAGCGAAGTATAATCAGAGGAACCAACGACTTACCTGTAGGAAGTTCGTTCCAGATTATATGAGCTGTACTTGTCTAATTAGATTCCCACCCTGAACCCTTCACAGGTAATTACTCTTTTGAAGTTCGACTTCAACAGTGTAATGATTCATATGCCTGGGCCGATAAGAAACGCAAGACAGATAGGTATTTTGTTTGTATACGAGGTAGCTTTAAAATGTTGTGCTCTACAGAGCATAAATGGTGTTACTACGTGTGTGATCTAATTGGGCGAGTATAGCTCATATAATCTGGAACGAACTTCCTACTGGTAAGTCGTTGGTTCCTTTGATTATATTATCGCTCACCGTCCGTTGCCAGCTTCAAGGTGTGTTTAGATCTGAGCACGCACGCACTGCTCCACCGCGAATGCGTGTAAACGGATATGCGAGCACGCTCACCCTATATCTTCCTGTGGGCGAGCAACAGCGAATGCCATTCACCCGGTGTCGGTCTCAAGACGTTGTTCAAAGGAATTAATGGGTTTACGAATACTCATTGAGGATGGAAACGACAACGTGGCGCACAGGATTGAAGAGTTGATTGTATTTAGTCCAGTAAATGATGGAGTTTGCATAATACTACAGTTTTAAAACTCTTGCAAGAATTTCAGAAATTACCAGTACTGTGGGACGTTAGGCGCGAAGAGTATTATTCAAAATCGAAAAAAAAATGATGCATGGCAACAAGTAGTTAATCAATTGCAGTATTGAAAATTTAGACTGTTGCGAAGCACAGAAACAAATTAAAAGTCTGATGGGATCATTTCGTCGTGAAAAAAGCAAAATAAATATTTTGATACTCTGAAAATATATTGCAATCTGCTGTGGAAGTATAAAATTGCCAAAAAAACGCAAGGTAATGGCTAAAAGTTCTCTTGGTGATATAGATTTTCGAAATTGTGTATCATTTTTTATTACCGTTAGTGTTACCAACGTAAGCAGATATTCAGAGTCAGCCTTGGTCATTCTTGTAAAATTTCTGAATTGATCTGTATCCAGACTGTCTGATATTAAGTCCTGTAATAAATTATTATTTCCTTTGCGTAGAAATTCGGTTATACACCAACGACGAGATCTGTGTTTCCGATTTTCTATTTAATTAAATTATACAGTATAATAAATGGTGCCGTGGCTGTATGTCTATTCTCCGTACGCGAACGATTGCCCATGCGTTGAAAAATGAATTCCTGTTTAGACACTCTACACGCACGCGACCGAATGCGTGCGCCTTTGCTCAGTGCGTGCGTGGTCATATGTAAACGCACCTTAAGAACCCCGTAATATACGGTACATACTGTTCTGGGCGCTCATCGGATCCAGCTTCTGCGCAATCCCTGTCAAGGTCGCTGGTGGCGCTCGTCAAGGACGTTACGTTTTGGTCATGACACAGGGGCGGATTCAGGAACCCAAGAAGGATAAAATTTCCTCTGGGATTAGTTGAAACCTATGTTAGATCTAACCTTAATTTTTCTAAAAGCACAACATATGTTACATGTGTTTCATTAGCGAAAAGTGAAGCAACTTCTTCAAAAGGCTGGTCGCAGAGCTGGAAAAATCAACAGAAAATCTATACACCATAATCGACCTGCTGAAACGAGAAGTAGAAAATGAGGTTAAGAAACCCATTTTCGAGAATCAGAAAGTAAACAATGTCAGGTCAGGGGCTCCTGCTACCACCAACGGAGACTCCGCTGACACTTATAAGCAGAGTGTCACGCCCACTGTTCAACATCAACCGATAATTGTCCAAGCATCACGTTATAGATCAAGAACGTCATCACAAACGTCACGATCAGATCACGATACACACACACTGAAGATAGGATGGTGCGTATGTCGGCGGGCTTCGTGACGTCACCTTGAGAGTCGTCGGCTCGTGGTTACCAGCGGCAGGATTGCCGCAACGTTACTGCAGTGCACGTATATCGTGGTTAATACTATATAGTGCGATTTGTTGGTGGTTTTGTGACTTGTTGTATTAGTTATAAATTCTTTATACACCCTGTGTGCTTGATAAATTGATAAAAATGTGGTGTGCTGTTGTGGGATGTAATTCCGACAACTAATCTAAATGGAACCCTTAGCAAAAAATGGCTATATCTTACAAAAAGAAAAGACAAAGTCAATGTAAAAAGCTCTAAGCATTTTTGTGAAAGTGCCTATAACCTGAAGTATCAGCGAACTATAACGAGGAAGTTTTAGCGGAAGAAGTAGATAAGTTTGAGTATGACGGGCTGGAAAAGTTGGCCGTATTTGTTTGACATAAATTGCAAGATGAGAAGTTCAAAAGTTCCTCTAATGAAACTTATTCCTGGATAGGCCATCTTAGTGAGGGTGGGTTATCAAAACCCCCCATGGCTTTCATGAATCAAATTGAGAAGCTGAACAAGGTATTAACTACATTCGATAGGGACGGAATAGTGACAGAAAAGCAAAATTTAATAGGCGAACTTCTGTTGAAGAGCATCAACATTGACTGCTCTGAAAAGCTAAAAAACTATTTTTCAGGTCAAGAATGTTCTTTCGGATCAAATAACTGAATAAAAGTAAAAGGAAATGGAGAAAAATTTTGTGCGTAGACTAAGTCATTTCCATTTGTTGTTACCGCCAGATTACTGCAAAAGAAAGATAACTCCATTTTTCTACTTTTCGAGATGCCTACATTTTCACACTTACATGGACTTAGGATGTTCTGTGAAATAAGGATAAATGTAGTGCAGTAATAACGTCATGAGGATTTTAATTCTGCTCCACAGAACGTACTAAAATATAGGTAATGTAGAAAAATGAAGTTACGAGTATCTTGTTTTTACAGTAAAGTGACGATACGCTCCATTGTGGAGCTAGGAAGCCGTATAAGCTATAACATGTAAAATATGAATTACATGGTTGAAATATTTTATTTAAATCCGCCATTTTGTTTTGTATAAAATTTTAATGTAGCCAGTGTCACTCGCACCGCTAAGGCGAATCCAACGACACTTCATATGTGAAAATCTATCGAGCCTGTGAAATATGAATTATGTTTGAAATATTTTATTTAAATCCGCAATTTTGTTTTGTATAAAATTTTAATGTATCTTGTGTCACTCGCACCGCTAAGACGAAGCCAACGACACATCTTATGTAAAAATCTATCAAGTCGTTTCAGCTATAGACTATGAAATAGGAATTAAAAGGTTGAAATCTTTTATTAAAATCGACCATTTTGTTTTGTATAAAATTTTGATGCAGCCAGTGTAACTCGCACCGCTAAAACGAATCCAACGACACCTCATATGTGGAAATCCGTCCAGCCGTTTGGCCTGTAGGTGAAAATATGCACGTTATCTATATCAACCCAAATGAGAATCACTCTCAGCGTGACGTCATGCGCGCCGGCGGACGAAGATCGAACAGCGGAGCATACGGCACTGCGATCAGATGATTATGCGAACAAATCGGCGACAGCAAACGAAGAAACTGCAAACCTCTATAGAAAGGCGAATAAATCAGAATATACTACCACGGAGATACGAGCAGACGAATGGCAGAAAGTGTTAAAGAAAAAGAGAAGAAACGTCATCATTGGGAAGAGCTCTGGCCGCCAAAAATTCAAGGTGTCCCCAAACAAGCAGCGCTGCACGTATCCCGATTAGCTACAAATAACATACAACAGCTGAGACGCTATGTGCTCAGCTGAAGCCAACAGTCCCAGATGCAATAGCTGAGGCCATCACTCCAAAACACCCTATATACTCCATTTAAGGTCAACATTCTAGAGAAAGACTTCAATAGAGCCATGGACCCTAATATATGGCCAACTGGAGCGTGCGTGAGCCATAGTAAATGGTGATCAATTGATAATTAGCCCAACTAGCCCTAGAAATATTGACGAATTCTACGTATATATACTACATTGCAATTTTGATGAACTAGAAGCTCTTTTAGCAGATAAAAATATTATTATAGTCTCTTTAACTGAGCATTGGCTTAAATATGAAGAAATTGGGTATTTTAATATTAATTGCTATTTTGTATCTAACTTCACCGCTAGAGCAAGTAGCATAGGAGAAGGTTCTTTATTACTGCTAAATGAAAAATATTTTGTAGATTTTAAAGCCATCATAAAAATAAATGATGAAAAATGTATTGAATTGTGTTGCATTTATATAAAATTACTTAATATATATGTTTTCAGCATTTATCGGTCGCCTTTGTGCAGTTTCGTTACTTTTTTGAAACTCTTTGAGAGTGCTATGCAGCGGGTAGACTTAAATGCCAATACATATTATCATCACAGGTGATTTCAGTGTCCTATTTGGAACTACTCAAAAGGAGGCAAATATATTAGAAGATCTTATGGAATGTCATCGGCTAAAAAAGCTATTTACTGAGGGAACCAGAGGTGAACATTGTTTAGATAATGTGTTTGTTAACTTTGACGTAATTAAAATGGAAAATATTGATCTAAATGTATCTGACCATTTGGGGCAACTTATCTACTTTAATTTAGAGGGCATCAATGGCTTGAAACATAAGACTGATATGAAGACATCAGTATTCAGGCCAATCACACAAAAAGGCTTATTAGAATTTTACAATAAAATCGAAACTAGTAATTGGCACTTTGTTGATTAGGTTATTATATCTGCAAATGACAAATTTACTATTTTTCAGGATATTCTGACTGAAGCTTATCTGCAGTCTTTTCCCGAAAAGGTTTACAAAGCTTGTAGCTCCAACGGGGTGTGCACACTAGTTCAATGAGGGCTTAAAAAATATGAGGGACACAGTTCATTTTCTGGGAGAAGTATGTAAGCAGTACGAAACTCCAAGTAACAAATTTTTTTTAAGGAATATCAAAAGAGATATAAATGGGAAATTGTCAACACAAAACGTAAATTTAATGATAGAATGATTCAGACATCAAAGAATCCAACTAGACCCATGTGAAACATAATAATCAGTAAGAGGAAAAGAGGAAAATTACATCAAAATAAGACTCCAATGACATCTGATCAGTTTAATAAATTCTTTAGCAACATTTCAGATAGAATACTAAAAAAAAATACCTGAAAGCATGTTTCACCTTTAGATAACCTTAAAAAATTGTTGATGCTCAATGCAATATTTCAGTTCAAGGAGGTCACGCAAAATGAAGTTAGCGATCATATATACTAAGTGACATATAAATCGGAACACCCAGTTTAAATGGTTTAATTTAATAAAATTTTGTATAAGTACTTAATGAAGCATAATAAGTAAATGATAAAAATTTCAAAATGATTGCACTGCTTTAAAGCCCTTTGACCTTTAATAATGTGTGGATGCACCCTGATGTGCTACGCATTCTCCAACGCGCCTAGGCATGCTTCTGATCAGGTGGTCAATGTCCTCCTGTGGTATCTCATTCCAGGCAACCATCAACTCCTCTCGAAGTGCTTCTAGAGTCTGAGGAGGACGTTGCAAATTGAGCAATCTCCTACTCATCATATCCCACACGTGCTCAATTGGGGATAAGTCGGGAGATGTTGGTGGCCATGGTAACAATGTGACATCATTATGTTGAAAGAAGTCTATTGTGACTCTTGCAACATGTGGTCGGGCATTATCTTGTTGGAAAGTTGGATCTGTCAGGGTGTCAAGATAGGGTAAAAGATGGGGTTTTAGAACTTCGTGGATATAACGCTGCGCGTTCATGTTACCTCTGATGAAGATTAAAGGTGACCTGGAACCATAAGCTATAGCACCCCAAACCATAACTCCAACAGTGTGATGAACATGTCTTTCAACAAAAAACTGTGGATTCCCCCTTTCACCACGTCGCCTTCTAACCCTGGCACGACCATCGTGCATGCCTAAACAAAATCGAGACTCGTCACTAAAGACAATACTGTTCCATTCCTGATCCCAGAGTGACCGTTGTCTGCACGATTACGTCGGTGTTCTCGAGTTAAAGGGAGGACCCAGTGTGGCCGGTATGAAAACAAGCCAAAACTTCTCATTCGTCGGTAAACACTTCGCATGCCAATAAGTCTTCCGTGTTCTGCAAACCATTCATTTGCAATGGACCTGGTAGTGGAGAAGCGGTCCCTTAAGGCCAATAATCTTAGGCGGCGATCTTCACGGTCTGTTGCTCTACGGCGGCGTCCAGTGCCCCTTGCTCTTTGCGTACGGCCTTCTCGAAGCCATGCCTGACAACACCTAACCACAGTGTCTACACTTCTTTGCACTCGAACTGCAATTGCCCGAAAAGAAAGTCCAGCTTCCCGAAGTCCCACTATACGGCCCCTATCAAACTCAATAAGTTGACGAAATCGTACAGGTCTCCGTACTCTAGGCATCGTAACCGATCGTAAAGGATGTCAAGAACCAAAATCCGCCAACGTTGATTCTTTACTGCGGCTGAAATATTCATTTTTAGAGCGTTAGTGAATTAAAAAAAAGCAGTATAAAAACCGGAATGTCCAACTGATAAGGCTGAACATTTTTTCACTTGTTATTTACAGTAAGATAAATACATTCACCAACTTTTATTAAAATAAAACCATTTAAACTGGGTGTTCGGATTTATATGTCACGTAGTATAAATTCACTCAAGAACAAGGAAAGCGCTGATACATACGGCTTAGCGGTTCAATTTATAAAAACTATAAAGAACATAATAATACCTCCTTTAACTAAGCTGATAAATCTATGCTTTCGAGAAAATATAATTCCTGATGTTTTAAAAGTCGCAATAGTCATTCTCATTTTCAAGACAGGGGATGAGGGAGATATTTACAACTACCGTCCAGTGTCTCTGCTGCCAATCCTCTCGAGAATCTTTGAAAAATATGAATGTCACAGGGCTCAGTCCTTGGCCCCATACTTTTTTTGATTTACATCAACGACTTGCCAGCATGTGAGAACAATGCCATTTACACATTCTTTGCTGATGATACTACAATTTTCACACATGGCACACGAATGCTTGATCTGGCGCAGGGTCTAAGGATGCACAGATAAGGGCTGAGCAATAGTTCCGGGCTAACAAACTTGTGCTAAATGTTGACAAAACCCAAAAAACGATTTTTGGGCTCAGAGACATGAGTAATAGGGATCTGCAGTCTATCAAATTTTTAGAAATAAACCTAGATGCTCGCCTACAGTGGCTGCCTCATGTGGAAGCTGTTTGTAAGAGGCTGTGGGGTACAGTTTTTCTGCTTCATCGACTTCAAAGGTCCATATCTTATGAGGTTCTAATATCAGCATACCACAGGTATTTGATTATGTAATGAGCTATGGAATTATGGCATGGGGTGGAGCAGCTCATGCAAACAGAGTTTTTGTGCTACAGAGGAGAGTTATAAGAATACTAGCAGGATTATCTTTTCGGGAGGACTGCAGGGAAGCCATTGTCATATTGAGCATATTGACTTTTCCTGCTGTTTTTGTTCTGGAAAGTGTATTGTTTGTAAAAAAAAATGTAAAAAACGGTTCACTCTTCAGAGCGAGATACATAAATATGAATCAAGAAACAGGAACAAAATCAGACCTATCTTCTGCCGACTGAGGAAATGTCAAAACAGGCCAGAATTTATTGCTGTCAAATCATACAATAAACTACCTCCATAGACCAAAAGTCTCGAATTAAATAACTTCAAAAGTAGTGTTTAGCAATACCTCCTACAACTTGCTCCATATGCGATATCAGAGATTTTAGGCACTGGTTTTGAATGCACTTGATATATGTGTTATGTAATGGAACCTATAGTATGCTTTAAGGTTTTAAAATATTTCTGTGAATGTATCAAAAATGACATGTGCTCATACAATGACTGTATCTTGCATGAATAAATGGTTTTGATTTTTGACCCTAATTTTCTCCACCTCGACTGACCGGTGAAATTTATTTTAAATTTTCTACGACAAAACCTGCCACAATTATTAGATGCTCCTGTAAATGTGAGACAGAATATGTGTTTCCTACATGATGGGGCTCCATTACATTTTAGACGAGAAGTTCCCTAATCTAAATAATGAGTTTCCAAATAGATGGATAGGACACAATGGACACATTTCTTGACCTGCCCCGGATTTAACGCCTTGTGATTTAATTCGTGGGCAGCAGGATTTTATTTATAGCTTGTAAAGAGTCCAGCAAGATATTTCGTTAATCGAACAAATGGGGACAATTTTGAACCGTTTTTGTGAAAACGGTATTCATTCAACTTGAAAATGATTTTTTCAAATAATTTTTGATAATGTAAACTAACTCTCTTAACATGCAACTTTTATCTAGGTGACGTTTGGTATATCAACTTCTTGTGACGAGCTCTACAAGCTCAGGCTGTTAAAATAAATTACTATATACCCTGTATATCGACAAGGCAGCAGCGGTGGTCGCCGTAGTAGACTCTTCGGTCTCCTGATCAGTCGCCGTGCGCTATGCGGGTTCGAATCCCGTCCCAGGAGAAATTTTTCTCTTGGCTATGGATGTTCTAACTGTCCACCCGGCGGATCTCGTAGGCTGGGCCAGAATGTGTGCATGTTGCATGCACACGTGTTCCCTCGCCAGAGTCCGTGTGGCATCCCCCCTTTCCCCTGTATCCCCCTATAGCCCCACGGTACCCCATGGGTGTTTAGGCGTTAGGCGTTCGTGGTAGTTGGAGTATAAAAAAAACAAAGTTTGACTTCTTTCTGAATTTTACCTGCGTTCAAAAGAAACGAAAGACATATATTTTTTTTCAAAATCCAGTGATACTTTCCAAGTTATAGAAGGAGCAATTGAATTAGTTTTCGCCGATTACTCTATTGCAACAGGACTGATTGACAAAAACTATACTTATTTTTCTGTCTGTAATAGAGGGCCAAGGATTACCTGACGAACACCACAAAAAAAATGTACCTACCATGTTATATCTGAAAATTATTCTTCCATTTGAAGTTTTTTCGCGATTACAGCACCCAAAGATATATATAAAATTTGCAATATAGCAAACATTTGTCATATATTACCTTAAGTGCTGCTTTCAAGTATTGCAAACGACAAAATTATTACTTAACAAAGCATGTCGCACACTATTTGCTTTAATGTATCGAAAAGTAATCCTAGAAGTTTTCCATATGCATATGAATTATTGTCAAATCGTCGTGGAAGCAGTAGAGGCTATATATCTCGTATATAGAGAAAATGATCATGAGGAGAAAGGTATATAACAACACACATTTTTTCCTTCTCCATCTTCGTTTCCTCAGGTTACACCCGTATCCGGATGTGTGGACATGTGTATCTATTTTTGTGGTTGCATATGTGCATTCATTCGGGCCTGATGAAGCCAACAAGCAGAAATACGTATTGCTCGGGTTACCTATCCTGTTTTCTGCTCGAATCCACTTTCCTTCTTTTTGCGGATTTTGCCCATTATTTTCCTATTTTTTGTTTTATCCATTATACAGGATGTCCCACTTCGAGTCGAAAAAGTCGTATGAACATAGGTCCGTAACTGCTTCCTTATCGAGATATGATTTTTTTACTTTTAGTGGGCGAAAACCACAATATTGTTAGAAAATTGCTTTTATTTAACAAAAAATTTAATACTGTTCGAATGAAAACAACTGTTTACAATAATTTAAGTCCACGTTCGCGTTGTACTGCCCGATTAATACGCTGGTGTTTGTTTGTTGACGGAGTAGTTGTGTCAGTTTAATTGAACTTTGCAAAAAGTATTTAAATAACACTTTTCCTGGGCGTTGGATTGGACGAGGGGGCACAGTTTCTAAGTCAGCCCGCTCGCCCGATTTAAATCCCTTGGATTATTACTTGTGGGGATATATTAAGTCCTTACTGTATGCAGAGAAATGTCTCTACCGCCAACTGAGAATTGAAGAGTGAGGGGGAGGAGGTACTTGCTTCTACTAACTTACCATTTTATTGAAAAACAATACTCTTGAACGTCTAGTGGGGACACTATTTATTGTATGACACGTTAACGTGAAACGGAAAAATTATGCCAACTTTAGCCGCATGGCGCGCGGTGCCTGTGGGATTGGATACTCACCCGACTGACGCTGACGCATATCGTACGTTTTCAGCACCTAATCCTATTTGCTAGAGGCGCATTTTTTCGAATCCCAATAATTCTGTCATGTTGAGTCTTTGGTGTGTATGCCTTGCGGAAGAAATTTTCTTATTTGTTCAAGCAGAACTATATCTAATCTCAACTTAGAACACGATTAAGTGATCTCAAAATTATATCTTAGTGTCTTTGGGTCAGTGATTAAGAAAATAAATAATTTTCAAACAAATGGCGCAGCCGGCACGAGTATAGGTATTGGATCCAGTAACACTGACAAAACCAGATCGATACATCACTGTGTTTTCCTCAGAAAATATTATTACATGTATGCTTTTTTAATTAAATGGTCAGGTTTTCTGAACATGCCAAAGTTGAGTCCTTTATTTATATCTAAACGAGTTAATTATTCTTTATTGACGCCGTCATGTGAGGCCCACAGATATGTTCTTCTCTTTACGTAGTTGTTCAAAATAAGTTATGTATTTCATAGGAGCTTTAATAACTGGTATGGGGCCGTTCAAGTATTACGTAAGCAGATTTATTACAATTATTTACCCCCCCATCCCCCTTGTCAGCAAAAGTAAGCAAAGCTCTTACCCCCTTCCCCCATGCTTACGTAAACATTTGTCAATTAATGTATTGTTTTTTTTAATATTATAATTATAACGTTATAATTATAATTTGAGAAACAAGAAAATGGATTTAGGATAGAGATTATGTTTTACTGATTGGTATTTAACATAGAATGAAGGAGAAAAATATTATATATTACTAACATAACAAACTTATTTTAAATTTTTGGTACATATATTAAATTCAAATTAACAGTCTTCAGTCCATGAAACCCGAATCCATGATTCTAAGTTTTCGATGACATTGGATTGCTTCGATTGCTGCTCAGTGTTGTGAGTTTGCTCGCTTTCATCGGATTTTGGAATGTCTACGTCGTTCTCATCGAGCCATTCAACATCATGGTGCTCTAAATTTTGAATAATGCACATCAGTTCATTAGCACGACGAGCAGCGATTCTTACAGGTCTAACTTTCCTATCAGTGTGCGTGTTTACTTTTTTATGGATATTTTCGATGTGACGATTCAGCGACATGACGGAAGCATGATAAAGACCACACGTTTTGCATGTTCGACTTGATAGCCTCAATTTTACCGTCGGACAAAAATAATCGTAGGGGATTTGCAGGAAATCTTTGAGTGAAGCACTTAAGCGTAGAGCTAAATTGACTGGAATATTAAGAAATTGCCCTCCTTCATCCAAAACCAAGTCATCAACTGTTTTTTTTACTTTTACAGGTGGTGGATGAAACCTATTGTCTAGTAATCTAAATAGGCCACTTCTTGGACGACAGCATTCTGTATTTCTACATTTTACAATTTGAAGCTAGTATTGGCTCTCACGCACATGTTCTGAATACCATTTAATGTCTGGAAAATCAGGAAGATCTTGTTCACCTGCCCCAACATATTTTGCATTAACATTATAGCCATCAATTTCCATTGAACTCGATACTTCAGCTAATACATTTCCTGCAAATTCGAAATTATATCTTTCTAAATGTTCATCAATTGTAACGCCACGTTCATCCAAATGAGACCCAAAATGGTCATGAGGCAATATTAAACCAGCCACTTCCCGACTAAGAGTAGCCATTCTGCGCTCTAGTCTGTTATACGCACTTCTTCCAGGAGCATTGGTAGCTAAAAACGATGAATCGAGATCATGTCGCTTAAAGTGTTGTATAGCAAACCCTATGACTTTTTGATAACGTGGATTTTCGTCTGGCCCTCCATCAACCGTCATGATTACCACTGGTTTTACTAGTCCATGGTCAGTTTTAGCTAATGGTCGAAACTCTTCAAGTTCGAGAAGCGTCTCGAAATCCTGAGCATGAGTATTAGCAGTAGATGAACTATGCATACCACTTCGAATAGTGATATATGTTGGTCCAGAATATCCAACGGCTTGCGGTTGTCCTATTTTTTTTACATCGAAACAGCCGCGCAGGCAGAAGCCTAAATGCCGGAACACCGCGGCTGCTATGATGATCCCAAAGAAATTTTGTTAATACGATTTTTGAGCTGCCTAAGGTTAGTAGAACTGGGAAAAGCTTTCTCCCGTAGGTTGTTCCACAATCTAGACACCCTCGGGACAAAGGAGCGGTCGTATCGGCCAGTTCTGGATGTACTAAGTTTGGCACGGTTAGGATGGGACGCCGAAGTCAGGCGAGTCTGTCTGGCAGACACATCGCGCAGCGGCATCATGGAAGAGAGCTCTGAGGGGCAAAGCCCGTTGGTGTAGCGATAGAAAAGAGCTAGATCGCCGACGGCCCGCCGGTGCGAAAGAGTCCCGATACGGTCTGTTAGAGAAGAGTCATCGATCAGTCGGACCGCCCTCCTCTGGACAGCATCGAGCATGGGCAATGTAGTCGGGGCGGCAGCACCCCAAACGTGCGAGCAATACTCGAGGCTAGGCCTTATCTGGGCCTTGTATAGAGTGAGAAGGTCATGCGGAGAAAAGTACTTCTTAGCCCTAAACAAATAGCCTAGCTTTTTCCCAGCAGCTGCAGCTATTGAAGAGATGTGTTCGTGCCAGATCAGGTCCTCGGTGATCTGGACTCCGACCAGCCGAAATGAATGGCTCTTTGGTAGAACTCGGCCGTCCATCGAAACTGTATGAGCGCTAGGACGCTTTTTGTTCGTCAAAGTACAGTACTGTGTTTTGGAAGCATTGAACTGTACAAGATTGTTGCGTTCCCAAGCAGTGATAGCCTCCAGGTCCCTTGTCACTCTGAATTCCTGCATGTAGAGTACTGTCATCAGCGAAGCTGTGGATTGGGTTGATCGTGCAGGAAAGGAGGTCGTTGATATGTAAGAGAAACAGTGTTGGAGCCAAGACCGATCCCTGGGGAACACCCGCGTTGACGTTGTGGGATGAAGAGGAGAATCCGTCAATTACGACGGATATCTTGTGGCCAGAGATAAAGTCAGCCACCCATCGCCAAACCTTTTCTGGGAGGCCATAGGATGGAAGTTTGCTTAAGAGGGCAGCGTGCCACAGTTGATCGAACGCTTTCGTGATGTCAAGAGCAACGACATGAGCCTCACCATGAGACTGGATGAGTTTACTCCACAGTTGCGTGACGTAAGCTAGGAGGTCCCCTGTGGATCGTTGGTGCCGGAAACCGTACTGCCTGTCGCTAATCAAGCTGTGACGTTCGAGGTAGTCCAGAAGCTCGCAATTTATGCACCTCTCCATCACTTTACTTATAACAGAAAGCAGAGCTATAGGCCTGTAGTTGTAAGGGTCGGTCTTAGATCCTTTTTTTGGGATGGGCTGTACATGAGCAAATTTCCAGTTTTCTGGTAAGGTGCCGGATTAATAAGATATCTGGAAGAGACGCGAAAGAACTGGAGCAAGCTCCGCTGCACATCTCTTCAGTATAATGGCAGGAATCAAGTCCGGACCAGAAGCTTTGTTGATGTCGAGCGACAAGAGCACTCGTCTTACGGTCTTATGCCTGAATGTTACCTCCCGCATAGTGTGGGGAACCCTTTGAATTGACGGCACTTGGGCGTTGGTGGGGACGTCCATGGTGGAGTTGGCAGCAAAGATCTTGGCTAGCACTTCCGCCTTGGCCTTTGAGTCGAATGCAATAGTTCCATCCTGACACGTAAGTGGTGGAAGGCTACTGTGTGAGAAGTTCTTTTCAATCTGCTTGGCCAGCGTCCAGAAAGACCGACTGCCATTGCGCTGCGACATTACCCTGTGCCTAACTTTTATATCATGCTGGTTTCTGGCATTGCGAACCGCTTCGTTATATTTGTTTCTGGTCTCGACGTCGGCTTGTCTGTTCTCTACAGTGGGGTTTTGTAAGTAGGTTCTGTGTGCCTTGATCTTCTGCTGGCGAGCAGTCTCACACGATTTGTTGAACCAGCCGTTGGACCCTGGTTTAGGAACTTTCACTGTGTGAGGGATGTATTCCTCCATTCCGACGTGGATAATTTCGGTTATCGAAGAACAGACAGTCGACGCATCCGCGTCAGTGAAACAGAAATCTCTCCAAGGAAAGCTAGAGAAGAAGTCTCTGAGCCCCTCCCAGTCGGCATGTCCGTAATGCCAAGTTTTGCGGCCTGTACGAGTTTCTGCTGCCACAGCGGCTTCTGACCGGAACCTAACTTCCACAACACCGTGGTCTGGGTTACCCAGGGGGAACAGGACAGCAGTGCTGTAAGGGACAGGATGCGTGGTCAGAAAGAGATCCAGCAGGCTACTGGCGTGTGACGAGACGCGGGGAAAAAGTATGGCTCGTCACCAGCTGGGTCAGCCCTTGAGTAAGAGCGAACGCTTCGACTGCACGACCTGCTGCATCGGTCTTATTTGAGCCCAACCAAAGCTCATTATGGGCATCGAAATCACCGAGAAGAACTACCTCTGAAGCGGGGTGATTGATGTTCAGGAAGTCGATCTGGACGGCGAGGTATTCGAGTAGGTCATCCCAGTTATGGTTCGAGGGAGAGCGATAAAGGCAGTAAATAAATTTGGGTGATGTTTTGGAGTTGAGGCGAAGCCACAGAATGTCCTTCCGGTCTGATTCCAAAGAAAGATCCCTGGAGCAGGAAAGACTGCTGCGGACAAAAGCCACAACTCCCCCGTTCTTTCTCAGATTGGAGTGCACCTCGTAGTTTGGGAAATTGAGATGGTTAATCGGTGCAGTCTCTGAGATTTTTGTCTCCGCCAAGAAAAGCACGGCGGGACGATTGGATTGCAGGTAGTGATGAACAGCATCAATATTGCTGTTGATCCCGCAGATGTTAGAAAAACAAATTTCATCTTCGATGTTGTTCCCTCGAGCCCACCCTCCACCCGGACATTGCGAGAGTGGAGTGAGTTTACGTCCGGAGTTCTTGGTGCTCGAGGGATCCACCATCATTAAATTCTTTGTTTTGGTAGATAACCGCATAGCTTAGGTGTGGAAACATGCGGACATTTATAAGACACCCTGGGAAAAGCTAGCGGGTGGTACCGCCTCGGTCGACTGATCCTTGTCTACCACTTTCTTTTTACGTGTTAGTGATATTAAATAGACCTAAAGTGGCCCGTTGGCGGACTTGTACCGCCACCCGGCAATCGGTACTGAGGTATTCCTTAACGCGTGCACAATCACTTGGACGGGAAGAAGTTGTATACTGGATACAACAACTTCCGGAACAAGCATTTGCCACGGCCCTCGCTCAGTAGGGCTCGCTCCTAGCATATTGGAAGTGATTTTGATATTAGCATAAACAGATGGTATTAATTTATGACGCTCAGCGATTACCCAATCGTGATCAGGCAATTTGATTCTATAGTCCATGTGCATTAGAAGAGGTGCTTGCTTATCTGCCGCAGTTACCCCAATAGGGACTCGAGCTTTATCATCTTGAGATATGAAAAATACTTGATCTGGTCCAAGTATGGATGCTATGTTCTCTAAATAATGGATTGATGTTTTAGTGAACTTGCTATCTAAGTGGCTCTTGTGGTGATCAGTTTGAGCCCGAATGAGCTTAACAGTGACTGTCGATACATGTCTTCGTCCCTCTGCAGAATTAGATTTTCTGGGAATCAAACGAAGATATGTCCCACTGCGACTAATGTCAAATCCTATTTTACGTAATTCTTGTGTGAGTTCATCAAGAGTTTTTACGCTGCGAATTGATTCCGTTCGTCTTCGATCATCTGCTGCACTCCCAAATAAAGCTATAACCGCGATGGTTTTCAATAGTGAATGTTGATTGCTTTCAAGATTAGGACGTCCCACTGAATCCCTCAGAGATAGTCTTTTTTTTATTTCTGGATTTTCATGACAAATATCTTCTAACTTTCTTTTCATACCATCTCTGTGTTTCTTCTGGGCAACTGCGTTTTGAACCTTCCTATTTAAAGACTGTTTTGCTGTTTTTATTTCCTCGCACAACGTAATGATCTGTTTGTCAACTTCAGCACGGCTTGGCATAGTATCTCTGGTAGAATACGAAGCATTCAGATTTTTTTCGAGTAGCGCAATCTTATTATTCATAGCTTCCTGAGAAGGTTTTGCTCTCTGTTTATCTGTATTGTCATTAATTTCGCATTGCTGTTGTGATTCATTACCGGGTTTTATTTTATGTTCTTCCTCTTTTTTAATATTTGAAGCTGACTCTGTTTTTTCTGCAGGTTTACAGGTTGCCTAAAAAAACTTTCTATGGCTTCTGCTAAAGATTCTCTTATTAAGCTACATAAATACAAAGTATGACTTTGAAGTTGAGTCATTAATTTTCAGATAATGATTGTAGAAGGAAGATAAACCAAAATATGTGTGTAAAAATAAAAAAAAATAAAAAAAAAATGTTACCTTGTTTTATAAAGTATCCTCCCGACAAGTATTTCAGTGCGGACCTGTATTTGATCGTGCGGTCTTGGAGCACCGGAATGCCCTTCCCTGTGAGGTCTTAAGTCACCTGATTCACGAGCCCTTTGTACTACATTAACAAAGGCACGAGGGGTTGGTTGCACTCGATTGGGAAACCGATCCGCATAAATCCGTGATGCCGCGCAAATAAGAATCATGTCCACAAGTTCAGCATTTCGTAAACATGTGCCATTTTTGATTTCGTTTGAGCCACGCAACAGACACCACTATTCACTCACGCGTTACCGACTGACACTGACTGTATACAACTGAATAAAATAATTGTAAAAACATCGTTCCAAATTCTTTCGCTTTTTTGTTTCCGATGCGATGAACCGATAAGGCGGATTATATCCGTTGTTGCCAAACAAGAGCACATAATATTATTATTGAGAGAGGGCGGTACTCAAACTTCCAAAGGGCTATAACTTTTTTATTTTAATTTTACCAGAAAAATGGTAAAGGAAAAAACATTTCTTTTGATCAGATCTACTCACTGTTAAAATAAATGACTCAACTTCGAAGTCACCCTGTATATGGTAAATACAAAACCCTATGGCTGTAAACTTAATATGTTTAAACGAGCAATTCGTTCCGGTCACAAAATACAGGGTGTTAGTTTGATGGATGACGGATGACGGATGTCGAATGTCGGATGACGAAAAAAATGTATATATGTATAAAACTAACATCCTGTACTTTGTGACCAATTGACGGAATCAATCATAAGAAATAAATCTATAATATAATGAATATTACCTCTATACTTTGCCATAATATTTTCTAATCAGTAAAGAGAAACTTTTTTGCGATTTCTAATATTTCTAGTACTCATAGGTACCTAAAATGATTTCGTCACTCGCCTTAGAAAAAAAATTTAGTTGATTGAATTTATTCTTAGTCACCGGCGCTTGCAGTTCTTCTTCGATTCTCTTAGATACAATAATATCTAGTTCCTTGTCGGATTTTGCTTGTAATTTGTAATTTCCCAACACTTCGTTAACTAACTTTTGTACATTTTGTACTTTCGTACTTGTATGAGATTTTTTAAAACTTTCAAACAATTTTTGGTATAACTTGGATATGTCTATGTGAAACGACATTTTATTTAAACATTAAACTTTGGCTAATGGAATCAATGGTAACATAAATGTTAACCTGCTTCACTGTGCTTACAATACGTCTACTCGCTATAGTATCCAAACAAAACAATACACTGATAGAGGAAATTTAGACAAGTGAACACCGCGCGGTAATTCTCCTACTTGGTTCTAAAGCGAGTAGGGGAATTACCGCGCGCTGTTCACTAAACGTATGAATTATTTGCGGGAATCCCCGAAAATGCGTTTCGTTTTCAAGCAAAGACAATGTGAGGGTTGCCATTCGTGTAAAAAAGTAAATAACTACCGATGACGTAAGCATCATCTACAGTATATTCAGATAAGAGATAGACCGGACATGAACAAGACCACGTGATCATCAAACGCTGTAACATTCGGCAGGGACGTATTAAGAGTCACGCAGTACATATTTTAGATAGTAGATGCTGCTTTGCGTAACTTTGTAGTAAATTAGCACAATTCGATGTGTATACGATTGGTGATGGATATAGGATCATGTGGGGGTGGGGTAAGAAATATATAATGATGTAAATATACATAAGGGTTTCAAAATTTTCGCTTCGACTTCCAGCTTCAGATGCCGCCTGATGCTTGGTGAAATACAGTCGAATATAATCTCAAAATGGCGTTTAAATTAGCCTAAATTAAAAATAATCGTATATCTCTTAAAATTGCTTTTAGAATATTGATTAGTATATTTTTTGATTTCTAGGTAAATATGTAACCAAATTAAAACGTTCAAAACGTAAAAAAATGTGCATGGTTGAACATTGTCAGAAAGTAGATTCTTGAATAGGTTTTGCCAAAATGGGTTCAAAAATGTCAATAATTAATTAAAAAATACAGTAGCTTTATAATTACTTATAACTTACCGAATTTGATGAACGACATCTTTTATTGGAAAGATGAGCTTGATGAGCTTTCATCATCGCTACTGCCTGAAGCACCAACGTCAATAATGAATGGCTCGACTTGTTCCTCTAAAATATTGTCCAGTTCCCACATTCTCTTTTCAACTTTGTCTTTCACGTGCTTAATACAGTTTTCCCATTTTTGCGCTGTTATTAATTCTAGTGCTTCTTTGGTCCTTTGAGGTCACAAAATTTAAAAGTTGTATTGTGCTTAGCTATATAATTTTTAACCTCTGCCCATATGAGCTCAATGGGATTGAGCTCGCAATGGTATGGAGGTAAACGGAGCACAGTTTTATTTTGACTTGCTGCCATTTCGTCAATGGCGTATTTTTGATATTCCGCCTTGTGATCCTTGACAATTCTTAATAATTGTACTTTCAGCCTTGCTTCTTCAAAGTTGATATTTTTCGAGCGGAGCCAATTTTGAACATCAACTTTCCTTGAAGCCGTTGTTGGGACCTTCTCCATTCTTCGAGAATGATAAGGCGCATTATCCAACACAATTACTGCGTTTTCCTCTAAGTTCGGTAAAATTTTTGAAAACCACTGTTCAAACGATTCGCCATTCATTTCCTCGTGGTAATCTCCAGTTTTCTTAGACTCAAAGCACCACAGACCGTCAACAACAAATCCATCCTCACTGCCAATATGGCAAATAATGAGCCTTTTCCCTTTACCTGGAAATCGAAGTACTAACTGGTGTAGATTTATTTCAATAAACGAACCTTTTTCAAATGTTTTCATCACATTCAGCGAAAAAACATTGAGGCATGAGTATCAGATTGCTATAATTGGGATTATTTAGTCATATTGAAAGAAAGAATATTGAACGTCGTATGATTACTCAGCGCTTCACAATTTAATTTAAAGTTATAAACCTTTAAAAAAATGATCAGGAACCTGAAATATGCGCAAATATTAATATTAACAAATTATAACTTTATAAAGCTTAAAGTATGAATTAAAATGATTAGAAATATTAGGAACGGTACACAATATAAAACTTAGTAACTTTTTTTAAGTTTATAATATTCGACATATTTTAAGATTATATTAAAAAATTATTGAAATATCGAAAACACATAAAAACATGGCTTAAAAATGTTCTAATAAATGAAAATGACAATACAACATCCACGCATTTTATCGAAAGTTATAAAAGTTTTGTAACTTGTAATATGTTTTATCTGCCCCCTGGAATTAATGTTTAGAACCTTGTTCCCAAGGTTTGAAAAACATCCGATTGTTGTCTATTACTCGTATTTATCTGCTGGATTTTTTAATCCGGTGGACAGTCCATCTAGAAAGGCCCTCCTGGATGAAGTTACAGAATCATCAACCCATACTTTACTTGTGGTGTGTCCTGCGTTTACCCACGTTTCATCAAGGTAATAAATCTTCCTGTTTTGATTTCTATATTTCCCAATTTTTGTTAAATAATCCCTCCTCCATAGCACAATTTCTTCTCTATCCAGTAGTAAACTATTACGACCCCGTTTTTTCCATTTGAAATTTAAATGCTTCAGTAACGCATGGAAAGTTGATCGTTTGAAATTTGGCAACGTTGTATCTCCATTTACCTCCTGCAGTACTTTATCTATAGTAGGTATTTCATTCCTAAAGAAGAATTCATGCACTTTCCTCCTAATCGCATACTTATCAGCTTCATCCAATGATTTAACAATACTTTTGCGATGTTTACTGGTCATTGGCTCAGAAAAGGTGTGATTTTTTTGTATTGTCTTAACACATTAAATACTGATGCGCGACACACCCCAACTTTGTGAGAAACCTTCACAACAATTTCTTTGATGGTTGATGCCTCGTTCTCCTCGCGCTCGATCTTAATATATATTCAAAATGACCTCTTTCATTTCTGCACTCAGGTGTCTTTTTTTAGAGCGTTTCGTAGGTGGACTACAGGAGTTTACAACTTCATCGGCAGTATCTGTACTACTGGGCATTTTGCGCAAGCAGTTGATAACAATAACAATCAATAACAAGGTATAACAATAACAACGACAAACTCAACAACTTAATAAGATAACAAACGAAAACGTCCAAAGAAATATCAAATTGCAATGATGCACTCGACATACGTAACACGTCTGAACCTGAATGTGACTCTGCCTTGATACGACTGCTCTGCCGCTCGGCATAGGCATTTAAATGCGAATTGACCAATGAGGGCTCCTGTTTTACGTCGAGACGGCGGCGTTAGCGTGAAAATCACCCGATCCTTTTGTTTACATCCGGTCTATCTCTTATCTGAATATACTGTAGACTCCCCTACCCCCCCGTCATCCAAAATAAGCAAAGCAAAGACCCCCCGCACCCCCCCCTTAGTGCTCACGTAATACTTGAACGGCCCCTATCTCAAGAGCTTCGTAGGAATTTTATTTATAAGAAGTTGTCACATTATCTTTTAGTGGTCGGCATGGATCCATATATTCTGGAACACCCTGGGTGGTGTAATATATTGCTGATTTTTCCAACAACCCGGATTTTAACTCTGTGTCAGGGAAAGATGTTATCTAATGATCTAAATTGGTGGTTCTGCTGTAAAAACGTACCTAATGATTTTTACTGATCAACACGTGTTATTACCATTCAGATTCACCGCCTTATCGATCCGCCGATTAAAAACAAAGCGTCTTGCGATCAACATACAGCGACGACTCCGATAGAGTGCCATAGCCCGACACCGCATCTATATCCGTCTCTCTCTTCCCACGTGCGCTAGGCAGAGACAGAGCGTCGATGCGGCAGGCGCAACATGTGTCTGCCCAGCGTTTTTTCATGACGTATCGATTTGTGTTGAGGTGTACATAACCTTACTAGTGGTGACCGAGTGACCAATTTTGCGAATTGTGACAGTTGCCTTTCGGTGGATTTTTCTCGGATTTCGGGCAAATCTTGCATGTGATATTCGTAAAGTGTTGCTTTGGTTGCATTTGGCGTGATTCCAGTGCGACATTGATTTGGAAGGTGCAGCGTAGTTTGACACAGGGACGTGCCAGTGGGGCAAATACGTATGTATTTGTAATTGGGGCGGAATTTTCAAATACCATTGTCGTTTGGGTACTTATAACGAATGTAGTTGATATAAGCACCAGCAGGGAGCTTTGAACAATTTGTGGTCAGATAAGCGTGTGTTTACTGTTTAACGTTCCTGGGACAATGAGAATTATTGTTGCTTACACTGAGAAAACTGCCAGGTGATGTCCAGGCTGTCTGGCATTATGAACAAAAAAGAAAATAGAGTAGGTACTTGGAACACAACAAAGATACAATCAAAATTACTGCATTGTTATTAAAAAAGAACAAAAAAACAATCATTGCATGACAGAGCTATAACCTAAACCTAAAAAAAACTATACAACGTCAAAAAAATGATAAAATGTCAACTTTTGTACACAAGGTAGCTGCTGGTGTGCGGCTAGTTCAGTCTCCGCCCACTACAAGTAAGCATGACGTGAATGTCAGCTAGTTCAAAGATGACATTTTATAGGAAAACCTACATTATATCCAAAAAAACCTACATATGTCACTTTTTATGTTACGTAATATATACGGGTGCTGGTGAATTGTGGACCTTAGCCGACTTTGGCGTATTATTTTTCCTTGCTATGTGCAGGGAGTTAAATCGGTTGTTGTCGAAATTTAACAGTTAAATGGCATTTATAATTTTTAAAAACAAAATATGGTGACTAGACATTTGCATTACAATAGGTGGAGGCCAAGTCAAAAAAGCCTTTGTTGAAAACGAATTTAAAAAATAACCTATAACAAACAATTCTTCTCAAGAACAGAAAGAAGCCATTTTTTGTTGTTTTCATTCTCGAAGTTACCTTACGCAGCCGCGTTTTTTATCAAAATTGATCCACATCGTCAGCCGCTGGCCATCCAACTAAACAACTTTTAAAAACCTGATTGTTTCTGTAGTTGATTCAGCTGAATAATAAATCAGTAGAATTAATAAATGCCATAGGAACAAAGGCTCCCAAACGTTCACGGTGCCGCAAAAGTCTATCTATGCATCAGTTCTCAAAAACATTTTACAAATGTGGAAAGTCTTCAGTCTTCGCAATTTTATTTTTAGACATGAGCCATATCAAAAATTTAAAAGTATATTGATATTTTATGCGTCAACCACACACATGACGACCAACTCGAGGAAAAGGGAAAAGCATGCATTTTATTAGTTTTATAATTCGATAATTGGCAAAATCAAAAAAAGCCTATTTTGTAACTGAAATTAAATGTATTTGGTAAACTAGGAGCAGGCATCTCTTTTGTTTAACGTCTTACAAATTTTCCATTCTTTGATAAGATGAGAAACATGTTAGTTAATTTGCGTCTTGCAAATTTTACATTTTTTGACAAGATGAGAAACATGTTAGTTAACTTGCCATCATTGTATCATATCACAGATTTCTAAAAATGAACTCACATTATTTTCTTTCAAAATTCTACTTTTCTTATTGTTATAAAGAGATATACGAGTGCAAGTGGAGAACAGTATACTTTGATGGGTGATGGAGGGAATAAAAACCCATGCATAGCAGACATATTTAGACATGCTTGTTGCAGTAATGCGCTGTTAATGCAGGTCAGAGGTTTATAGTTTATATTTTTACTATATGACGAATACTCTTAGGTCACATACCGCCTACGACGACTATCATCGAATTATATCAGATAACTACAGCAGGGCTACTGTTTTATACAGATTCAAAAAACACCCTAATATTAACAACAACAAAATAGGTAAGATAACATCGGTTATAAAACCGTAAAAGTGTATAAACACTACTCTTGTGTGGACTGCCGAAGCTCTTGATATCTACCTTCAGATTTGAAGAATGCAAAAAATCATTGAGATAAGTTCCCTTAAACCATTATAATGGGCATTTCCACTATGGAAATATCAGTTCACATTCTGTTAAAGTTCTGAAGCTTTCGACTCGGGTGAAAGTTTGCTACTTTGAATTCCATATACCATTGAAGGTGCCAATGCGCTGAAGGGGGTGTAAACGGAGATAAGTCATAATTTTGGTAAAACGGGAGTAAGTCATATACCGAACGTATAGACATCCATCTTTGTGAGTGTAAAGCGGGATAAGTCATATTAGCTCCAGATGCGTAGATATAGCCACTAAAGAGTTATGTCGTTAAAATTGTAGAATTATCCAGTGTAAAGGAAGTCAAGTCATATTATCGACTTGTTCGTAGAATTATAATAGTTACGTGGCGTGCTCTAAGGAGATAAGTAGACTTATCTCCTTTTCACCGACAATATATCTAACTTAACCCCGTGAAAGTTATTAGAATTCGTAAGATAGGTAGCAATAAAAGACATATTGCTACTGCAGTGTACCACCTTAGAATAAACAATAACTTACAACTTACATACAAAGGGTGTTTCAGGACATTTGACATCAGTCAGTGAATCCAGAAAAAGAGAGATATTTCAGGAATTATGCCACTGGATAGTAGAGGGTCTCACGCTAACAGAAACAAGATATCTGACGAAGACAAACAAAAAGCCAAAGAAAATAATTATTTTATCCATTCCTGCCTATGAGAGTCATTACACTCAAAGGAAAACTTCAAAGAAATATTTACAACAGCACTACACGTTAGCGTCGTTGTACCAGGCCTATAAAATGAAACATCCTACAAACTTTATAAATCGGAGAGCCTACTAAGAAATCTTCCACAGTTTAAATATATAAATAAAGCAACCAAAAAAGATTATTGATGCACTTGCGACAAACTCCAAATGCGATTGAAAATGGCCAAGTCAGAAGAAGAGAATGCCAAAATGGAATAATATTTGACTATCAACGAGCTGATGAAGGATACAATGCTAAACGGGAAGATAAACACTCCTCTAGGTCAGACTACAATGAAAACTATCTGCTTCGATTTACAGCAGTGTCTGCCAACACCAGACATAAATGAATGAATGAATCTTGAAATTAGAGGCATTCCGGCCACCATAAGGAGCCAGTGCATAGGCCACTTAAGCGGGCCCTGATGCACCTCTACAATCCTTAGATCACAAGCCTCGCCCTTTTAGCGAAGTTGAGAATCGCCTTGAGTCCAAGCTCCTTGACGTCTTGAGGGTCCAAAGTAATAGACCCCCGTATAGTCTGCCTATAGTAGCTCAGAGCGTCACAGCGACACAAAACGTGCGCCGAGGTTTCTTCCTCTACTCCGCAGAGTTCACAGAAGGGATCCTCAGCTACCCCCATCAGATGCAGGTGACGACTTAACGTGTTATGGCCAGACAACAGTCCCACCAGCAACCTTAGGTTGGCTCTATCCAGAGATAGGCAGAAGCGTCCATCCTTAGCACTGGGCCCTTCAATGAGTTCCCGTGCCTGGCGGCGATGTCTGGAGATACTTCTCCATTTCTGAGAGTGTTGTCTTGCAACCCAAGGCTCCATTTTCCTCATAGCTTTATGCGCGGTCACTCCTAGAGCTGGCTCAGGACCAACACGCTTGCTGGCTGATCCTGTCTTTGCCAGAGTGTCCGCCGTCTTATTGCCCCTTATCCCAGCGTGCCCCGGTACCCATATTAATGATACCGGATGCCTCGCTGCGAGGCAATCCAGAGCCTCCCAACACCAGACATACAAAGTGGAGAAGCATTTTATTACCATCTCACAGTTCATGACTGTGATGGTTCTCAAGCGTTTTGTCACCTGTGGTTTGAATCGCTGGCGTAATGGGATAGGTTTATGCCTTGTTCACCACTTAAAGAATCTCAATACTTTAGCTTCTCACATCGTTATGTACTCTGATTCATGCGGTGGCCAGAATACGAACAGATACACAGGGTGGCGCATCGAAAACGAAACAGACGCATTTACTGGCAGCTCAGTTTTTTTTTTGATAAAGCGCTCAGCCCCGTCGATTTTGTTTTCGAAGGGGCCACAGGTTTAGGAAAAAATCACGTTAACACGTGCAGCCCCCTGGGCGGGGGTGACACCAACCCTAAAATCTTAAATGGAAAGGGGGGTCGAGTGATACCTTATTTGAAAGGTCTTTCAATTCCCTTTATAATGATGTAAAATACATGAACTTCAGTTCAGTAGTTTTGAAGATTTATTGATTTAAAGTTTAAAGTAGACTTTAATAGGTACATCAGAGTAGTTTGTACTACATACTTTCAGAAGAAATTTGACTAAAAGAATTTACTTAATAGTAAATGCTTTGCTTCACTACGCCCATGGTTTGTTTATCATTTTGTTGTTGAAAATAGCTATTGGAGCGTTTTTTGTGGCAAAAAGTTATTTCTTAAAGAAAGATAAGGAAATATCTCGTACTTACTTTAAATAGGAATTTAGTACATATTTTGGGATTGATTTGACCAAACTTTGTTGCTAAAATAACTTGTAACGCTTTATTACATAAATTAAGCATGATATATTCCACAGCAGAAAGAGTTGAAATTATCGAAATATTTTTCGGAAATAATCAGTGCTGAAATATTTAATGAGCGATATGAGAACAGTAACGTGCATCGAAAATATGTTCAAGAACTTGTAGCTAAATTTCGGGAAACTGGGTCAGTCGCCAATAAAAAACGCAACATTGAAAATCCCATAAGGAACGAAGCAATAGAAGTGGTGGTTTTAGGGCAAGTTTATGTAGATCCTACGTTAAGTACCCGCAAATTGGAGACTGTGTGTGGTGTTAGTCGACGTACTGTCCAACGGATTCTAAAGGCCCATAGTTTTCATCCGTATAAAATTTACCTGGTACAAGAACTTAATGACGATTTTGATCGATAATTACAATTTTGTGAAGATATGAGTGAACGAATTATAAACGATGAACATTTTCTATTCTATTCTTTTCCGACGAATGTTCCTTTTTCTTAAATGGCGTAGTAAATCGTCATAACTGCCGATAAGGGTCCGATTCTAATCCTAGAATTTATCATGAAGTTCAAACACAGCAGCTACAAAAATTAAATGTTTGGGCTAGGATTTTTGGCGATCATTTAGTTGGTCCTTTTTTCTTACCTGGAAATTTGACTGGTGAAATGTATTTGGAATTACTAGAAGACGCCATAGATCCTGCATTAACAGCCATAATTGAAAATCAGAATGATCGGCGGTACATTGCGAATAGGTTGATGTTCCAACAGGATGGTGCCCCACCACATTACGCATTACGTGTTCGATAATTTTTAGATCAGACGTTTCCAGATTGATGGATTGGTAGAAGAGGTGCCATTGAATGGCCCCCAAGATCGCCAGATTTATTACCTTTGGATTTTTTTATGTGGGGTCATTTAAAAAGCAAATTCTATGCTACTCAGTCAACATCATTAGAAGACCTGCGACAAAGAATTTTGAATGAGTGCCTTCAAATTACTCCTCGAATATTTCAAAATGTGCGGCAACGTTTTGAGCAAAATCTTTATTATTGCATAGAGAGTCATGGTGGTCATTTTCAACATTTACTTGCCTAACGGGTCAGTTCATTCTTCATTTTTAAATTACTTTGCTGCCAAATGTATTGATCTCCACTAATGATGATGTATTAGTTTTATTTAAGCTTTAAACCAATATAACTTCAAAACTACTGAACTGAAGTACATTAGTTTTATATCATTACAAAGGGAATTGAAAGACCTTTAAAATAAGGTATGACTCGACCCCCCTGTCCATTTAAGATTTTGGGGGTGGTGTCACCCCGCTTAGGGGGCTGCACGTGCTAACGTGATTTTTTGCCAAACTTGTGTCCCCCTCGAAAACAAAATCGACGGGTCTGAGCGTTTTTCAAAAAAAAAACTGAGCTGCCAGTAAATGCGTCTGTTTTGTTTTCGATGCGCCACCCTGTATTTCTGCTGCCTGTCTAATTGCATTGGTAAATTGTCTAAATTTGGCTATCATTGAACATCAGTTTTTGTTACCTGGCCATACACATATGGAAGTTGACACAGAACACAGCCTAATTGAGAAGAGAAAGAGAAAAACCGATTTGAAAATTGTACATCCTCATGGCATTGCTCAACTCATACGCCTAGTTGGTCAGAAGAAACCTTTTGTGGTACATGAAATGGAACATTCACAATTTTAAATTTTGCTGGATTATATTCCAAATCGTTAGTAAACAGAAAACAGAATACAATAGGCGGCAAATTTAACTGGAGAGAAGGGAGATGGATTCAATACGTAAAAGGTAATAGAATATTGCTTTACAAAGCACTCTAAGTGAGACTGAGGATTTTAAGAGTCTTACCTTAAAAACAAGGTACGATCAAAGCAAGAAGATGCTGAATCCAGAGAACATATACAAAAAATCTGTGCCAATATTCGTAGAAAAGAAACAACATCTGATCGTCCTACTTCCTTATATTTCAGAGGGACATTGGGATTTTTATAAAAATTTGAAGACTGTTAGTGATCAAATTGATGTCTTTCCAGATGCTGTTTGTCTATTTGTAAGCCTTTGTGAACGAAATATATTTAAAAAGCAGGTTGACTTTATTTTCCTTCACGTTCTGTATAGTGCAGAAGGATATATGTCAAACAACTTGCTGTGAACAAAGAGGCAAGTCTATCAAAACTCACTTTTCCAAAATTATTAATCACATTACTTTGGCAAAAATTTTATGTTTAATACTGTGACAACAACATACTTGTTGTCGATTTGTATTTAATCTCAAGAAGTATGATCATGAAAATGCTTGCAAGTACCATATAGCAGTGTTTACACATAAGATCATATCTTCTCGATCCCCCTTGTATCTTTATGAGAAATTTGTTTTCAGACGAAATAATTCAGACATTGATTTCAGACACAAAAAAAGACTAGAGATCCCTATGTATAAAACAACTTTATTTCGTAATTCATACACTTACAATGCTATCCTGATTTATAACGAATTAGATGACAATATAAAGGATTGGCCAGTAAACAGATTTCGTAAGCATGTGAAACAGATTTATTTGTCATTGTAGTAATCGTGGAAAAGTTAGTTTTTAATTCTTACATTTTATTTTTACGTAATATATGTGTGTATATATGTATGTCAGGAAGCTATCAAGCTCGTTGTTTTGAAGCATCTTTTGCTGCTTGTCAAAGTTTCCTTTGATTAAGTGTTTCAATTTATTATTTGGGTAGGTTAAGTAGAGTAGCCAAGAGCTAGACTTCGCCTACGTAGAGGTCACATTATGTTGTAGTTTATATAATGTGCCTAATAAAGACATTTTATTATTATTATTATACAAAAAAGTTTCCGTCAGAAAAGTTAATAGAAGTATTCTAAAATGAACAATTCAATTGATACATTTCTTTAAATTGAATTTTCTCGAAATATGTGATTTTGACTTAACACCGCTTTCACCCCCACCAACGAATGAAAGAAGGGATGACTTATCACGGGGCATGACCTACATCTTTTTAATGAAATGATGTCACAAGTTGACTAGTAAATATAGAAATTGTTTGATTGCAGGCGGTACTCTGAGACATCCGACCATTTTAATCATTCATGTTTTTACAAATTATACGACATTGTTGGAAGCAGCGAACCAGTGGTGGCAGATTTCACGCTGTGATTTATTAACTGATATTTCTAAATTACGACTGTTACCAAATAGCGTGGAAAAGCGTAACGTGATCGCGGCTTTGGGAACTAAGCGTAACTGCAAACGGTACTGCAGGGTAACTGTAACATCGTATACAACTCCAGGAACATCTCAGTGGCATGTAAGCATGTCTTGTAGATTACGGGAATTTACGTCATTTTTTATACTTGAACCACCAGTAACGCCGGCTCCACACGTTGGCCCCAACGTTGGTACCAACGTTGGTCGGTTAAGTTGGTGAAGCGTCCACACGTTGGTTATTATACTAGTTCCTTTCTGTCAGAGCCAATGTGTCCGACACCGAAACCGAAATTGCTCTAAGCGCTTTTACAGTACTGATGAGTGCTTATAATTTATATTTGTTATTGAAAAAAAAGAAAAAGCCACGTCAAAGGAGATGGTGGATGACAACGCATCATAAAACTCGGTACCAGTAAGTACAAACCATACACTCCATTCTAGCAGCTTTTTACAAGGCAATTTAATATTAAATTATCTAATAATGTGTATACAGTGTGTCCATGATAAGGATGTCTATCATGAGGATCTTGGAAAACAAAAGTGATACGAAGATGGTTAAATTTCAAGCCTAACAATATGCCGTTTAGAAAGTTTTAAAATTCCGAGTTGTTCCGGAGGTATGCCTAAAAAACCGAAATTTGCCGATTTCGTTTTTATTTTTTTCTGACGTTATTTAAAGAGATATGGAAAAACAACAGACACTTTCTTATGGCTACTTTTTAAGCTCTACATCAACTTTATTTTTTATATGGCGCGTAAAAAAGTATGCCCTGTATTAAGTAGCATTTTTTAGGCATACCTCCGGAACAACTCGGAATTTTAAAGCTTTCTAAACGGCATATTGTTAGGCTTGAAATTTAACCATCTTCGTATCACTTTTGTTTTCCAAGAGCCTCATGATAGACATCCTTATCATGGACACACTGTATACACATTATTAGATAATTTAATATTAAATTGCCTTGTAAAAAGCTGCTAGAATGGAGTGTATAGTCTGTACTTACTGGTACCGAGTTTGATGATGCGTTGTCATCCACCATCTCCTTTGACGTGGCTTTTTCTTTTTTTTCAATAACAAATATAAATTATACGCACTCATCAGTACTGTAAAAGAGCTTAGAGCAATTTCGGTTTCTTTTTCAATTCCTCAATAGAATAAATCATTTTCATATTCTGTTGAATATTGCGCCATGCATCGGCTACTAAATTTCTATTTTTATGGTCTTTGCGAGAGGCGTTCCATATTATTGGATGCGCCTGGTATAACTCTAAAAATTCTACAACTTTTTCGTTTGTCCACGCGGGTAGCGATGTTGTTGATGACATATCTCCATATACGCACTCGACGCGTGTTACAACAAGACTGAGCCAGTGAGCCGATATGTGGACGGATTGCCAACGTTGGCGCAGATTCCTTTGATAAAACCGACAATCGACAGCCAACTACCAACGGTCGCTCCAACGTTGGGGCCAACGCTATTTTCTAGATACACACGTTGGGCGAGTGGCGTTGGGACCAACGTTGGGGCCAACGTGTGGAGCCGGCGTAAGGCCTAAGGCCCCCGGATACCATGTGGCTATAGGGGGATATAGGGGAAAAGGGGGACGTCACACGGACTTTAGCGCGGGAATACCTGTGCATGCAACATGCACACATTCTGGCTCTGCCGTAGTAGATCCGCCGGGTGGCACCACCACGTTCGACATCCGAGACCCTTTTCCGCTCAGGATAACAGTAGATCTGGATACCCATAACTTCTTCATTTTCTTATAGATTAATTACTTTGAGGTCGTAACAATTCTGTCAGATGCCCAAATCACAAATTACTCAATAAGCACGTGTAAGATCAGTAATGCATCTTAGTCAAGTTTTACCAAAAATATGGTTCAATGTACGTCACTTTACACGATACGATAATATAGTAAACAATTACTTTTAAAAAACATCGAATGGTGTTAGAAATAATTACGAATTTACATCCCACTGGGATGGACAGTCTTGCACCGATAACGGTGCGATCCGCCCCCAACCGCATGTCAGCGGAAATTCACCCGTCGTCCACGTCCCATCGAAAGTCGTAATAACGTCACGCTTTTAAATCACTGATATCAACAAGTAAATATGTCATATTTCACAGATAGTTAAAAATAACGATATCGGCTATCTCTATAGTGCACGCAACGCTATGCAAATTTCTTTCAACTCAGGTTGTGTCAGGGTGGTTGATTTCAATTGAAATATGTATATTCGTTAGGGTTACTACACACTGCAACTCACAATTCTCCAGTATGCTTTGCGAAACTAACGGTATCATGATCAACACAGATTATTAGTTCACTAATCATCACGGTGAACTGCAGTGTTTCTTTCTATTTATGGTATAAAACATAAAACTTAGACCATAGGTGTTATAAATGACCTCCAATAGTGCCATCTCTGAACCAGATGTTACATCTCATCAGAGCCAAACCATATATAAGTCAAGCGTCATGACGTTTAGGCAAGTGAACATGAAGTGAATGACAGCCAGTTCCAAGATGACATTTTTTCGGAAAAACTGATCGAAAAACCTACATAATGTCATCACAAATCGATATAATGTCACTTTTAAGTTACGTAACATGTTACGTAATGCCGAACAAGAAATATTTCTCAGGCATCGAAGGGGATGTTGTAGGTGAGGCTGTGGGATTCCGTAATGGGAGCCGTCGGCATCTGTTCGGCTTGCCGCAGGACCCCCAACTAGAGATATTCTAAGCTTCCGGGTTGCGAGAGCCACGTGATGCACTCGGATGTTTGTGATATTCACAGAAAACCTGATCTGCTTCCCCAGCGTGCGACAGTCTTGATCCTATTCCCAGTTACAGCCAACAAACGAGACCACTAAAACGATGAACTTGAACGTTTTAGCTGCGGCTCCCATCAAAATCAAAGTAGGTAGCATTAGCATTGATGTTGGAAACTATTAAGTTTAGTTTCAGCAATATCAATATCTTGACCTTTTTAATTAACGACTTGCAAAATATTGCTCCTCATATGTAGTTTTTGGGAATAGAAGTAGTGATTAAAAAAATGGCGAGATCGCAAATTTCGGAATTACATATGCTATTTGAGTAACACAGAGATTGTTAATTATTTTATACTTACTATACCAGTTGTCAATATTTTGATTATTTGGTAGAACTATTAATACACAAGAAGCAGGTTTTACGGTTACTTAATTTAGAACTCTTGTTCGATCAATCCGATCCACAGCTTTGCTGATGGTAGTACTCTACACGCAGGCATTTAGGTCCATATCGTCAGTCGCTCCTACAATTGTATGCCTTTATGATCTTCTAGATTTTCATAGTTTTTCCTATCCTTCAGAAAGACAGGAAATTTCTAGATTTCTACAGTTTCGTGTCAGCGATCTATTTTGAAGTTATGTTTTATTTTTGAATTCTAAGAAATTTCAGGCTAATAAAACTGTAAGTTACCACAGTTTGCAGACGCAACAATCTGGTACAGTTTAATACTTCCAAAACAGATAACTGTACCTTGACTAACAAGAAGCGCCCTAACGTACATCCGGTTTCTAAGGATTGCTGAATTCTGACTCTGGCAAGGAGCCATCTGTTTCGGCTGGTCGAAGACCAAATCACCGACGACTTGATTTGACATGAACACATCTCGTCAATCGCGACAGCTGCTGGGGAAAAGATAGGCTATTTGTTTAGGGTTAAGAATTGTTTTTCTCGTCATAACCTCCTCACTCTGAACAAGGTTCAGATAAGATCCAGACTCATCTGAGTGGTAGCGATCTGGCTCTCTTTTATCGCTATGCCAAGAGCTTTGTTCCTCAGAGTTCTTCTTCATGATGTTGCTGCGTGTTGAGCCTGTAAGACGTAGTCGCCTGACTTATGTCTCCCATCTTGAATCTGTCAAAATTCGTACATCGATACGACCGTTCCTTTATTCGTAAGGTATCGAGATATTTGAACAATCTGCTTGAGGAGATTTTTTCCAGTTTGACTAATCTCAGACAGCTCAAAATTGGATTAACAAGGTCATCTTAAGCTTCTTGCAGCGGTCGTGGTGACTCGGTATTTAGGTTTCTGCCTACTCGGCTACATCAGTATAAAGAAAGACTCCTAGAAATGGAAATTTTAGGATTCTGGAAGATATTTGTTAATTTTTTTTATCAACGAAGTGATCATGGCTAATCAGAGCATCTTTTCTTTCCAGATTCACTCCCAACCCTCCACCCTTGGTGCTACCAAGGATCAGCAGCAGAGCGGGGCTGCGTGGTGGTCTCCTCGCGCCGCCGCCGTATCCTAATCGCCCCGTGTCCCGCCGCGTTGTGTATCGACCCCTTCTGCGCCTGCCGCGTCATTCCCGTGCTCTGACGTCCCGTGGACCGCACCACACACATTCCTATCAGCCTCCGACCATCGCGGGACTGTCCCTTAAGGGTCAACGCGTACCTTTCTTTTTCCCCTCGGTTCGACCTTCGCGACTTCCAGTGTGATGTAACTCCGCCTCATCCGCAGTGCGGCCACGCAACGTAAACATGAGCCACTGAACACCTGATGCCGCGGTGCTCGGCGACAGTGAGATAAACATAAACATTACCAGAGAGCCTAAAGTACTATATTAGTACCACGAGCGGTATATAGGCAGGTGAGTGGAGTAAAGTTTTTGTTCTTTTTTTATAGGATTATCAGGCATCGAGATATTTGAAGTGAAACTAATAATAAATATTTACTAGCTATTTTTTTGAATTTAGTATGTTATAGATCGTAGTACGTAGAACAAAAGTGCCCATGGGCCCAAAGTTTTCTCACGAAGAGTTTCCGAGATACAGATTGGGCGTTCGTACCCGATTACAGCTTGATACAAGATATGTAATGGCTTCTTGATGTTTAACTACACACACAATTTTTCAAAAACTGTTTTCGATTATTCTACACTGCCCCTTTAACAATATATTTCGGTAATATTCAGGATCATGTAGCGTATTCTACTAATTACTTTGATAACACTGCCTGTTTTAAATGTTGACACCAGTACATTTTTGTTTTTTAAATACAATTACAAAATATATAATTAATCATGTTATTTAACAAAAATAGTTAGTTTTTCACTTTGTCGAATTAACTACATTTCCTAAGCATAAAAGCATGTGAATAAATTAATCAAGGCAGTAGTCTACAAACAATACACTCTTATATTCTTTGTATGATACAAGTTACAAGTACTGCGTTTTACCCTATTATAACCTATTATGTTTACTTATTTTTTTTATGCAATAATTCTAAATGAGTATTTATTGTTATAATTACTTTTGCTCCGAAAATTCTTGAAAAATATTCTTCGTTTAATTTAAAAAATAACAAAACTTGCAGTTTTCAGTTTATTCATATAATTATTTCTGTTGAATGTAATTATTGAATGTAATCATATAATAATTATTAAATTGAATTATTGTACGAAAATAAAATAAATTTCTGAATTACTGCCTTTTTCCTTTGAAAAAATAATATAAATAGATTATAAAAACTACAAAAAAAGGCAAAAAGTTTGTTTTTTCAGAGTACAAAAACAGTAAGTCACATGTTACTGCTTTTTGATTTACAACAATTAAAGACGGAATGTCATTTACTTTAGACCCCAACAAAAATTATGATTCGAAATCACATTTAAATGACTTTCTATAAAGTCATGTAACTTAGCAATATTCATTCACTGTTGTTATCTCGTAATAATACTATGTACGTAGTTCGAAAAAATCCCGAAGGTTGAACTCAATTTTCTCAGATTTGATTTCTACATTTTACTGCCTTTTGCCTAAGAACGGCAGTACATCCTTCTGAATTTCGTCGAGTAATTGTTGAGATGAATAACTTGTGTCAATTAATTGTAGGCTTCTCTGAAACACAATTCATTGTTCCTTAAAACGTTCAAATAGGAGACTGCGTATTCTCATATTTTCAAATCCCTATATGTTTTTTTGATACCTGCGTTTGTGACGAACTTAGTTGAATGTGTTAGAAAATGTAACTTTTTACTCTTGAGTTTAAACAAAATATATATCTCAAAAACTCATCCATATAAAAAACAATTTTGAGCACCTTGTCTAATTCTGAATATTGCAGTATTTCATCCATCCAAGTTTGGGTCACTCTGTGAATGTAATGTGCTATAATACGGAACTGCTCAACTTGGCGGCACTGTGTTTCAGAAGCTAACGGTGGAAAAACTTCAGGCCCATGGGCACTTTTCTTCTAACGAGGAGGGGTCCCTAGGAACGAAAGACGTATTTCGCCTAAAGTAGTCTTGTTGGTAGGTCTTAACCTTAACAGCAATTCCTCCAAAGCAGTTTAGTTCTGGAGAAATTGGCCAATAAAGAGAGTTATAGTGATCTAATTACGTTAAAAATACTTGGTTTTTAAATTCAAGGTTTTTCAAATTAGGTTTTATTAAGGCTGCATGTTATTTTTCACACATTTTTGTATTACTCATGTTTTGTTAAATCACATTTTTTCGTATAAATGTTATGCAAATAGTCCGCCTAGTATTAGTTTGGGGCAGACTTTTCAGTAGCGCATGAGGTCATGAGGTTGACATTTATGCAACTTAGTAGTCATAACGGAAAAAATGGACACTATGCGTAGACCAAGTTTTGTAATACTAGTTTGTTTTGAATTTTATTTTTACTGCTTGAAGGATTTCGTGAAGGCTACAGCCACGATTATTATTTTATTTTATTTTGATACTCTATTTTCTATTCTTTTACAGGCTCTTCGTGATCTTTTGGAATAGCATAGTCATGTTTATTATAATATATAAACACTAGTAGCAACATTTTGCGATTAAAAAATGAATTTTTATAATAAACAAAAGGCTGAAAACCTGTTCTTCATATAACTTTTGATCAGCTCTATTGCAGTGAAATTGATATAAACTCTGGATCGTATTATCAGTAATTTTTTTTGTGGTAGTATATTATATAAATATGGAAAATTTCATTAAAGGACGTCTAAACTTTCTTTCAACAAAAAATGTTCCACATTCCATTGCACATTCAGGCAGACTCTTCCGTAGTAAATTTATATTCTATCATTATGAAGTACTGGTAAGGAGCCTCAAAATGAGGTATCGCATGACCCCCATCCCATATAAAAACATGTTCGACCATACGTCGAGATATAGTAATCAATTTTGAAAAGCACTGCATGAAAAATTGCACAAAACAAGTGATAAAATTTCATATAAAAATAATATGTAGCATCAATCGAACCTGGAACGAATTTAAATAAAGCAGGTGTGATACATCATGATTTAGACAAACCAGTATTTTTGAACGTAATGTATGATGCTTGCTCTTCATTGGTCGAAATGCTGTTAAGGAATGAGTTGGGAGGTCAAGACCTACCTACAGGGTTTTTAGGACGAAATTTGAAATAGTTTTTTTATGTAAAAACGTAGTAATTCACTGACACTGGTGGAATGTTCAGTAAACTCTGATTGACCACAGTAACTAGTGATCTTGTGACATTCGCCCAAAGTATATGATTCTATTGATGGAAGCATCTGCTTTTACGAAATCGATGGATGGAAGGACTGAAATTACTGTGTTATCAATTTTTTTAGAGTGTGATCCGCAAAATGGCGCATATCTGATGCTGCTCTTCACTAGAATTCCTGAGTATTGAGCAACTTCAACAAACATTTTTAGCCAGCGGCAGTGGTGCAAGGAATGAGATGAGATGAGGCGCGGCGATCGCGAAATGAAGAAGTTCACCATCAAGGGGGTGCTGGACAATTTCCGGAACAGCGTTGCGCAGCCGCAGAGTGCGTCTAGTAGGTTGTGCGACCAGGAGGTGCAGGAGACGCTCAAGCCGGACCATTTTCAAGTCAAGAGGGTGAGTGGATGAGATTTTTTGAAATACTTTCTTACAACTGAACTGCAGGCTATAAATGAGTATTAATTTCCTCCATTCAATTGCAGCTCATACGCGAGCATTCTTTTTTGAGAGAAAATGGAATCCTCACAGATTGAGTACCAGTGACCAATGAACAAAATTACGTTATAAAACGACGGTACCGTATTTCCGTCTCAGTAGTGAGTCGAGTTAGCAGTTGGTCGACCCGAGGCTCGTTGGTTCGAATCCTCGCCTTGGAAGTTAATTCCAAGCCATGGATGTTGTGCCTATGTTCATATAAAAACGTCGATTTGCAACTAGCATTGCAACTGGGCACTGTCAGCTAAGAGGAAGCATCTCTATCAAATGAGACTGAGTGACATATCCTTATATAGAGGATGTGAACAGGAAGATGCGACAGTCAAACACTTGCTTTGCGACTGCCCAGCTGTCCTAGCAATCCGAGAATCCATTCTGGGGGAACTTTCGCCTATGTTTAAGGGAAATTCCGCTAAGTTGCATCACCCTTTTTCAATAATCCGGGGTGGCTGACGATCCAGACCTGAGTTACCCCTAAGGAGCATGTTCAAGGGGCCCTATGGGGCCTAAGTGCTCTGATCTTGGTTGATTGCCCTTCACCTTATACAGAAGGATGTTGTATTGTGTGTTGTCTATATTACTATATCGGTGCAAGATCAACGATAGGAACATCCCATCTTTGAAGCTGGATTATGAAGTCATCATTTACCAGTAGATGGCTTTAAGTGTAGTAGCTGTGTTGATACTACGGCAAAAAAGGGTCACACGTGGCCTAGTTGCTAGGCTTCGCCTCCTCACTACTACCACCGCCACGAAAGCTCGTGCTGGAACAAAATGCTATTCATTCTGTGTGAGTTCCTCATTTTAGGTAGGCAGCACCCGATGCGGAAGTTGGTGGTGTCACCACATCGAAAGTCAAAAGCAATAAATTTTATGCGATTTATAAACGTCATGGGTCATTTAATATTTATATTAAAAATATCGAACAACTAACAAAACAATAAAAACTAAGACAGAAAAAATGTTTTTATCTTACAATTAAAATCTTTTCTTTCTAGCTTTGACAGTTGCAAACTCAGAAATAACTTCATCAAAATTTATATTTTGTATTGCTTCGAGTTCGACGGCTAATATGCTAAGATTGCTAAGCCGCGATTGGGTCATTGTGGCCCGCAAATAGTTTTTTTTATTAATTTTAGCTTACTGAAACTCCTTTCACATGAAGCTACGGACACGCACACGTCATGAACAATTTTAGTGCAATCATAAGGTTTGGAAAAGATTCTATAAAAATCCATTCTACAATAAACTTTGAAAGATCTAGAGATACCCAATCAGAAACTGTAACTTCAGCGGCTCTTAAGTGTCTTCGCAGTCTTGGTATGTCCAAAAATAATTCTGTTTCTGAGACCTCATCATAAAAATCAATAAACTTGGTTGCAGCTAATTTCAGTTCTTCATTATTCGCCAAAAGCAAAGTATTTATTTGTACGATCTTGACCAATGAAGCTAGGTCTTGAAGAGTCTTCGATCTTGTCTCGAGATCAACTCTGAATCGGTTAAGACATTCCAACATATATCTTTCAGTGTGAGTCCTGCATAATTGTCCATCTCACCAACCACCGGTTTTTTACGCCGAAGTCGCCTTTCTGTTGGAATATCGTAGTCTTCTTATTTTTAGCAATATCTGTTGCCTCTTCCACAGTGCGACCCTGTTTTTCTTCGATATAAAGCAGCAGTTTCGTCAACAGTTAAGCCTTTACTTTTCAATGCAATCAGTGCAATTTTTGTATGTTTGTACATTGTACTTAAAGTTGAGTCACCGGGTAGGTGTCACACCAGAAAAGGTGACACCCGGTGCGGCCTGCCCCCGCCGCCCCCCTTTGCTACGCCACTGGGTAGCTAACCACAGGACTGTGCTATTTCGTCCCTTAACACCATCTGTGCTAAAGCATTATTTGTTCATTTGCACCGTAAATTGTGCATTATACAAGGGCTTAGTGCAACATTACTGATCTCGGTATAAACATGGTCATTGGTGATATGCTAAAGGTTTAGCTTAGCGCGCAGTTTGAATGGGCTGGTGCTGCGCCATCTGTTGGAAGGGTGCGGTGCTAACGCAAGGAACAACTCAGTCCCGTGGTTAGCTACCCACGGCGTAAACATATCCAGTGCCTGTAAATGGGCTACTAATGACACCAACATCCAAATGTTTGACGTATCGCATAACTAGTGTACCACTAGGACATGTCCACGTGGCGTCTCGTACCTCGGATGTGGATCATACATACTTATATGTCGTGTGTTTCGGTGGAGTTTTGTGTTGGCGTCGTTCATTTTGTGTCTTTGAAGCCTTTTTTGATGTTACTAACTTGTTTTATGGTGGTTTTCAATAAACTTTCAGTTGCATTGACTCAAATTACACAGCACAACACGTATGAATTTTAATGGTCCAAACTTAGAATCAGTTACTTTTTAGAATACGAACAATAAATAACTAGTGTACATAAATAATCAGTTACTTTTTGGAATACGAACAATAAATAAGTAGTATTCATAAATAATTCAACAAATGTCCACATAGACTAAAATAATTCGCGGTAAATAAATTTCATAGGGTCAGTGATATACCTCGCATGCACTTGCAGCGGCCAAGTTGGGGGGACACTTCCTATGTTTTGTGCACATAACCAAATTAGTTGACAGGGCCTGTTATGTCATTTGTCACAAAAAAAAAATATTTTGGCTGACTATAATCAAGAGTATGGTGTATCTGAAGTCACTTGAAATAGCATAAAAACCTTTGACCGGCGCGTCCTTTGTAATTTCATGACGTATCATAGGCGTGCGGTAAAATTTATTTAGAACGATAATAATAATGTTTTTATATCACAATAAATGGATTTTACTATCTTCTTATTTTTTGATTTGGGATAAAAAATACTTATATTGGGAGTTTAATTTCTGTTGACTGAAAGTTAAGAAATGGAAAAATTACAGAATTCCAACGTTTGACATAGGCAAATATTTACATAGCAGGTAGGTATATAAAAAGGTATATAAAGACTTACATTATAGGTATTTATATATCATCCTCGCCTTCGGAGCTGTCGCTAGAGTCATCTTGTAGAGGAATTACAACGGGATTTACAGGAGGCAAAACACAATATTCATTTTCTTTGTCAATAATATGCCTAGAACACTGCTTCCATAGGTCTGTGGCAGCAATATGAGATACTGCATCTCTTATTGTGGCCAATATTGATTCACTTAATTGAGGGGTCTGATTATGTTTTCTTACTTTTTTTTTTAAAGCAGCCCAGACCAACTCAATCGGGTTAAAAATGCAGTAATAGGGAGGTGACGTAATACTTCATGGCCATTTTGCTGAAGCAGATTGTCAACAACATACTCTTTTTCAATTTTTTGTCTTTTAATAAGATCCAATAATATGGTTTTGGTTGATTTTTGTGGTATTTCCATTCCCTTATCCTTCATAAAACCAATAATGTCTTGTTTTTTTGTGCCTGTATTCTGAATTTTTTTGTCGGGAATGGTATGGCGCATTGTCCATAATAATCACTGAATTTGGGGAAATGTTTGGTATTAACTGCTGCTCTATCCACTTTTCAAATAAGTCGGAGGTCATGTCCTCATGATAGTCGGCACATGATTCTTTGATATTTTTGGCAGCAAGGCATTAGGTATAAATCCATTTTCACTGCCAGCATGGAGAATAATGATTCGTTTTCCACGGTTGCATGGTGCATTTAAAATGCACTTGTTGCTGTCGTCAACCCAGCCGTACTGCACAACATCATGGGTATCATACCACGTTTCATCCAGGTAAATCAGATTTCTTTTCTGCTCTCTATAGATTTTAACTTTGTGCAAAAATTCTTGGCGCAATTCAACGATTCGAGACGACTCCATAATCACCATTCTTTTATCTAATTTTTTGTATTGAAAACCACACAGTTTTACAATACAGTGCAGTGAGTCTAAGCATTTGTAATTATAAAAATCTTCAGGATAATCTTTTAATTTATCCCGTATCATTTCCAACGTGGGCACCAAATTTTCTTTATAAAATCCGTATATTATACGACGAATATCTTCCTGAAAACCCACGTCTATTTTTTTTAATTTTTGCCCTATGCGCTTTCTGTGGAAGGAATGGTTGACTACATCTCCCCTTTTTATAACCCGATAAATGGTAGACCGACTGATTTTTGTCAGGATACAAATTCTGTTTAAAATTTGATTTTGCGAGGAATCTGGATTTTCGTTTTTCAGACAATCATACATATTTAGGATTACTCTTTGGGCCTGTTCCTCTAAATCTTTATGAAAGAATTCTGCCTGCACAGGTTCATCAACCATCTCCTCGTGGCTTGGAGCATTTTCCCAAGGTCTCCAAAGAGCCATATTTAGGATACACAAGAACAATCAACACAACAATTAAATCAACAAGTAAACTGAGTATTCAAAAGTCAAAAACACACAAACTAATAAAATCTATGAAAAAACACGGACAGACTAAAGAAAACACTCATTCACCGCTACACGGCACTGGCTAAACTGTTTCAATATTCAGTAGCCACCTGCACTTGTTCAGAGCTCTGAAATACACGCTTTCTCATTGGCTATGTCCACGCATAGGCGTGCTTTACTCCACGTGGACCGGTGAAACTGCCTTTGATATTTGCTGCGAAATTTGGCGATTTTTGCAGCAACAGAGCGTGTTAAATATAGGTATATAAAACGCACCCGGTATTTCACAGTGTTTCAAGTGACTTCAGATAAAGTATACAGGCATTTTAGGCTCTTTTTGTGTACCCCTATAAGCTATAATCTGAGAACTTACTTTCCATGCCTAATTATATACTTGGCTATTTTAGATTGCTTCCTGCTAAATGTATAAACCATCTGATAAATGCCTTTATTGGAACAGACCACGAATATTAAACTAACATTTTCTTGAATGCCAACTCGTACAGAATAACCTGTAATTTTTTCATTCCGGATCTTGGACTGCAAGTCTTATACAATAATTTTGCTTGATGTCAATATATCTCGTACAACTTTGGGTTAAACTAGGTAGTATAATGTCACAGTAACCTGTCAACCTTAAATACTAAGATCTTCACAAAATTTGAGTCAATTTTGCTTTACCTTGTAACCAGCGATATATTTGGAGTACTGTCAGTTTGACCTTTGAGATAACTTTTGTAGAATTGTTTATAGTCAAGGACGTATCTCCGCGCCAGCTCGGAAAACTATTATGATTCGAATTTTTTGCTTATATGAAATATTATTAAAAAATGACCCATTTTATCGAATCTGCATGTTGCTAGTTCTAAAATTGCGTCCAAAATTGCTTAAAGAATTATTGAACAAATTAGAAAAATTGATTTGTTCTCTCTGGTCGAAAGTTTTTTCAGTTTTTTTTGCTATTTTGAACAAAAAATTCTGTTATAAAATTGTTGTTAAAGTTGTTGAGGTTGATACTTTTCGAGAGATAATCAATGGGCGCCCGAGTGCCGTCGATTCAAACGGTCCGTACACTATGCGAGAAGTAACATTCATTTGATTCCTGCCGTTGTATTGAAGATATCTGCAGCGGAGCTTGCTGCAGTTCTTTCGCGGCTCTCTCAGATATCTTACGAATCCGGTACTTTTCCTAGAAAACTGGAAATTTGCCCATGTCCAGCTGATCAAAAAAAGGATAAATATATCATTTTTGGAAGTTTTCTGCGATTTAAATATTTTCTCGTCAGTGGCATAAGAAGTAAAAATATCGCCCTTAACTTTTTATTCGTTTTACTGCTTTAAAGCAATATTACTACCAATACCCGAGTGTATACACTGAAGTGTGGTGTATAACCTGAGCTCCACCTAGTTCAGCTACGAAAATTTGCTCTTAAAAACTTTTTAATTTGCTATTACTATGCAGGTAAGGCTAGCGACGATGCAAACTAGCATAAACCCCAGCAATATGTACGCTTTTTTTAATTATGCAAAGTCACGTGAGTTTTTCAATTAACAGTTAATTGCTGTACTCCTAGAATGTCCTTTTAAGTGTATCATCCAACTTTATATACTGACCAACTTCATGTTCAGAGGCAAATTATAAAACTTTTTTAATATAGTAAACGCTGATGCTGACAGATTAAAAAAAATGTTTGAATTCATTCTCGATCAAATCAAGCAAAGCGAATATCCAAACCGTGAATCGACCACCTTGAATAAATATATAGACCTATTCGCTCAGCATTCTTCAATAATCGTCAATTGGTTGTAGAAGAATCCACGTACTTATAGTATTTAACTAGCTGGCAAGAAAATTTATTTTTTCAACAACAAAAAAAAATGGAATATAGGCGTTGTTGACATTCTCTTAGGAGAGGGAGTGCCTACCCCAGGCGGTGCTGAGCTTTCCTGGTTTTGGTAGAAAGCAGGAATACGCCAGAATAAGTGATTTCTTGCAAAGTTGGCTGAGAAAAGTGACCGTATTGGTCCGTACCGTAATTTTTGTTGTTAGCAAATTTAATATTGATATTTTAAAGCTTTAATTTAACACAAATTAATTTGAGTATAACCGCGATTTGATAAAAGCAACCGCTGTTATGTATGTGTCCAATAGTGTAATGAAGATTGTTGCGAATTTGAGAGTATCGGTGTAGTTATGTTCAGTCTCAATGATATTTCCATATAAAATTATGTTACTAGTCATTTGCGACATGTATGAACTTTACCCGGGGGCAGGGCAAAGTGAATAATTTGCATATGATATTTTCTCTTATTTGTGTACTTGATTGCTACAATCAGCTGAGAATTATTGTTTATTATCAGGAGAGGGATAAATAATCCCCTCAAATGTCTTCTTCGTTTGATATTAGCATTAATGTAATAATAGCAGAAACCTAGATGTGTTACTTTTGGTGTCTCCCTTGTTAGACGGGTAACGATTTCAGAAAAATAAAGTTCAGTCGGCATTTCATGTAATAATTGAGAAAAAACCGTTTTTAGGCTATCTTGACCCCGCTGAATCCGAAAATGTCTATTGCCAAGCCAAAATATAGACCGGAAACGCGTAAACATTGTTGGTCGTTAACTTAATAGATAATTTGACAGGTAAAGAAGCTATCTAAGATGGAAACTTTGACACTTCAAAACTAAGACGTCTTAACAATTCAAAACACGATGAGAAGCTATCAATGTTTGGCTCTGATGTGATGTAACACCTGCTTAACAGATGGCATTATTTGAGGTCTAAGCTGTAAGTTGTATACTATAGCTGGAAGGAAACGGCAGTGCATAGGTGTATAGAAAGGATAAGTGTGCTAATAATCTGTGTTGATGGTAATTCCAGTAGTTTCTTGTTTAAAGTATCCTTACTTGAGATGGATATAAAGCTAAACATTATTTGCGCATCCACTGTTTCTTATTCAACCTGGAAATTAAATATGCAAATTTGCTGAATTTCAAAAAAGAGAGCGATAAGAAAAGAAAATCCCTGGTTGGTGAAGTATGTTAGAACATACAGGTGAGAAAATAAGGTGTATACAGGAATATTTATGAAACGTAAAAAAGTTATTACATTTCACATTAACAATTATTTCTGGTCATTTAAATTTTATAGAAATTTATTTTACGATGTCAAGAAGAAAATACAAATCAGGGCCCAGATGTGAGGCAGTGCAAAAATTTTTTGTATGTGATGTGTGATTCTTAATTTTTCTGTGAAGTGGCTCAATTACCCACAACGCGGGTGCGGTGCTGATTTCACGTAATGCTTCTCAAAGTTTTTGAAAACGCAAAAGAAAAAACGGGGAAAATCGTAATGGATAACTTCTTCAGTAAGGAGAACAGAAATAACCCGTCTGGCACAGCTAGTATACATTTCATGGGCAGCATATTCAGTAATAATTTTCTGACATAGCAGATATCACTGATTTTATACACATGCAGACCAGTACACTAAATCATCCAAATGTGATCCTGCTACTCTGCTTGCAGCTTGCATCATGGTCATTGAGTGTGTAATAGCCTTCCCGATTTCTGGAATTGGATCCCAGCTATACAGGGTGTTTCAAATTTGACCCTCACATTTGGGATCTTGAAAATTGTAAGAGATACGAAGTTGCTTAAATTGGGGCAAAGTTGCGTATTTAAGTTATAAACAAAATGATGCTTATAAAGTTTCGATACTCAAAGTACCTCTGGAGAGAGGCGAAAAAAAACTGAATTTCCCCAAAATCAATATGTCATACATTGATGTTGGCAAACCTTAGTTATTTCAAAAAAGCAGAATTGTGTAGGCATTGAACTTATCAGACAGTCATTTGTTTCGCCTACCAGATTTATCCCAAAACTACTTTTATTCATTCTCGACTTCATTTGACATGGGATTCTAAAATAAATTGCATGCTAACATTGCCAATTTTTCTCCTCTACAAGATAGCGTAATTAGAATTACAATATAACGATTCGTATCTTGTCTTTCAGCATTGACTTTATTTTTTCTTATGGATGCCATATTCAATTTTGAGATGAATAGTTTTAATTCTGATTTCAGAAATGTATAATATGTCATACATTGACACTGCTAATAAATCGCGCAGTGAACAATGTACAGAGAAGATTTATCTTTTGCCTACAAAATAACGGACAACATTTTGAACATCTGGTATGATTTACCTCTCCTTATTCATGATTATTATTGTTATTACTATCAATGAAATTTTTTGTTCAGGTTTCGCTATACGTTTTTATTTCCTTATAATTTTCATCGAACATCAAAGTCATGGTCAACTCAGGATATATACTAAGTGACATATAAATCCGAACACCCAGTTTAAATGGTTTTATTTTAATAAAATTTTGTATAAGTACTTAATGAAGCATAATAAGTAAATGATAAAAATTTCAAAATGATTGCACTGCTTTAAAGCCCTTTGACCTTTAATAATGTGTGGATGCACCCTGATGTGCTACGCATTCTCCAACGTGCCTAGGTATGCTTCTGATCAGGTGGTCAATGTCCTCCTGTGGTATCTCATTCTAGGCAACCACCAACTCCTCTCGAAGTGCTTCTAGAGTCTGAGGAGGGCGTTGCAAATTGAGCAATCTCCTACCCATCATATCCCACACGTGCTCAATTGGGGATAAGTCGGGAAATCTGGATGGCCATGGTAACAATGTGACATCATTATGTTGAAAGAAGTCTATTGTGACTCTTGCAACATGTGGTCGGGCATTATCTTGTTGGAAAGTTGGATCTGCCAGGGTGTCAAGATAGGGTAAAAGATGGGGTTCTAGAACTTTGTGGATATAACGCTGCGCGCTCATGTTACCTCCGATGAAGATTAAAGGTGACCTGGAACCATAAGCTATAGCACCCCAAACCATAACTCCAACAGTGTGATGAACATGTCTTTCAACAAAAAACTGTGGATTCCTCCTTTCACCACGTCGCCTTCTAACACCGGGAACGACCATAGTGCATGCCTAAACAAAATCGAGACTCGTCACTAAAGACAATACTGTTCCATTCCTGATTCCAGAGTGACCGTTGTCTGCACCACTCAAGGCGATTACGTCGGTGTAAGGGTAAGAAGGCGACGTGGTGAAAGGAGGAATCCACAGTTTTTTGTTGAAAGACATGTTCATCACACTGTTGGAGTTATGGTTTGGGGTGCTATAGCTTATGGTTCCAGATCACCTTTAATCTTCATCAGAGGTCACATCATGAACGCGCAGCGTTATATCCACGAGGTTCTAGAACCCCATCTTTTACCCTATCTTGACACCCTGGCAGATCCAACTTTCCAACAAGATAATGCCCGACCACATGTTGCAAGAGTCACAAGAGACTTCTTTCAACATAATGATGTCACATTGTTACCATGGCCACCAAGATCTCCCGACTTATCCCCAATTGAGCACGTGTGGGATATGATGGGTAGGAGATTGCTCAATTTGTAACGTCCTCCTCAGACTCTAGAAGCACTTCGAGAGGAGTTGGTGGTTGCCTGGAATGAGATATCACAGGAGGACATTGACCACCTGATCAGAAGCATGCCTAGGCGCGTTCGAGAATGCGTAGCACATCAGGGTGCATCCACACATTATTAAAGGTCAAAGGGCTTTAAAGCAGTGCAATCATTTTGAAATTTTTATCATTTACTTATTATGCTTCATTAAGTACTTATACAAAATTTTATTAAAATTAAACCATTTAAACTGGGTGTTCGGATTTATATGTCACTTAGTATACATCAATGGAAAGTCCATTTAAATGTTCAATATTCCTAGATGAAAAAACAAAGAGGTGGTGGAACTTTATAGAAGAAATGCCGAATTGAAAACTTGACTACCCCATCTTCTAGAGGAGAATAAGTAACATTGACAGCATGCAATTTATTTTGTACTCCTATCTGAAGTAAAGTCAGGAAAACATGAAAGTGATTTTGGGATAAATGCGGTATGCCAAACAAATGATTATCTGATAATCGCAAGGCCTACCTAGGAAATTCTGCTTTTTTTGAAACAACTAAGGTTTGACAATGTATACATATGATACATTTTTGGATTGAGAATTAAAAACTCTGTTCATCTGTGCAAAAATCCAATATTGCGTCAATTAGAAAAAATAAAGTCGATTCTGGAGGACAAGAGACAAATAAAGTTAGGACAAATCAAAACATTTTTTGGGAAAATTCGTTTTTTTTCGTCTCTCACCGGAAGTACTTTGAATTCCGAAAGTTTCTAAGCGGCACTTTGTTGATTACCTTAATACACAACTTTACCCCATATAAGCGACTTCGTATCTCTTACAGTTTCCGAGATCCCACTGGTGAGGGTAGAATTTGAAACACTCTGTATAGAATTCTACATCCCAGTGGTAGGGTTGGCAGCGCTGCGCCCCGGAAATAGATTCTTTGGGTTACCAAGTGGCAGAACGTGGTTGGCATTCGGGATTTCACGTCGGTCGCGGTGCGTTTCCCCGGACGTTTCGTTATTTTATACCGAGAGAAACACTTCCAGAACTTTCTGCTGCTGCAAAATGAAACAGTGCGAGATGCAGCCAGCATTTGTTACGTATTGCGCCGTCGGCGTCGAGGATAGTAGAATTGAAAATCGAATTCCTCTCGGACGATACATGAATACGTGACAGCTTTATGAATTGCTTGTTTGCAATATAACTTACAATACCATGCTGAAGTTTGAGGATTCCGGCTATACTTTGGGTCTGTGAAACTTGTCATTTCATCAGATTATTCAAGATTTCTAAGGGAAAGTGAGAATCTTAGTTTGAAATGATAGAGGGAAATCCCGCAACCGTTGGAATTCGAATCCATGAGCTTTCACAATCCATCCACGGTGACGCTTAACTGATACGTTTATATTGGCAACTTACTCAAGATGTTCAAAAAGTTTCCGACCCCCTACTTAATATGGAACATTCCATTTAAAGAAGTGGCAGAATTTAACAACTTTTCAATGAAATGTATCATATATGATTTAATCTACAAAAAGCTCAACTTTGACTGCTTTCCCGTCTTTTATTTTGAAAGATAGTGATATTATTTGCCATTGGTGAATACTTAGCATTTCGATTACTTAACGGATCGACCGTTTTGGTGGTGCGACATCTATCTGTGCATAGTGTAGACGTCAATCAGTTATAAGCTATAAGACTTAGGGGTCTTCCTGTCATTTGAACGTATGAGCTGCGGCTATCCGCACTTTTCTTACCTACTTGCGCACACCCTTAGGTTGAATCACAGCCGACGTCAACTACCTTGACGTCGGCTGTGGTTGAATATTCGAAACTGGGCGATATTTGGACAAAAATGACAAAATTGCGAGCTATAGGCGCCTTTAAATAACAACCAAGTACTAAGATAGAAAAGGAAATGTTGATGAAAGCTTAAAATAAATGTTTTAAAATATCTAAATGGAAAATTTTTATAGATGCAATCAACTTGAAATTTGAGGTATTTTCAGGGCAGAAAACCACGCTTATACACCATAATAATTTTAGTAATTGCGCATAAAAAATGCCTACACCTCACGCAGTGGGTTGACAAACTTAAATTCGCGATAACTGGACTAGTTCTACACAAGGAGTCTTATCGTTGAATATGAGCCAGACAATTCATCCGTGTATTCGTATATACTCGCGGAATGTAATATTACTTTTCATGCATATATGTGCCCTTTGTGATGCTGCAGACTCGGGCTTGCTGTCTGGAAAATTAAAAGAAAACCGTTGAATTGAGACGTGCTCCGCGCGCTGAAAACTCCTAGGGGTTTCATAATGTGGCTAATGTCTTTGCTGGGATACCACCTTTTGTCGGTGATGCCGGTTGTATGTACGTTTTTGTCGATTTGTGTATACGAGGAGCAAGTGCCGCGTTTCAGCATAAATGGGACGAACAGGTAAATTTATCCAAATGACAAGTACTCACACATTCGAGCAGCCAAGAAGGCAAAATCTTGTTAAAACATCATTAGTCAGGTCCGATTTGTTTCAAATCGGGGCAGAAGGCAAAACAAATCGGGATTTAGGGTTACAGATCGGGGGAAACAAAAACAAGGTTTATTAAAATTAAACTTTACAGTATTGCGTTTCGCAAATAAAATAGTTTATATATTAGTTATCAACTCAGTTCATAGGTTTGAATAGTTTTTTTTTTTAGAAAAATTATTTTCCATTAGATTTTGCCGTCTTTGGGATGGTCTTATTTTTTATAACAAGTTACAAATTTCACTACCAATCATACTAAAGTTAGTTTTAAATTGAATTTCTGTTTTGTCATACTCGAGTGTCAAGCGGTTTCACCTCTCAGACCAGATGGGAAAATAGCCTTTCCGTTGGTGGTATTGAATCCATAAAAGAAAATGACTTTTGAAGATTTGCAGTCTTGGTTGAAAAAATATCGCGTCATTTAGTATCGATCAGGTGTCAATCGGGGCGTGTCCCGCGCAAATCGGAGCAATGCTGATCATAGCCATGTAAGGGCTCCTGAGCACACAAGACAGTGTAGCTCCAGACTAAATAGAATTCAGACTAGGTAGAAAGAGCCTTCGATTTTTCTGTCTCCAAACTCTGTAGTCAGGATTGAAATGCATACTACAAGTGGACTTGACATAAGTTAATTTAACGGTTCTGTCATTAAATCCGTATTTTTAGTGTTATTTTTTAAAAGTGTGAGTGTTTACAGACAATTGTGATGTCGGGCGATTTCAGAACAGAATACATCTTGCATAATTTATAGAGTGTGTAATAAAAAGGCAGTTTTTGGACATCAGTGTCCGACATTAAATATCGCAAGAAAAAATGTGGCATTTCAGTGAATTACATTAGTGTTATCCTACCTTTCTATATAGGGTGTGTGGAAGATACCATCATTTTAAGGGGTGATAATATACCCCATTAGGAATACATTGAATGACATATACCTTAGTACAAAGGCGAACCGTTTTTGAGTTACAAACAATTATGTTAAATCCTAGAAATAAGCAAAAATCATGCGATAAACCATTGCTTATTCAATAATGAGGAACAACTCCTTTGTTTTCTTATTTTGTCATTTATCTTAATGCATAGTCTACCTATACAAATAGTTTTCAAGTTAATATCGCGTACACGTTATAAAAACTAAAGTTAGTTTACTGAATGGTTTGGTTTTCCAGTGCTTCGTGGTTTTTCGAATGAATTTACGGAAAAAACAGTGTTATTTAAAATCAATGAAAAACCTCTATTCTTTCTCAAGGTATGTCATGCAAAGCGATCCAGCCAGGATTCTTTCCTCAATAACCCAAAATATTAGATTAAGCAGAATGTCATAGAAATTACAAAAAAAACACTTTTCGTGAAAAAAAGCATTTGGTATTGACGAAGTTATTCATTCATCCGAAAACAGAACGTAAATTGTTATTTCTTACGGATTTTCTAGCAGTACTCAGTTTTCTAATAGTGATTTGGTTGAACAATGCGGTGTAGCTTTTCTGAATATTCACTGGTAAGATAAGGCAACTGCTCAAACGATACACCTCAGAAATACAGAACCGTGAAACACTATGTATGTATTATGTTGTAATGAAGGACTAGTCGCCATGTTCGTTTCTAATATCTGTGGACATAGACAAAGGAACTGCTTTATACGACGAAACGAGTTCAAAGTAGCATTTGATTTGAAAAATTGTGGGCAATAGGCAGTCAAAGAGGACATGAAAATGCATCAGAAATAATGGTTTATATCGTTAGAATGAGCAAATAAGTAATTGTGTTACATTTAAGAGCTTTATCAGAGGAATGGGTATGACGACTATTGTTTTATTTTCTATGGAATAAAAATAACTGGTGAATCACAGTTTTGTTCTTCTAGAGTAGGGTTTCCCAACCTTTTTTTTGTTGAGGCTCCCCGGACTATAAATTATATTCTCATGCCCCCTTTACTTTTTCAATATATACAAAAAAAAATGCATATTATATAGGTACAAAGACTTTTATTTTAATTCTAATGAAGAAACTTCAAAAGTTTAAATAAACTAATAAATGTTTTTTTTCGAAAAACTTGAATAAAATAAGAGTAGGTACTAATGAGCTTGCATGTACTGTACCAGTTGGTTGATTCTAGGTTTTGTTTTTGCCAGAGCTATCATCAGGTCGCTATCGACATCAAGACGATTTCGCTGTTTAGTTTTAATTAAAACTAGAGCAGAAAAGCCTGTCTCACATAAGTAAGTTGAAGAAAAAGGAAGTAGTATTCGTAAAGCAAGAGAGGCAAGTGTCAGATTAACAGGCTTTGTTTTAATCCAAAATTTATCCAATGTTAAAAGATGGAAGTCATATTTCATGGACGAATCAGCCTTCATTTCTAGAAATTCTTCCTGAACTTATTCAGGTAATTGTGGCACATCGACAACAAATGGATTTCTTGTCATGTACCATATTGGTGACTCTGAATTGATGTCTCCATAGTATCGGCGAAATTCGTCTTCCAGCGCTTGCTTATTATAGTGTTGTTTCTGCCCTGAAGTTTCAAGTTTAGGTCATTCAAAGAGTCAGATATGTTAAATAAGCCAACCTCCATTGAAATGTGTCATCTTTGAACATTTTCAAGAAATCGTGTTTTTCTTTGAACTCAAGAAAAATAATTACCTCTTCTTTCAATTCATAAAGGTGAGCCAACATGTTGCCTTTTACAGCCAGCGTACTTCTGTATGGAACAGAATAACTTTGTGATCAGAATCGAGATCCTCGCGAAGTAAAGTAAATAACCGACTGTTCAAATCGCTGCTCTTGATGTAGTTTACAATCCGTATAGCCGAGTCCAAAGTCTGGCGGAATTTCTGTGGCAATGTTTTAGAAGAGAAAGCTTGCCAATGAATAACACAATGTGTACTAACCATTTCAGGATTTTTTTCCTTGAGCTTTTTAGCTCTGCCCGATCGTACACCTATCATTGCAGGTGCGCCATCTGCGTAGAGTCCAATGAGTTTCTTCCAATCCAAAATCATTTTTTTCAACAAAGTTTGATATTGAATTAAATATATCTTCAGATGTAGTACCTGCTGTCAAAGATTGTGAGTACAAAATCTCTTCTTGAATGATATCTCCGCCGATGTAATGAACATAAACCATTTATTAACTATGCACAATTAACGATGTCGGTGGATTCATCTCAACTAATGGCAAAAAATGGCGATAATTTTACTTTGTTAATTATTTGTGACTTTATGTCTGCTGCAATGTCATTGATTCTACGCTTGACTGTGTTATTCGAAAGAGAAATAAACTTCATTTTTTGCTCTGCATCTTCTCCTAAAATTATCTGTGTGGCTTTTAGGACACATGGTTTTATTAATTCTTCACCGATAGTACGAGGTTTCTTTTGCTTTGCTATCATAAAATCATTTCAAATGAAGCTTTGAGATGCTGCGATACACCTGCGTGATAACTTCCCGATTTATCCAGTCTCATCCGCTCGAGTGATTTTGCTTCAGAAGAAAAAAACTCTTTCGTCTTCAAAACCAGAGTAGGATGTTGTTGCTTCAAATGCCTTTCAAGGCGATATCATTACTTAAAACTTTCATACATATCACACACTGATGCTATTGTAACTCTTCTTTTTTCTATGAAGGTAAATCCAAACTTAACGTAATCTTCAGGCAACTTTCTTTTTTCGCTGCCATTTTGGACCTATAACAATAAAACAAATAAGTAATAAGTAACTAAGCAAAACACCTACATGTAATTACTGACTATATGACCATTATTTTATCTTAATGTATTCAACAGTATATTGGCCATCCTAAGATTTATATTTACTTACTTAAAAGTTCGTCGTTGCAAAATTATTTCGCCACGTTGGTTTGATTCTGATGTGGTAAAAAAGTCCCAATGGCCGATCTATGTACGCGTCTCCACCCAATCAACAATTTGGTAAATTAAATGAAAATGGTAACTGAAGTTTGTAAATACACAAACTTACCTTTTAACAGCCAGACACAATAATTTGACACACTCAAACAGATTTCTCAAAAAAACATGTTCATCGAAACGTCAAATTTTTCTCAAGTTTGTGGAAACGAATGTCACAGATGCTCATCCGCGTCTGGTAGGTACACAATTGTTTTCTAAGTGATGAATTATAAGCGGAGTGCGGCGGGGTGCGCGCGGATTTCATGTTGTGACTTGTCGAAACTTGTATAAACTGCGATTGACGATTTTTGAAACATCGGTTGAGACAAAAATTTTAGCAAAGAGGCCTCTTTATACTTTATTAATCTCTCTAGCTTTCAATGGTCTTTGCCATCATCATCAGGAGCTGTAATAACATTGAAAAGAATATCAACAATTGTGCAAAATGAATGTTAAGTTAACTTACGGTAGTATGTGAGGATGTTGCTAAATGTTATTCACGTTTAGGTTGAGGGAAACACCCAGAAACCTGGTGAAAGATGGATACATGGTAAAAACGTCAACATTGATACAAACTACATACAGCTGTATGTCAAGAAGAAATTAAAACGGATTAAAATTATTTAAAATAAAAGTTAATAATTACATCGTGAACCACCTGATGATTGCACAAAATGGTGGGCATAGAATCATAAGTAAGATGATGATGATGTCAAAGGTTCATCTTACTTATGATTCTATGCCCACCATTTTGTGCAGTCATCAGGTGGTTCACGATTTATTTTTTAACTTTTATTTTAAATAATTTTAATCCCTTTTATTTGTTATTGACATACAGCTAGTGAGATTAATAAAGTATAAAGAGTCCTCTTTGCTAAAATTTTTGTCGAAGTACCCAACAAAAGGCGGAAGCTTTAATATACAGGGTGACTTCGAAGTTGAGTCATTTATTTTAACAGTGAGTAGATCTGATCAAAAGAAATGTTTTTTTCCTTTAAGATTTTTCTGATAAAATTAAAGTAACAAAGTTATAGCCCTTTGGAAGTTTGAGTACCGCCCTGTCTCAATATCATGTGCTCGTGTTTGGCAACAACGGATATAATCCGCCTTACCGGTTCATCGCATCGGAAACAAAAAAGCGAAAGAATTTGGAACGATGTTTGTACAATTTATTATTTTATTCAGTTCAGTTATACATACAGTCAGTGTCAGTCGCGTGTGAATAGTGTCTGTTGCGTGGCTCAAACGAAATAAAAAATGGCACATGTTTATGCGGATCGGTTTCCCAATCGAGTGCAACCAACCCCTCGTGCCTTTGTTAATGTAGTACAACGGGCTCGTGAATCAGGTGACTTAAGACCTCACAGGGGACCTCACGATCAAATACAGGTCCGCACTGAAATACTTGTCGGGAGGATACTTTATAAAACAAGGTAAAAATTTTTTTAATTTTTTTTTATTTTTACACACATATTTTGGTTTATCTTCCTTCTACAATCATTATCTGAAAATTAATGACTCAACTTCAAAGTCACCCTGTATATATACAGGGTGTCCCGAAAAAAGTGTGCAATATTCTACCAGCTGTTTCTAGAGCTTAAAAAAGGAAGAAAAGTTTATATAAACATAGGTCGACAAACGTCCCCTAAGGGCGCTACGGTCTTTTAAAGGGGCTCCCCTGAAGATTTTTTTCCTTAATATTTCCGAAACGTGTTGAGATAAAGACATAAAATTTAGTATTCTAGCCTAGTTTTTTATGCTGGATGCAAAAATATTAACAATTTTAGACAGCTTTGTTTAGAGGCGTATGTAACAGGGACGGACTCGGGTTATTTTAGCCCCAAAATTTTTGTGTGATTCCATTTTTGAAATTCAATTTTAGAATTTGAAAATTTAGGGTTTTCTACATAAAAAAGGTACTGTTATTGAATATCGATAAATTGTGCCATTTTTGAATAAAATCAAACTAAAAAATATGTCACATGATAGGAAATGTACTGCGAATTTAAATGAATTGTTGAGTATACATAGTTAGCCATGACTGCAAATAAAATTTGTTTTGATTTGTTATGACTTATTTTGACGTTAAGCTGACATTGTTAGCAGTGTAAAATTACTAGATTGAAATAAAATTTTTATTAAATCGATGTAAAATGCCAAGATTTACAGACAGAGAACTGACTGACATGCATTTTGTGTACGGGTTTTGCAATGGCAGTTCATTGGCAGCCGTAAGAGAATATCAAAGAAGATTTTTCCCAATCGCATAGTACCTGGACGTCGAATGTTTACTGATATTCACCGGAATTTGTCAAACCATGGAAGTTTTCAGCGCATGAAGGGCTCGGGGAGGCCACTGGGAAATCATCGTATGGATATTGCTTTAAATATGTAGTAGAAGACAAATCTATGTTGGGGGAGATGTGTGCTTTTCCAATTTTTGGCTGTTAAGCAAATATGCGTAGACGACACTAAGTTGATTGACATCCGCTTTTTTGTTCATGCAGTTGTCTGTCATAAAGATATGTGACATTTCCAAAAACAGGCGTTTTGATAGATGTTTTTCTCTGTCTAGCACCTTGATATCATTGTACCCCATTTGATGCCCTATGGAGTTCACATGTGAAGCTAGAGCACATCTTTCTGGATGCAGTCTGGCATCACTTTTATGTGAAGTTGAGTCATTTATTTTAACAGTGAGTAGATCTGATCAAAAGAAATGTTTTTTTCCTTTACCATTTTTCTGGTAAAATTAAAGTAACAAAGTTATAGCCCTTTGGAAGTTTGAGTACCGCCCTGTCTCAATAATAATATTATGTGGTCGTGTTTGGCGACAACGGATATAATCCGCCGTATCGGTTCATCGCATCGGAAACAAAAAAGCGAAAGAATTTGGAACGATGTGTTTACAATTATTTCATTCATTTGTATACAGTCAGGGTCAGTGAATAGTGGTATCTGTTGCGTGGCTCAAACGAAATAAAAAATGGCACATGTTTATGCGGATCGGTTTCCCAATCGAGTGCAACCAACCCCTCGTGCCTTTGTTAATGTAGTACAACGGGCAGGTGACTTAAGACCTCACAGGGGACCTCACGATCAAATACAGGTCCGCACTGAAATACTTGTCGGGAGGATACTTTATAAAACAAGGTAAAATTTTTTTTTAATTTTTTTTTTATTTTTACACACATATTTTGGTTTATCTTCCTTCTACAATCATTATCTGAAAATTAATGACTCAACTTCAAAGTCCGTATATACAGGGTGTCCGCAAAGTTGGGGTTTTCCTTTTCAGAAACAACTACCCTTGAAACAACAAAGGTAATGTGTAGTGAAACGAGGGCGACCAAGTAAAAAAAATAAAGGAAAAAGTACTCACTCTCCAATTGACGTGAAGGGCTAAGTACGTCTCTGCCCGAAATCATACCGCTCCATCAGAAAATGAAATCAGCCGATGCGCTACCGAGCAGACGCCGGCGGTGGTGCAGACCAAACAAATAAGACGGCGTTGCCGCGTTTTCAGTTTTTAGGTAAACGTACTTTATAGGTATTGTTCGAAGTCATCGCCGTTTGATTCAGAAACACAGGTGCGTCCAAGACGTAGCCAAGCATCGGTACAGGCTTTGAGAATGGAGTCCCTCTCCCGAATGAAAGCACCAGCTTGTTCAATTCTGAGACGAAGTTCGTCAACCGTATGCACTTCAGTTTTGTACACTAAGCGTTTCATTTCTTCCCAAAGAAAAAAATCACATGGTGTTAAGTCTGGAGATCGCGGAGGCCGCGCTACGGGTCCATTACGTCCGATGCACCTATTCGGAAATAATTCATCCAAAAACTCACGCACTTCGCGTCTAAAATGGGGCGGTGCACCATCGTGCAGAAACCACATTGATTGTCTTACACTTAATGGCATATCTTCTAACAAGGAAGGCAAAATGCTGCGTAAAAAGTCTAGGTATTGCATCCCGTCCAATCGATTTGGGAGAATAAATGGTCCAATGAGCATACCGTTCACCATGCCAGCCCAAACATTCACCGAAAATGTTTGTTGAAAATGTGCCCGACGGACAGCGTGCGGATTTTCTACTGACCAAACATGAGTGTTGCGAAAGTTATGCACCCCATTACGCGTGAACGTAGATTCGTCTGTCACCAATAAGCACTTCAAAAAGTCCGGATTATTGTCATGTTGATGCAACAACCACTCACAAAACCGCACTCTTGCTGGAAAATCGTCAGGTTGAAGGGCTTGTACACGTTGGACGTGAAACGGATACACCCCCTCTTCACGCAGCGTTTGCCACACTTTAGTTTTTGATACTTGCACTTCTCTAGCCACGTCTCTAGTGCTTGTTGAGGGATTCTCGTCTACGCGATTCAGTAGTTCTTCCTCAACTTGCACCATTCGTGGTTGTCTAGGCCTCCCACTGTGCCCACCTCGAAATTCCTCCAAATGGCCCGTATCCCTGACTCTCTGGACCAGGTACACAAATCTGCGGGGCCTTGGATGATGTCATCTAGGGAAACGAGCTGCATACACTGGCGACGCCTCTGTAGCATTTTGAAGACATTCGCCATAAATTAACAACATATCAACGAGTTCATTATTGGTGTATGAGTGTGCGATTATTATTTTTTTTTTGAAACGCAATCGATTATACGGGTACGTTACCTCTACACGCGTGACCGTAACCCTCGGTTGAAGGTTGCATACTGACCTGACACACTGACCCCGACCGAGTTCTGTCGTCGGGTTGAGACCTTGTACCAACCGGTGATATCCCGGCGGGTCGCGGCTACAGGACGGTATTCAGATATTTTTGATGTTGCAGAGCCCTTTACATCGGTTCCCTTAAGACATTGGTGTATATGGTACTAAGAAAAATTGCTTATGTTTTCAAGATCTACACGTCGTGTAAAGGAAAACCCCAACTTTGGGGACACCCTGTATATATATATATATAACTTGAGACGTGGTCATTGTCGTCTAGACCAGTTAGGTGAATATTAAAGCTTCCTCCTTTTGTTGGGTACTTCGACAAAATTTTAAGCAAGGAGGACTCTTTATACTTTTTTAATCTCTCTAGCTTTCAATGGTCTCTGCCATCATCATCAGGAGCTGCAATTATATTGATAAAAGTAGCAACAATTGTGTAAAATGAATTTAAATTAACTTACAGTAGTATGTGAGGATGTTATTTACGTTAAGAATGAGGGAAACACCCAGTAACATGGTGAAAGCTGGATACATGATACAATGGTCAAAATTATGCAAACTACACACAGCTGTATGACAAGAACAAATTAAAAACAGATTAAAAATATTTAAAACGAAAGTTAAGCATTACATTGTGAAGCCACTTGATGATTGCACAAAATGGTGGGCATAGAATCATGAGTAAGATGAACCTTTTGACAGATGGCCGAAGGTCGGGTTGACAAGTTCTTACCCAACATATCTTGAAAATCACACCATCTGAAGTGATTTGGCAACGTAGCACACGCCTTACAAAAGAATTTTCGTTCCATTCCATCATTCTACACGGACACTGCTAACCTTCGGCCATCTGTCAAAAGGTTCATCTTACTCATGATTCTATGCCCACCATTTTGTGCAATCATCAAGGGGCTTCACGATATAATGCTTAACTTTCGTTTTAAATATTTTAAATCTGTTTTTAATTTGTTCTTGGCATACAGCTGTGTGTAGTTTGTATAATTTTGACCATTGTACCATGTATCCAGCTTTCACCATGTTACTGGGTGTTTTACCTCATCCTTAACGTAAATAACATTTAGCAACATCGTCACATACTACTGTAAGTTAATTTAAATTCATTCTACACAATTGTTGCTACTTTTATCAATGTAATCGCAGCTCCTGATGATGATGGCAAAGACCATTGAAAGCTAGAGAGATTAAAAAAGTAAAAAGAGTCCTCCTTGCTTAAATTTTATCGAAGTACCCAACAAAAGGCGGAAGCTTTAATTTTCACCTATATATATATATATATATATATATAGTAATGGACAAAAGTATATAGACAAATTAATATTGTGCTGTATTTCTTTTTTAACTTGTTTTATTGATACACCAACCTGTATACATAATTCGTTATAGCATAATACTCACTTATACATAAATAAATTCATTAGACTCCCTTCAATAAAAAATTAATTGAAAAAACTGGAACTAAGAACGACAAAAATATATAGACAAAGCAAAACAATTATAGAAAAAAGAAGCAAAGTTCATCGAATTATAGAAAGCCAACCATGACTGTGTTAATATTTTCTAGCATAACCATTATTATCAATCACCGCCTGGCATCATCTCGGCATAGATTGTAGAAGTTTCTTGATATAAGATTCATCAATCTGTCTCCACTTTTGCTCTAAAGCGTAAAAAAGTTCATCCTTGTTTGAATAATTTTTATCTCGTATTTGCTTATCTAAGTATTCCCATAGATTTTTAATGGGGTTTATATCGGGAGACTGTGAAGCCCACTTGAGAACTGGTATTTTTTCATCCAGAAAGAATTTCTTTGCGACATTTGAAGTGTGCTTCTGGTTATTATCTTGCTGGAAGATTGATCTTAAGGGCATATTGTCTTCCATATAGGGTAACATGACATGCTTTAGTATGTCTTTGTATACAAACTTATCCCTCATGCCCATCTATTCTATGTAAAGGTCCCATCCCAAACCCCGGAAAGCATCCCCAAACCATAACAGACCCGCCTCCATGTTTGACAATGGGCAAAGTGTACTTGGGGTTCAATCTTTGTCCACTAGGACGTCTAACGTAATGAACACCATCTGATCCAAACATATTGAACTTGGATTCGTCACTGAAACATACCCTCTTGCAGTCACAGATCCTGCAATCAAGATGCAACCGTGCAAATTGTGATCGGTTCTTGCGGTTTATCCTTGAGATTAGCGGCTTCTCACTCTGGCGACGTGCAAATAACTTCAAATCATTTAACCTTCTACTTATAGTTTTCGTAGAAACACTCGATTTCGGCTTTTATTTGACTTGGGATTTTAAACGGATCTTTGGACGAAATTACTTTTATTAATCTAACTGATCTAGCGTTTAGTTTTCTGGCCGACCACTTCTCTTAGAGGCTTCCAAGATACCTTTTTGTTTATATTTGTTCAATATTGCCCAAACTGCTTTACGCTTCATCTTCAAATTTTTGGCAATGTCGACTTGACGTTGACCATCTTTGTATAACACAATGATCTTAGTTTTCACATCGAAAGAAATTTCTGGACCACGCGGCATGGTCTTAAAATCACTCAACTTATTCCAGAATACTTGATGAACACAAACTAATCCTCTTCTGACACGAAACTGTACTAAGCTAATGTTGAAAAGAATTTGTCTACATATTTTTGTCCCTCATAAAAAGTGCTTATATTCAGACTTGTATTGTGATCATTGCAGATAATGTAAAAACAAGGAATTTAGTTTTTCTACTAATAAAGCATTCGTTTATGTAGTAATGAAGTATGAATTCGTTTTCTAAAGGTATTTAGGTAAATATTCATATTTGTCTATATACTTTTGTCCATTACTGTATTTATACAGGGTGGCCCATCCATGTGTGTACGGAATATTACTTATAAACAAATACATTTTGGTAAAATCTACTTGTGGCATGTTATACATGACATCTGAGGGCACATTAAAATATTGGCAAATATACAGGGTGTCCAAATTTTGACATCTACATATCAAAGATGTGATTTCTTAAATAGAATGCCTCAAATTTTATTGCATGTTTGCATTAACCAATTCAAAATAAGAAGATTGATACAACATAGTATCGGGTTTTGGTAATTAGCTACTGAGATGTAGGGTGTTTTGTCCAGAAAAACCGTCCACTCGGGCAACACGCCATTTTGAAATTTGGGGTGCTGAATTTTGTATAAAAAAAACTTACGCACCTTAGCTTTTATCTTATTTGCTACTTTTTCGAATCTTCATTTTTGCTCACAGAGGGTGGTCAAAAACGCAAATTGTAATTTTCCTCAAAAATTTGAAATGTATCACACTGTATATTTGTGCACATTTAGATTCAATTTCTTATAAGCTTTTTTGATACTAGACACATAAGGGTTTTTACGGCTATTTTTTCGGTTATTTATGGAACGGCTTAATTCCCTAAAATATCGCTTAATTCCCTAAAATATCGCATCATTTTTGGAAACAAATAAATTGTTGATTGGTTACAAACTGTCAGAATTAGCTTTGTGAGCATTATAATAAAAACGTGTGTGAATTTTTCTAAAAAAGAAACGGTGAATACGGGATATGGAATTATCCAAATATGCAATAAAATTTGAGACATTACATTTGAAAAATCACAACTTTGATATGTAGGTCGAAATTGGGACACCCTGTATAATGGCCAATATTTTAGAAATGTGCCCTCAAATGTCATGTATAACATCCCATAAATAGATTTTCCCAGAATGTATTTGTTTATGAGTAATATTCCCTCTACACATGGATGGGCCACCCTGTATATCTATGGTAATAAAATGTACATGTGTATGATAAAAAGAGAATCCTGGCTTCAAGCGATTAAAGATAAGTATAACAAAGAAAATTTTTTTGAAATGGGAATGCAAATCCACACAGCACAGAGCTACTTATGAAACGCTTGATTCCGTGGGAGCATTCAAAACTATATATATATATACCTTTATAAAGTCAATTTTTAAATCACACTAATAGTTTGAACCCCTTTTTTTTGACAATGAAATAAGTTGAATAGGTAAAGTTGATTTCAACGATAACATTGTCGAGAGAATTTTTGATGAAGACTAAAAGCTGTGTAGAAACTGGCTTTTTTATCTTCGTATGTGTATATTGACCTGCAGAATTGAACATCTGAAAGATATGTGTACTGTGCTAACTGGTAGCGAAAATATATTTTATAGTACCTATTCAGTAATTGGTTTAAACAGATAGGAATAGGCTAAAAGCCCATATTTCGTATTGTGTTAATTTTTCTTAGTTCCTTTTGAAACGTGTTTCTATTATTCCTAAGTTCGTTGGATTGTGTACCGTTGTACTCTCTCAGCACGCGACATTTTCACAAAACTTCTCGTAAGTACAGATTTCTTGAAACATTTGGCCACCGGTTGAACCTCCGGTCGGACTTTGATTGGAACTGTGATAATGATGGAAGTGCAACATATGTTGATCTATGTTTTAGGTAGCTCATCCACCTCAGTTCGGATTTGCATGTTTCACACTCATAATTTGTTGCAGACAAAAAAAAGTGTAATCAATCACTGCAAGAATGTGAGATTCACTAGGTTGATGCGATATCCAATACGCACTCATGTGTTTGATATCGCTGCTGAAAATGGTAATGTCTGTTAAGTTATTTAGAGTATCATGAGCTTTCCTCGTAACTTATACTAATGAAAATGATGAAATGTTGGACTTTTTTGTGTCTTAGTAGTGGTGGTGGTAGTACTGAAAGAAGACTATTTGACACTAATTCAAAAATATAAAATATGTCCAATCTTCTTACCACGTTAGTACATCTTCAATACACATCTAATCTAATTTCATCAAACACCGAATCGTCTTACTGTCGATGTGTAAGATTGAAAAACACCCCAGCGAAAATCGCATCAATCTTCTTAACAACTTTACCGGTAAAAAGCTATTAATCATTGGAATGAAGGTAGTGGTTTTTCAATAACGATGTGTTGAACGGCATTTTACCTTCATCTTAAATGGTCCTTCAAATAAATGATGCTTGAAATAGCTCGATTCTATGTGCTTTATTGCTCCGTCTGGTACAAATTGCATACCTACCTTGGCGAGGCCAGACTACGAATAATGATTGGTATAATTGATGTACCAGGAATTTCTTATTCGACTCTCGCCATTGGGATCTTGGAAACGGTAAGAAATACAGAGCTAGTTAAATGGAGTCAAAGTTGCGCATTTACCTAACTAAGAAAATGGAACTTCACACGTTCGCAGTTCAGATTATTTCTGGAGATAGACTAAAGAAAGCAAATTTTCAAAAAATGGAATTGCAAAATAAAAAGTATATTAACATTGCCAATTTTTCTCCTCGATCACGTGGCATAATTAGGATTTCAAGATGACGTTTCGTGTCTTATTCTCGATTATCAACTTTGGGTATATTTTTCTTTTATATGTCATATTGGATTTTTGTACCGGTCAATTCTGATTCTGAACTGTATAATATGTAATGCATTGACATTGCTAAATCTTAATTATTAAGAAAAACAGAATTTCCTAAATATTATCATCATCCAAGCGTTCCTTCCGTTTCTATGAACTAGACATAGGTGAACAATCCTTATTTCTGGTTTTAATGACATGATAGATGATGCTTGGTATTATAATAATATTCAAATATCTAAAAACGTAATCTTCCTTTAGTTGGTCTTATCTCATCCTATTATCTTACATGTTATTTAAGGATCGTATTGAAAACATTGAGATACATTATAGAGTAAGTAAAAGCCTCCACGACGTTGTTGCTTTCTAAACACATTTCTCTCATATCTAAACAGATGCACATAACTCTTGTTCTAGTCCATAAATTGGCAGATCATTTTTTTGTTTATATACGTATATTTATATATATTTAGTTACCTAAATACGCAAATTTGTCCCTATTTAACCGGCTCCATATCTTTTACCGTTTGTATGATCCCAATGGTTAGGGTAGAATTTGAAACATCCGGAATAGTTATTGCTAGATAATGGTGTATCCATATCTTCAAACTATGTCATAATGACTGCGTTCACTAGCACTCAGCAGCTAAACCTCAGCGCGATCTGGTACTATGGTTTTCAGTGGCTTATCTAAGCGGTTGGCTATCTGTGGTGTAAATATGGCCATTCTCTGTGATATTCAGTTTATTTAAGCTGCTGTCTGCCAGTGAGCGCCAGCGCTATTTTATAGTATAGTTGAACAGTTTGCTCCATCTAGTAGTTCAATGTTCTAATCATAAAACATTTCTGTTTAACTTGAGGCATTCAAAAATCATATCAATAGTATGTTTTACTTTTTTACAACAGTTGAGGTACCACGGCGTTTAAACTGTGCCTTTAATGCTAAGCCAGACTTCGAATGTAAAAGAGTGTCTCAGCACTTTTAAAGATTGGTAAAGTACTTTTAATTACCTGCGATACCGCAAGTTATAAAAGAAATCAAAGGATCTGGTTCTTATCGCGATGTTTTTGGCCTGAAAATAACTTACATTTTAAGTTGATCGTTTTTTAAAAGCTCAAAGTTCGCATTTTGACATTTGTCTCCCGCATTCACACATTTTTGAATATTTAGCTTCGTAGTTTTATATGAGCACATAATCGCAAACCTATATCAAATCTATAATAAAACACATTAAAATGTAAAAAATATACAGGGTGATTCACAAGTTGTGGCCAAAAATGAAACATCATACACAGGACCGCGTTTTAAGGGGGGTCTTCTATGTAACATGTTTTCCTCGAGGGCTTCATTAAAAAGATACGGGGTTGAAGTTTGAAAATAAATTTTTCTCAATATCTCCAAAACCGTCAACTGGAATAAACTAAAATTTGGTATGAGGATTTACCTAAGTATTGTCCACATTCAGCAGTCTTTACTTAAAATTAACGTACACCATTGGCGGAGATACAGAAGATTAGTGGCATTATATTTCCAAATAAAAATAGTACGCCTCTGTTTTTTCTGGAAACACGCAATGTTTTGCCTGGAATTTTCTACAAATAATTACTTGTGTTTTTTCCTAGAGTGCATTGTTTTCGATAAAATAAAAAAAAACAAATTATTAAAAACCTTTGGGGTAGGTTGGCGTCTGTTAGGAAATCTACGCTGACACTCCCGAAAAGCCGCTAAAGCATTTCTATTACAGAACTCGTACACAAAAATAATATCGGCATTGCTAAAACTTTTGACTTACAACCGTATAACACATAACTTTGACAAACTATCTTTCAAGGCTCTTCAGGAATGATCTAATTTGTTTTATTTTTATTTTTACGAAAACAGTGTACTCTAGGAAAAACACTAATCCCCTGTATCTCCGCCACTGGTGCACGATAATTTTAAATAAAGACTTTTAAATGTGAACTATACTTAGGTAAATCCACGCACCAAATTTTAATTCATTTCAGTTGACGGTTTCGAAGATACTAAAAAAAATGTTTTTCATTTTTAAACTTCAACTCCCCGTATCTTTTTAATGAAGCCATCGAGGAAAACATGTTACATAGAAGGCCCCCTTAAAATGCGTTCCGTTGTTTCACTTTTGGCAACGACTTGTGAATCATCCAGTATAAACATGTTTTTAAGGTGAGCGTAGTGGAGCGACACTTGCGCTTTCATATGTGCCTGTGTTTTATTATAGATTTGAAGTAGAAAGTGTCGCGACCAAGCACTCATATAAAAACATCAAGTAAAATATTCGTAAGTGGGTAAATTTTCGATAGACATGCCAGAGTTGAGAATCCTGGGCCTTTACAGAACAACCAAATACTAAAATAAAAAGACAAATGTTGATTGAAAGTTTAAAATACATTATGATCTAAAATATATAAATATAATCTTCTCGCCATGCTTTTCTTGGCCGAGCCAAAAATCTTAGAGTCTGCACCGATTAATCATCTTAACTTCCCAAATTACGAGGTGCACTGCAATCTGAGAAAGAACGGGGGAGTTATTATTATTATATACGTTTCTTCGGAATCAGACTGAAAGAACATTCTGTAGCTTCGCCTCAATTCCAAAAAACTTCCTGGATATCAATCACCCCGCTTCTGAGGTAGTTCTCCTCTGCGATTTCAATGTCCATAATGAATCTTGGTTGGGCTCAAACAAGACCGATGCAGCAGATCGTGCAGTTGAAGTGTTTGCTATTACCCAAGGACTGACCTAGCTCTTGACGAGCCCTACTATTTTTTCTCCCGCATTTCGTCACGCTGGATCTCTTTCTGACTACGCATCCTGTCTCTTACAGCACTGCTGCCGTGTCTCCCCTTGTTTCGCTGACGCGGATGCGCGGGCTGTCTGTTCATCGATAAATAATCGACATTATCCACGTCAGGGTGGAAGAATACATCCGTCATATAATGAAACTGCCTAAACCAGGGTCCAACGGCTGGTTCAACAAATCGTGCGACACTGCTCGTCAGCAGAAGAAGATCAAGGCACACAACCTTCTTACGAAATCCCAGAACCGACAAGCCGACGTCGAGTCCAGAAACTAATATAACTAAGCGGTCTGCAATGCCAAAGACCAGAACGATATAAAGGTTAGGCGCAGAGTAATGTCGGAGCGCAATGGCAGTCGGTCTTTCTGAATGCTGGCCAAGCATATTGAAAGGAACTTCTAACAGAGTAGCCTTACTTATATTTACGTGTCAGGATAGGACGATTGTAACGGACTTAAAGGCTAGGGAGCAAGTGCTTGCCAATATCCCAATGCTCGAGTACCGTCGATTCAAAGGGTTCTCTACGCTATCCGGGAAGTAACATTCAGCCGTAAGACCGTAAGACGGGTGCTCTTGTCGCTCGACGTCAACAAAGCTTCTGGTCTGGACTTGATTCCTGCTGTTGTATTGAAGAGGTGTACAGCGGAGCTTGCTCCAGTTCTTTTCCGGCTCTTCCAGATATCTTACGAATCCGGCACCATTCCAGGTAAAACTGGAAATTTGCTCATATCCGACCCATCCCAAAATAAGAATCTAAGATCGACCCTTACCTCTACCAGCCTATAGCTCTGATTTCTGTTATAAGTAAGCAGATGGAGAGGAGCACAAATCACGAGCTTCTGAACTATCTTAAACGTCACGGCTTGATTAGTGACAGGCAGTATGGGGAGCTCTAGCTTACGTCACGCCATTGTGGAGTAAACTCATCCAGTCTTATGGTGAGGCTCATGTCGTTGCTTTTGTATCACGAAAGCGTACGATCAGCTGTGGCATGTTGCCCTATTATGCAAACTTCCATCCTATGGACTCCCAGACAAGTTTTGCAGATGGGTGACTGACTTCCTCTCTGGCCGCAAGATACCCGTCGTAATTGACGGGTTCTCCTCTTCATCATCCCACAACGTCAACGCGGGTGTTCCCCACGTATCAACGTCCTCCTTTCCAGTACGATCAACACAATCCACAGCTTTGCTGATGAATCTACATGCAGGAATTCAGCGACAAGCTGATCTCTACTGGTGAGCTGGAAAAAATACTAGCAGCGACTTCCTCTCTGACGAAAGACCTGGAGGTTATCACTGTTTGGGGACGCAGCAATCTTGTATAGTTTAATCGCTCATCAGATTTCGATGGTGGGCCGAGTTCTGCCAAAGAGCCGTTCATTTCGGCTGGTCGGAGTCCAGGTCACCGAGGACTTGATCTTTCAAGAACACATCTCATCAGTAGGGCAGCTGCTGGGAAGAAGGTAGGTTATTTGCTTAGGGTTAGGAAGTACTTTTTTCCGCATGACCTTCTTACTCTACAGAAGGCCCACATAAGACCTAGCCTTGAGTATTGCTCACATATGTGGGTGCTGCCGCCCGACTATATTATTTATGCTCGATACTGTTTAGAGGAGGGTTTTTAGACTGATCGATGAGTCTTTTCCAGCAGACAGTCTCCGGACCCTTCAGCTCACTTCTACCGCTATACCAACAGGCTTTGTTAATCCGTTATTTGAATTTCCTAAAGTTAGTAGAAGTCAGGCGGTATTGTCTGGCAGGCACATCGCGGGGCGGCATTATGGAGGAGAGATCTGAGGAGCAAAGCCCGCTGTCTTAGCGGTAGAAGAGAGCTAAATTGCCGTTGGCCCGTCTTTGCGAAAGGGTCTCGAGAGTGTCTGTTGGTGAAGAGACATAAATCAGTGGGACAGCCCTCCTCTGAACAGCATCGAACATGGATAATGTAGTCGGGGCGTCACCACCCCCCGCAAGTGAGCATTACTCGAGGCTAGGTCTTATCTGGGCCTTGTACAAAGTAAGGAGGTTATGTGGAGAAAAGTACTACTTAGCCTATAACCAAATAGGCTAGCTAGCCGTACGGGAAAGGAGGACGTTGATATGTGGGGAACACCCGCGTTGTCATTGTGGAATGACAGGAGAACGTATCAATTACGACGGATATCTTACGGCCAGAGAGGAAGTCAGCCACCCATCTACCAAGCTTCTATGTGATGCTATAGGATAGGCAGATGGTCGAACGCTTTCGTTATACCAAGAGCAATGACGTGAGCCCCATCGTAAGTTACTCCACAGTTGCGTGATGTAATTAAAGAAATGTGATAAGAATGGAACCGCATATTGTACAGGCGATAGAATATTGAATTGCGTTTTCAGTGGTTCTTTAGGTAAGAACGCCAATTCCTCATTTGCATCAATAAGTCAATCAAACGTGTCCTCGAAACTCGTTCAGCTAATACGCCACTGATTTGAGTAGATAACCATTAGAGTATGGCTATGGTTATCTGCCAGTTTGAAATCGATACCAGTCACGTGTCCTTCTGCCCAGTATGCCACAAAAGTACAATGACACATAAGGATAATAATACGACTATACACAGGCCGTTACCCGTTAACGCTAATTGTAAACTCCCAAGTGACAGAGAATAAACATGGCAACATTGTACTTGGAGCATGCTAGTCAGTGGCGTAACACGACCCTCGCATAACTGTGAATCAGTCAACGTACCTCTTTCAACCCTCAATTATAGGGGTAAAGTTTAACGTATTTATCTCCTATGTATCTCTCTCTCTCTCTCTCTCTGTATCCCTTTAAGGTAATAGTCGAAGTGATTTTGACTTAATTTCTTTTTTGTTTGAAACGTAACTTAATCGGAAGAGTTCTTAGCTAGGATACAAGGAAACGTCTACGGTCGTTTGAAGATTTGGTACGGATTAGAAACGAAACAATGTGCGTAATATCATAACTACTTTTTAAGTGGCTGTTTACCGAGGATGAAGTATAAAGGTACACGCTCATTGAGGAGAAAGGTAGCGAAGAGAAGAGAAACGTGTAATAAAATGACAGCTCACACGCTGGAGCGGCGCGGAAAGAAGCGATGTTTCACGTTTGACACGTACAAATAATAGATGTTGCCGCGGTTTTCTTGTTTTTTACGGTTTCATATATAGCTAACTGCGATAGCAAAGTACCTGTTTACGTCATTTGACATTATAATACAGTGTGTAGTATCATTGACTAACGGCTCCACCTATATACTGTATTCCGGCATCCAAAAAGGGACCTGAAAGATACTAGCACCATCTATTAGACAGTAGGAGAATACAATAAGAAAATTAGAAATTTACTTAAAAAGTGTTTTGTCCTAGGTCTATAAATGGTATTGGATCTTTATTCCGTTGTTGGAGCCTCTTTAATGCCTATTTTAGCTGGGTAGCGTCAGGAGGAATACGATAATCAATGGTAGTATCAAATAAGAATCTGAGATCTTGCATGAATGGTAGAAGAGTAACTGTTTTAAAACGCGTACAGGATTACCTTCACCTTATTTGAATCTGTTGACTGCAAAAACCTTCTATGCAAACCGAGGCTCATTCCATTTTTGTATGTGATTTGTCTTACCTTGGAATAACGGACCCTTCATTTTTTTAAGTGTTATTTACATTATTTATTTGAAATACTGAGGCATGCATAATTCAATTTTATCATCAAATTTGAATTTCTGCTTATAGAACATCTTTCTGACGTTTACTTTCAATCCCCTCAGATTCCATTTAAACAAACAAACATACATTTAAATGTCGCGTAGGTTGGCGCGGTGCGAACAGAGCGAACTACTTGAGCGGACCAGTGTCAGTTCATGGTGGTTTAGCATACAAGTTATGGAATCTTGATGATTACCATTTCAACGGTACGGCTAACACCGTCCCGATGCCCTTGTGATTAGCGCCGTCCATCCGGTTTCTAGTTACAGCGTTAGGTGTTATCTTTGTGAGGACATTCCTGACTTTGCATTTTGCTATATTTTACTTCTTATAAACTGAATATGAAATGTAACTAGCGTTGTTGTCATCCTGTTTTCATCCAATAAAGTTCCTGCTATAGTTTCGAACCGAAACCACACTGAGTTTCATTTCTGGCGCTGCGAACAGGATCCCAGGCTTGGTTTCTGTCACCATTGTGAGAAATATCTAATAGCCCAGCGGTGTCTCCGAGAAAGCCAAAGAGTGAGTTCCTGAGAAAACTGAAGTTAGTACCAGCGAAAGCCAAGAGTTAGTATCAGACGTCGGTAAGGCCCTCCTGTTCTACTTGGACTTTCCGAGTGCCAATATCAAGTAAGAATTTCTATTCTCTTACTGGGAATTCTACCAGAAACTATCCAGAACCATTGATTTGGAATCGAAGACAAGATGACCAGCCCCTGGATGAAGCAACAATTGATGTTACTGTCCTTGTAAGTAGTTAAGAATTACTATTAAGAAGATTTTGCAACTAAGATTTAATACGTAACCATAAGAAGAATTTATCAAAAAACACATTTCTACAAAGAAGATTTTTACTGAAGAATCCAAGTTTGCGTTTTTCAATTGAAATCTAATTTTGTGCATAGCTTTAAGTTTTGTTTTCACCTATTTTTACTCATTTTTATCTTGCATCTTTTATACATTTTATTTTATGCCTTTTGTTAATCGTTTTGTGTCTACCGAAAGAGAAAGATCTCCTATAAGAATGGCTACTTCAAATCAACAGAATGTCGTTCAGCATGACAATCCTCAATTAATTTTTAACATGCTAAAAGATCCAATTCCTATATTTGATGGCTATTCAAGCAATCTTTCTACATTTTTAAGAAAGTCTACAGAATTTTATAACGCTTTACCTATTTCCTATAAAGGACATGCTTTCACATTTATTAAGTCTAGATTACAAGGTGAACCTGCCGAATTTACAGAACAAACTAATGCTATTACTATTGAACATCTTTCTGCTATTTTAACCACTAGATTTAAAGATTACCAAACTGAAGAAAATTTGACTCGTCAACTTTTTGATATTCATTCCCCAGGCTATAGCGTTTTACATTCAGAAATTTGTAACAAACTTCATGAATTACGAGAATTTGCTCGATTAAATTATCCTCCAGAAATTGCCCCAGCAATGATTGCTAGATATGAACAGATGGCTTTAACCTCCTTTTTATGCGGAATCAATTCCAAATATCATTGCGTTGCATTACAACCACCCCCTAAAAATATAGATGAAGCTAAGAGACGGTGCCAAGAACACGACAACCTTTTGCAAACCAAACAATATAAAGAGTTTCTCGTCACTAAGCCTCAGACAAATAAACCTGTTAGACCGCCAATGCAGTCATATAGACCTAACTTTCCCAATTTTGCTGATTTCTCTCATAATCCCTCTACTTCTCGTCCCGCTATTACTTATGGACAACAATTTAGCAACCTACAATCATTTCACAATTCTCGTCCAACTTTTAGACAACCATTCTATACTTCCCCACAAAGTCGTCAATTTTCGAACGCATTCAACCCCTCTCAACACAATTTTGCAAATCGTCCACAATTTCCTATGAATAGGCTCCCTGTCACCAATACTTCAAGACAAAATAATCAAAATCATCCTACGCCTATGTCAACTTCGATGATCCAGTCACGTAGACCTTTTGTAAGACCCAATTTCTTTTCGAATAATGGTCAACGCCCTAGCATAGCTGTTCAAGAACTTACTAATAACGAATCCGAACCCACTAATGAAAGCTCTAAAGAAAATGTAGCAAACCCATTCGAATCTTATTATTCTGAAGCTTGTTGTCCAGAAAATCTCGTAGAATATCAATTTCAATATTATGAAAACGATTATTCTCAAGAAAATTTTCAATCAACTCCTCATCAGCGATCCCCAGAATAGACATTGATTTAAACTCTTATGAAAATATTCATTTCCCATATCTCTACAATGAAGCTTTGGATTTACTTATTCTTATAGATACAGGTGCTTCTGCATCTCTTATGAATCCCCAAATTGCTTACGACAAATTTCCGGATTATATTTATCCAAAATGTTTTTCTATCAAAACAGCAATTGAAACCAAAATTGGTACTCACGCTTGTAAGATCCCTATCTTTGATGATCTAGGTATTCCAACAGAAGTTGAATTCTTATTACTCCCATGGCATCAAAAATATGATTGCCTTTTAGGTTACTATGACCTACAGAAATTCCACAGTAATTTGTACATTTCCCATAATTTACTTTCCATCGAAAACTTTGAAATTCTATGTCATACTCATAAGGAACCAATCAAAATTCCCAATCAGATTTTCGACACCATTCATATAGACACAAATGCAGATTCTGTATTTATCCCCCCTGTCAAATACTCGAATTCAGAAAATTACACTCCTAGTTATATTTGTAACCCATACAACAGATACGTTTAGGTAATACAAGAAATATTCATCACTATCACAAAGTCTATTTCTCCATTAACCTCACTGATATTTCACATACCATGCAAATGTTTTCTTACCTAATTGAATTACATAATAAAATTCCCACCAGCTTAGATAATCAGTTTCAAATATTATACGAAGATACTTATTCCAAGTTCGAAACTTTAACACACCATAAAATCAAACGCGGACTTATAAACGGTTTAGGTTCTATAATTCATTTTATTTCTGGCAACCTCGATCAAAACGATTTAGATCTTATTTTGAAAAATCAGAACGCTTTACGAAATAACCAGAATAGCTTGCTTGAAAGTCATCAGAAAACTATCACGTTTTGCAAAGCTCTTCAAGAAACTTTTGAAAATAATACAAGAAGAATTCAGTCAATTATTATTCATAATGTCCAAACTATTGAACATCAGTCTTTGTTATCACACCAGACGATCCATCAGATCTCAATTATTACAAATTTGCAACGATTTAATTCATATCTAAATTCACTTTTATTAGTTCTACAATTGAACCAGCAAACAGGTCTCAACACCTTACAATTATCTCATCATCAGATTACCTTACTTATTGAACATTTAAAATCCATTTATAAAGACGAAGAATTATTGCCATTCGACAAAATACATTTATTTGAGATTTATGATCTTTCCCTTTGATCACTTATACTTTTAGAAAACCAACTTATTTTTGTAGTTGAGTTTCCCATTTTAGATGTTAGAACTTATTCCTTATTCAAGTTATTTTCAATCACAGTCAAAAAAGAATTAGTAAAATTACCAAGTGATTATATTTTATACTTTGAAAAGTATTATTATTGCAAAAATATTATAGAGTTAAGCAATCAGCTGTATGTTTGCACGAATACTTTCCAGTCGCCATGTCAACCACTTAAGTTAGACACTTGTGAGTCTGAAAGTCTAGTAAACTACACGCGAATCCTAGAATTAAGTAAGAACAATTATGTAATCGACACTAATGTTTTAACAAAAATCAAGGATTGTAAAGGAATCCATCATATTCATTTTACTACTCACATAATTTTAGAATGTCATACTTTTATTAATGATCAAATATTAGAATTTGACTCCAATTATGAAATTGAATTAGAATTATCCTTCAGAGGTGACAACGATAAATATTCATTTAAGAAATCAAACACTTCACTCGAATCTTATTTCGAAAAAAATCTCACTTCACTTCAAGTTCATTTTGAAGATTTACAGTTTCATTCTACTATAAGTTATCCTGTTATTTTTACTAGTGTAATTATTTTATTGGTTTTATTTATAACAATTTTTTTTAGATACCGTTATGTAAAGAATACTCAAACTCCACCTCAAAGTAGTGATATTTAAGAAACTTCTCCTTCAAATTAAAAGTTCAAATCATTTTTTGAGATTGGAGACCAATCTTTCCGAGGAGGGAGGAGTTATGGAATCCTGATGATTACCATTTCAACGGTACGGCTAACACCGTCCCGATGCCCTTGTGATTAGCGCCGTCCATCCGGTTTCTAGTTACAGCGTTAGGTGTTATCTTTGTGAGAACTTTCCTGACTTTGCATTTTGCTATATTTTACTTCTTATAAACTGAATATGAAATGTAACTAGCGTTGTTGTCATCCTGTTTTCATCCAATAAAGTTCCTGCTATAGTTTCGAACCAAAACCACACTGAGTTTCATTTCTTACATGCTAGGGTGCAACAAAATTACTAAGTAATCTTTTTCCGGGAAACAATGCAACCAAATTGGCAATCGACAAGTATTACTTATTGTATTAGAAGGCAGAAAAAATATTAAGCCAGTTGTCTGTTAAATACCCGAACAACTTGAAAACGTGGCAACCACGCATTTTTTGTGGAAAGCGATCCTAAGGAATGTTTGAGGGTACCAAAAAGGCAATTCTACATCAGAGAGACGTTTCGTACATGAGGTCAAGCGGTCATAAGTGGATCAATTATTATGACCTATTGTAACGCCTGAAAAGTACATGAATACCCCAAAAATTTGCAGCACGCACACTTAAAAGAAAGGTTATAAGAATAGATTCAGGATTTAAAAAAGAAAAATCAGCACGTGGTAATTTAAAACACCGTGTGGGCGTAGCAAAGCGTGTAACGGACTATTTTGGCGTAATAACTAAATTGTTCTAGAAGTTGGAAGATCGGAGATTCGAATGAAATCTAGAAGAATTAGAATCAGAATATTTTTCCCATCAGATGGAAGATCCTATCTGGATAAAAAAAAACGGGGGAAAGAGACTAAATCACTACATATACTAGACTTATACAGGGTGTTTCAGAACTAAGGGATCAAACTTCTAGGGGTTATTAAGTGTAACAGTAGAAAACATTTGAGTATAGGAAAAGTGTCACTACGGCACTTCGGCCCTAAGACGCGTTAAAATTTAGAAAGGCGATGAAATAGGATTTAATGCATTTAATTTTTGCCTTTTGTACATGATATCATCACAACAATTGTTCAAAATGTCTTCCTCCTACCTGAATACACCGATTTAAGCGTCGCACACGATTTCGGCGGACTTTACTAAAAATTTGATACTCATTTTGAATGATTTCAAATACTGCTGTAATTCGTCCAATTAAGTCTTGCTCTGTTTCTAATGGAGTTTCGTAAACAAAAGACTTTACATGTCCCCACAGGAAAACATCTAGCGACGTTAAATCGGGTGACCTAGGAGGCCAAGAAACTGCTCCACCTCTGGCAATCCAACGGTGCCCAAACCGCTGAGCCAAATACTCACGTACTTGTATTATGCTGAAACCACATTTGCTCTCGAACGTTCAATGGAACGTTTTCAAGAAGTTCTGGAAGAACTTCCTCCAAGAAACGCCGGTAAATAGGTCCTGTTAACAGTTCCGGTAGAAGGTATGGCCCAATCAAATAATCATCAACAATGCCTGCCCATACGTTGATAGATCAACGTTGCTGATGTTATCTAGGAAAAATTGCATGAGGATTTTCTTTGTTCCAAACGTGGCTATTCCTACTATTAAAAATACCGTCTCTTGTGAAAGAGGCTTCATCGGTCCATAAAACATAGCGTAAAAAAAGGTTGCGCAGCGATTTGATGAAGAAGCCATTGACAAAATTGAACTCTAGGATGATAATCGGCTGCAGTCAATCCTTGAACTTTCTGGAAGTGGTAAGGATAAAGTTGTTGCTCGGAAGCGTCACTCGTATTCATATCCTCAGCAATGTTACGTGTGCTACTTGATGGTTCGTCGGCAACTCGCAGAAGGACCTCTTCTTTAAATTCGACCGTTCTTACGGCAACATGCATGTTGGTTTTAAACATGCCTGTCTCGGAGAGCCGCCGATGAATAGCAATAAACTTTTTGTATCCCGGATGCTGTCGTTCGGGATAACGTTCTTGATACAACCGCGCTGCTGCTCGTGCATTGCAGTTTGTTGCTCCGTATGCCAAATGCATATCCACCAATTCTTGATTGGTAAAGTTTTCCATTAGCAACAATTAATTTTTGTTAAATTCTTGCAAACTTCACAAATACGATAGCACGACTAAGGCGATATGGAATGCAGCTACAAAAAACACTCTCTGTTATCCTTTTAAAGATAACAACACACAAGCGCCGGATATGGGTCCCTATACTCAAATGTTTTCTACTGTTACACTGAATAACCCCTTCAAGTTTGATCCCATAGTACTGAAACACCCTGTATTTAAAACTTGCCGTAGCAGTCAAAATGTAATCACAAAAAGTTTTTGAAATATAATTAATGTATATTAATAACGTAGATATATTGTAATTGAAAATCCATTTCGCAAAAAGTTACTGAGAGGTATATAATTTTGTGAAACGGCAAACACAAACACAACAACCGTCAGTTATAAGATCGATGCCTCGAGATCGCTTTTTAAAAAGTTTATTTTCGAAAATACAAAACTGAAAAATGTACTTTTACAAAATTATTACAATGGTTATTATGATGTTAACAGTACAAAGGCTTAAATCTGACTTCACGGAAGTTGAATAGGATGAAGTTCGACTTCTGGTTGCTGAATACTTCTATTTCTGACCTTCTTCTTCTTCATGATGGTTTTCCAAAATGCGTAGACACCTAAGAGTAATATACACCTATATATTATCAGTGTCCAGGCATTGGGTATACAAAAGTCTGCAGGTTTCTTGAAGTTGGGCTTGTTGTTGATAAAACAAATGTAATTTTGTTGCCCACAGAATAACTGGAGATTTTGATTATTTTTCAAAAGTTGGGATGTTATCTAGTAAAACTGGCATCGCAAAGTCTTCCTATCCTAATCTTGAGGTCAATAGTTTCAGTTCTCCAAAAATTTCTTCGGTTGGAATAATGCTAGAGTGAATTGTTCCAAGACGTGCAAAAATTATTGAATTTTCAACGTCTTGTAATATTGAGTTACGTCGTAGCTGTTCATAATTTGAGATACTGTGTCTACTATGAATTTATGCTGATCTGAATCGATTGTAGCACGATGAACAATTGCATATATGGTATTAATTTTATTATTCAGCAATTGTTCATCATGACAGACTTGCTGAACAGTTTTATTGAACTTATCAATAAGAAACACTGACAGGGTATTATTCTGTGTGACACTGTTAGTCAATTCTCTTTGATTATTTTGAAGCTATCGAATTAGATTTTCGAAACGTTCGCTATCATTGGCGTCAAGGTTTCCAGTTACTGATTTGAATATCGACCCAATGCCATTTAATATGCCTCTTTTTCGTCGCTTTGTATGGGGAAATATATTATGTTACTTTTGTTCTACCTGTCCCTGAACAAGTTTTAATGCTCTGAAATAATTGGACAAATATGTAGTGACATTTAAATTCGAAGAAATGTTTTTTTTTCTATACGTGAGGAGGAAATCGATAATTTTTCAATTTCAGAAATGATGGGATTCATATCATAATAATGAATCAGTGAAAAGTCATAGTCCTTTACTTCTGCTTCACCAATTTCCACGGAAAGTAGTCCTGGAGTATAGGTTACGTATAGTTATGATATCCTGAAGTCCAACCGTTACTTGCAGGAATCTATAAATGAATAATACCTACATGTATGTATGTAGTACTTGAAATGTGTACTAATAGTCCCTGTTTTCTCTCAAATAAAATGATTTTCGGCTTGACGGGAGAGTGCAGGACCGTGTTAATTACGATCTGATTTTGGGCAATGGTTGGTCTGATATAGGAATTGTAACAACCGGGTGTTGATTATTAGAGTGCCGGGTTTCAGCATCCTTTTCAATTTCGTCTTCGTTAGTATTAGTTTTGTCAATAACAAAAGGAAGTTTTTGGTAGTCAGTTTGTCCTGTTTCGTTGATTGTATCTTTGGCAGTGTTTGTATTGTCAACGGTATCGATATCGTCTAGTTCATGATTTAAATTGGGGTAGCTAATATCTTGAATTGTCACTGGTGAATTTGGATTAACTTCTTGTAGGAGGTGTGTTTAAATTTTTATCTACAAAGGTAATTCTTTGATTCTGATAGTTGGAGGCTTCTCCAAGGACGTCATCGAGTTGTTCCCAAAAATCGTTAGTTTCCTTAGCATTTGTATTGAGTTTGCCTTTTTTATAGATGATTTTGAAATTGTATTCGTCAAGTTTCATTTTCCATCTCATTAATTTTCCTTTAATGAATAAAGGTAGTGGAAGGGTTTATGATCTGTTATAATATTGAAGGTCTGCCCATAGAGATAAGGTCTGAAATATTTGGTAGCCCACACTATAGCTAACAACTCTTTTTCAGTAGTGCTGTAATTTCTTTCCGAATCATTTAAGGTTCGTGACGCATAAGCTACAGGCAAATCGCTACCGATTGGACCCTGACTAAGAACTCCCCTAAGGCTACATTGCTTGCGTCAGTTGAGAAATTGAACGGTCTTGTGAAGTCTGGGTACCGAAGTATTGGGTCGTTGGTAGGTAATGTCTTACAGTTTTCGAAACATGATAAAAATTCGTCGTCATGAACACTTTTTCCGCCTTTTTTGAGGCACTTAGTGAGAGGTTTTTTGAGTTGAGCGAAATTTGGAATAAATCGCCGATAATAGCCTAAGGGTGGGTTTCACCAAGGTTGTCAAATCAACAGTCCGTTATTCTCCAGCTATAGGGTAACAGTCCGTCAAATACAGCGAATGAGCTTCAAGTTCCAATCAACAAATTTTAGTAACCAATAGCTATGAAATTTTGAAAACAAAATACTGTCAGAGTATGAGATGACATCTTGTCATTGAAACATCACCAGCTTATTGAATATTAAGAAAGTACATATAATTCAGTCATAATTTAAAGAAATGTTTGATTTTTGAATTAAATTCATGTTTTAATTACTATTGTTGCTTTTTATTCATGTTTATATTATTTTCTTCAATTGATATGCGATTTTACTGATTCAACATCACCTACTGCAGATAGCCATTAAGCACCTACTTGATGACAGGCTCTACCAAAAAGTTCATAGATATTGCTTGTTTCCAAACATTCATTCATTTACTTGCCGTTCATCAGAACCATTATGGCACCTTAGACTGATATTCCCACAAAACCATTCAGGTCATTTGGTCTCCATCCATACATCCATAAAGTTGAATACTTTTCGTTGTTCAGGAACTGAACAAACATCCACACTATATTAACAGCGATTAAGAAATTCCCAAATATATGTCTTGAAGTTACCAGCAAACCTAAAACCTGCAAAAAACTACAAATTTGCCATATTTTTCTTTTTTCACGAGTACACATTCTAGGTTATATTTATATTAGACATTATTTGAATACAGCTGATTGAGTGAAGCATGTGTGGGATCTGTCAACCCTTGGTCCCAGTCACAAAACATTTATACTCTGAAGAAGGTTTAATTCCATGCTATTCCATGACAACACGGTAACTTGTGTGGTTGTCAGCGGCCATTTTTTGAGGGTGCGACATGGTTGCCAGATTGCGCATTAATATCCCGTTTCACCCCCCTGGTCCCAGGGGAGTAAGTTCCGCCAACTGTTTAAATATACTCTACTATGCTTTATAAGACGATCCGTGGAATTTTTCCCAAAATCGTTGCATAACACTTGAAAAAATGCAAATGAAAATTTAAAATTATTTCCATGACGCCGCAAAATAGCTCCGTCGGTACCTCGGGTTATACATCTTGACAGTAGGGATGTTCGATACGATCCTATATTTAGAAGTATCAATACATTTCACGAGTATCGTCATCTTTCGATCTGGACTGTGTCAGAAAGAGTGACTAACTTCAGATTACTTTTCTTATTTGTTTCCTTCCCCTGGATATCGATAATTTTATTTCAATATTTTAGACTATCGATACTTCCTAAAACGATAGAACTCGATACATAACGATACTTTTCGTGGATCTAAACGTCCCTAATCTTGACAGCTTGTCGTTCTTGTCAACTGGGCTGCAGGGTGCGGTGTTGCCTTTACTATCTTACATTTTGCTAAAATCTTATGACAAATAAAAGCTTCAAATGAAATATTGACGGATATGCATAGAATTTAGAATATAAATTCATAGAGCAAATTTCAGATTGTCTATGCATGGACTTAAACCGGATTTTTCGGTATTTTGACCGAAAAGAGAATATTTACCGATAACATCATTCTCCACGATTTTTCAAAATAATTTAAATATTTCTATACTTGCCGAAAAAGAGGTGAAACCAAAAATAAAGCTAAAAGTTAATTTTATGTAGTCTTCATAGTTTTATGCCCCATATCAATCGTACATACGCATACACACTCAGGCAGTCGGACACATGAGAGGGGTGGATTTGGGTTGCCTATGATTGCGAACGCACATCCTCATCCCTTACCCCGCTTGCCCTGACTTGATGTTTGTGCATACAAAAGGTACATACTGGTAGATTACCGTCATTACCTCATAACCGGACAAGCAATAAACAAACCGAAACCTGCCTGTTTTCAAAATAAATATTTAATTAAAATGGTGAGTTCATGAGTTCAAGGGTAAAACAGACAAATATATACAATACTATAAGCAAGAATCGAAAAACGAGTTTCCAGAATGGTTGCAAAGTACTTTGAAGGAACGACCAGTATGCACATTGTAGAAGTTTTAATATAGAACTATGCCCTCAAAAAACATGTTGTGTGCGCGCCTAATATAATAACAGACGTTTTTTATGACTCAAAGGTCCTTGATCTACCACTGATCTTGGGACGGCATTTACCTTATACCGAATTCAACGACACTATTTGCCGATTCCGTTTTTTTGCCGGTTGGGCAACACTGCAGATGTGCAATTCACTTTAATTGAAAGCAATTGATATCCCATACCAGGGCGGTGAAACTGATATTGGCGAATGGGAAACAAAGCAGTGCTGCTGGTGCATAATATGACAACCATGTCGCACCCTCAAAAAATGGCAGCTGACAGCCATACAAGTCTCCGTGTTGCCATTGAATAGCATGGAATTAAACCTTCTTCAGTGTATATGTTTTGTATCCCAGACGTGTTATAATAATAGAAATAAGATAATAAAACAAGGTTTGGAGATCTGTTTTCATAAATAGGTATTTTTGATTCTGACATAATATCTAGACGATGAATAATAGGTGGATGCGGATACTTTTACCAATATCGATGTTTTAGGACCCAGAAATGTAGAATGTGCTGTTTGTTTACATTTGGTGTGAATTTCTAGATAATAAATTGGCTAAAATTGTTTTTGATGTAACAAAAGATGAGGAACCAGTTGGAATACGTTTTATATCCTTTTTTTTGCAAAATAGCAAAAATCCGTACATTTCTACAGGTACGTATTTTGTACAACACCCTGTACGTGATATACATACAAAACTAGGTTGCCATGCATAAACAGTCGTCAAAAACAGTGAAAACATCCTACCATTTATAATAGCTAGAAAATCGACCTATTATTTGTCGCATTCCCATTGGTTCCACTTAAATAACTGACCCACTTTTGTGAATCTGGAAATTCTAGGAAAGTTATCCTAATTCTAAAGCACAAAGACATAATATTACATCTATAACGTACCCTTATTTATAAGGCAACCATTTTTTCACGACTTTATTCAACATTTCAATAGAAATAACTGATATTTAGATACCTCTAACAGCTTCTGTCAAATTGCATTTCGATAAGCTATTTTGCCATTGGTCCAAAGGACCGTCAAATATTAATGTTGGTGAAATTGGACCAATTTCACCAACATTAATATTATGGACCAATGGGAAAATACCTTATCGAAATGCAATTTGACGGAAGCTGTCAAAGGTATCTGAATATTAGTGATTTCTATTGAAATATTGAATAAAATCGTGAAAATTCGACTGTATTATAAACAAGATCACTTTTTGATCCCAAAATGATGCTTTTGTACAGAAAAAAACAGGACAACTTTCATGTATTTTGATATATGTTATAGGTTTTATTTCATTATTTGATAATGTACTCGTAAAATGCAAACAATTAAAAAAAACGGACTTACCACTAACTGTCTCAGCACTTCACCTGGTGTGTGAAAGTTTATTGAACATATTAAAAAAATCCACTTATAACTAGGGAACACAATTTTGATACATACATTGTTTTTCTTTTTAAAATCCACACAGCACTTTTTTTTGTAGTTAAAGAAGGTGTTCAAAATGTCGTCCTCCACATTCCACACAAGCTTCATTACGACGAACCCAGTTTCTTCTTACTCTAGGTTCTCGAAGTTGTCCATTTATTATTTCAGCCGCATTAAATTTTTTTTCGCGAAGTTGTGCTTCGGTTGTTATTGGACCAGCCCCATAAACCATCCCTTTAAGTTCTTCCCCAATACGAGAAATCCATCGGATTGAGGTCAGGAGATCTTTCTGGCCATTTTCGAGGATCAGAAGCATTTCGACCGATCCAGCGATTTGGATAATGTTCATTCAAATTCTGAATGACGCCTCTAAAAATGTGTGGTGGTCCCCGTCATGAACAAACCACAAATTCTGCCTCCATTGTAATGGAATGTTGTCTAAGGTCTGTTCCAAAACTTTTTTTTACAAGACCACTTTTTGATTCCAACATGATGCTTTTGTACAGAAAAAACAGGACAACTTTCATGTATTTTGATATATGTTATAGGTTTACATTTAACAATCCGTTATCCCCCTCAGCGAATGGAAATGCGGCAAATAATAGGTCGATTTTCTAGCTGTTAAATTTGGCAGCAGATTTGGACGTTTGTTAATGCATGGCACTCTCGAATTTACCAACTTCAATATACTGAAAGTTATCATTACATACCTGTTGAATAGTGTGGATTTGTCTGTATTTTGCAAGAAAATAGAATATAAAATAGGCAGGGTAATGTCGCAGCCAAATGGCAGTCACTCTTTCTGACACAGTCCGGCACGGGTATCACGTATCTTGAAAAGTGACATTATTATTATTTTTTTGACATTATGTAGGTTTTTCGCCGAGACTTTGACTTAGCACTTAGTTGTACGTGTTGCCTTAACGTCATGAGGCTTATCAATCTTTGGCTCTGATGTGATGTAAATCTGCTTCTGAGATGGCATTACTGGAGGTCTAAGCTGTAACTTGTATGTGTTGGTGATAATTACATTGGGTTCTTGTTTCAAATACACTTAATTGAGATTCAAAGCTAGAAATTAGTTGCGCATCCACTTTTTCTTATCCATTCTGGAAATTACATATACAAATTTGTTGAATTTCAAAAATGAGGGAGATAAGAAATAATTATGTATTCACTGTACACTGTCGAATTACAAGCCATATACATGCTAACAGTAATTACACACAACGCGGCCGCGGCGATGATTTCCCGTAATTCTCCTCAGTTTTTCGTAATTTATAACTTTGAACATAACCTCTCTTCAGAAAGCACAACATACGTATATAAATAACCCGTCATATTCAGCATATTCAGTAATGATTTTATTACACAGCAAATATCACTGATTCTATACACATGCAGATCAATACACATAATCATCCAGATGCGATCTTGTTATTCTACCAACTTTCTTCTCTGAGATAAAAACTACAGACACGGATCATTCAGCCTCACAAAACTATGCAACCAGTAATGCGTGTATAGTTTAGTTGAGTGATTCCTTCATAGATGGACGGTCACAACGATCCTAGTGAGCAAACGTGGAATCACTGTTTGCGCCCTAAAAACTACGTAATCTGCAAGTTGACATCTTATGGGTTTTTTTTACTGTCAAGATGTATAACCCAAGGTACCGATGGAGCTATATTGCGGCGTCAAGGAAATAATTTTAAATTTTCATTTGCATTTTTTCAAGTGTTGTGCAATGATTTTGGGTAAAATGTCATGAATAGTCTTGTAAAGCATAGTAGAGTATATTTCAACAGTTGGCGGAACTTACTCCACTGGGACCAGGAGGGTGAAACGGGATATTAATGCACAATCTGGCAACCCTGTCGCACCCTCACAAAATGGCCGCTGATAACCACACAAGTCACCGTGTTGTCATTGAATAGCATGGAATTAAACCTTCAGAGTATAATATGTTTTGTGACTGGTACCACACATCTCACACATGTGTCACTCCTTGAAATGCAATAATCAGCTGTATTCAAATAATGTCTAATATAAATCTAACCTAGAATGTGTACTCGTGAAAAAAGAAAAATATGACATATTTGTAGTTTTTTGCAGGTTTTAGGTTTGATGGCAGCTTTAAGGCGTATATTTGGGAATTTATTAATCGCTGTGATTATAGTGTGGATGTTTGTTCAGTTCCTGAACAACGAAAAATATTCAACTTTATGGATGTATGGATATCAAAAAACCTGAATGGTTTTGTGGGCATATCAATCAAAGGTGCCATAATGGTTCTGATGAACGGCAAGTAAATGAATGAATGTTTGGAAACGAGCAATATCTTTTGGTAGAGCCTGTCATCAAGTAGGTGCTTAATGGCTATCTGCAAGAGGTTTATAGGAAAAAACACCCAGTATCACATATCAGTTGAAGAACATAATATAAACATGAATAAAAATATCAACAATAGTAATTAAAACATGAGTTTAATTCAAAAATCAAACGTTTCTTAAAATTTTGACTGAATTATATGTAATTTCTTAATATTCAATAAGCTGGTGATGTTTCAATGACAAGTTGTCATCTCATACTTTGACAGTATTTTGTTTTCAACATTTCATAGCTATTGGTTTCTAAAATTTGTTGATTGGAACTTGAAGGTCATTCACTATATTTGACGGTCTGTTACCCTATAGGTGGAGAATAACGGACTGTTGTTGGTGAAATTGGGCCTTACACTAGTTAGAATGAAGCATGTGCTAAATGGCTGCATTATTGATGGCTGCATGACTTTGTCAAATAAGTAGGTCATGTATTCCACTTTCTTTACAAAGATAATTCCCTGGATCTTTTTTCTAAAGGTATTAATATAGTATACGTCTGTTTTCGAAATCTTGTAGGATTAAAACGACTGCGAGTTCAAGACAATAAAAAATAAACTCGAGAAACAAAAAGACAGTAGACAAATATCAACCGATTGCAGCGAACCGACCATCTGAAAAATTGGGCAAAATGCTAGGTATTAGTCCCTAAAGTTTCAGCATTGCATGTTGTATAGTTTTCAAGAGTATTTTAATTGTGTATAACAGATTTGATATGCATTCTACGTTCGCTTGACATATTTTTCAGTATCAAGTGTAGTGGTATAAAGATCCAGTAAACCAAGAGGCGTCGCAGTGTAATGGGAAAGAGCGGCGATTGCAGAACCGCAGGACGGAGGTTCAAATCCACAAAGCTCCTTCTTTTGCTATTATTTTTTTTTAGATTTGGAGAAATAAATGCTTTTTCACATTATGTGTACTATTATTGCGATCAAACAGTTTTTCGCACGCCATAGACAATGTAAGCTTGCAAACACAAAATCAGCGGTATTATACGTACGATTCTTTATATTTTTTTTTATATTACTTTGATGAAATTTCAGAAACACTATGTCAGATCATAGCACATCATGTTTGAAAACATACATATATATCTTAGATGTGTAGATTATTAACCAACAATGATTAAAGACATCCGAAATTTGTTTGTGATAATACGCTCAAGTTTTCGATACGTCGCCAAATTAGGTACCTGTTGCAGCCGCGTAGGATGCTTGTAGAATTAAGTTGCTAACCCACATTTTTTATATTGATCAAGTTACTGTTAAGCGTAGATAGACATTCATTGCATAGATAGTATTTTTGTATTATGACACCATAACACAAAGGAAATCTCTCTTTTCGGGAGTGATGGGAAAGAGGAAGCCCTTACGCATCGTGAAATTTAAATATACAAAAAATCGGAAATTAAACAATTTCAGTTATATCTTAAAGTGTGACATTATTCCTTTTTGCATCTAAAATTTATATTGTTGTGCATAGAATGACATATATGAAAGATTCATTGACATTTTGTACCTAGTAACTATAGCAACCATAATGCTGCTTATTTTTTTCGTATTGCTATCTTCACATTGTATTTAATCACTAACTTGAGGTAACTAACTTGTACTGCATTAAGCAAGCTTTCAATAGCGAAAGGTGAATAGAGACATTTCACCGATAAGTGTCTCTCTCAGAACCATTAACAATTTGGACATTATTATAAACAACAATTATCTCGGCAAGGTAAACTCGTGTATTTTGCTATAAAATGACCTTTAAACGAACCCTTTTTATGGCTCAATAAACTAGTAGTGGTGACCGGAAGATAGGTGTTTTGGGATTATCAATTAGAAATTCTCAAAAAATACTTGACCAATCGACTCCAATTTTGTTGTGGTTACTGAGAAGTATGAAGCCTGTGGATTTGAAGAATTTCAAGTAGCTGCGTGAAATTATCGTCGCATTAGCAGCAGGTGCCAGAACATGCATTTTGCCTCGGTTTTCGGTCATAACTTTTTTACTATTACGTGTGGTCTCATTCTGTAGGTCTTATAAATACCTGAAAATGTTATTTGTAGCGTTTTTTGGTTCCTGTCAACATTTTGGATTGAATCCACAAAAAACCGTTTTCACATTCTTTGTTGTCGTATAAAAAGTTTTCCCACAAAAATTGGTGTACCATTTTATGCGTCCATGTTTTAAATACCCCATTGAGCAACTAGCATCAATAAAACCAGACTTCAAACCAGGGGTATTTTCGTCTAATATGATTAGACTGAAGTTGCTGTGACTATCTTCGTCGATCGCCACTGGACACCACGGCAGCCACCGCCAACTACGAAACACATCGGTGTGAGATCGCGATGCAGATATATCTAGAGACGCCTGTGTTGGAGGAATTTCTTTATCATTCTAAGTTTTAAGGGCAAATGCACGGGTAAATCTATGATGTGTGAAATAGGTGCGTAGAATTACTGGTGCTAGAGCATATAAATAAACTAAGAAATTGAGATCTACCCTTCCACCCGTATAACCCCCAACCCCCAATTTTTAACACCTATATGAATTTCTCTGAAAATGATCTTTTGCTGAAATAGTGACCTGGCAATGCGAACCGTCATATAGTTCCAACAGATGACAACAGATAAGAATGTTTCAACCATTATTTTTTCCTTTTTGTAATCTTGGCTCCGCCACCACCGGACAGATTTTCCAAATCTATAAGATTTTTCATCTCTGGCATAGAGGCGTCAAATATTTTATCAAAGTTCGAGGGGGACTTTTCAGGCCAAAGATTAGTGGACAGACAGATAGACCGTCAGAAATGAGATGTTTTCTTTGATGTTCCTATACATGTTATATAGCATCCAGTGGCGTGGGAAGTAAAATGTTAGGGAAAGTGGACAATATATCATACCATATATCGGACACCAAGCTTCGAATACGAATGTATCTATCTAACCGCATAGCTTGGTGTCCTATGAAGTTCATCGAAGCAGAACCGTTGACCTGATTGGTTTCCATTAGCACCGCAGGGTATAGCGTACATAGCACAACCATCCTAAATCAATTAGAGATATCAATTGTGTAATTCCAATCTTCGGAGTACCGAACGAACAAAGGGTATCCGGAATTGCCGGCCCTTACACTCGGACTATCGTTAGATGGCGCTAAAATACTAATTAAGCCAACAAATCACCCTGCAAGGCCATGTGGGACTACAATCGGGGCATCGATGGAGAAATTGCTGTTTTATACAGCTGGGTGAGCTCATTAATGTGCAATTGATATGTTGGACATTTATCCGAATGTGGAACTGGATTTAGATTTTTATAGAAAATGCCATCTATTCATCCACGATAATTAAGACCTAGTTCTGAAAAATCATCTGTTAGGGATATGTGGGGTGCCTATATCTCATTCTTCATTTGTCGCTTATATAGGGCGTCTCAACAAGAGCGCCGGATTTGAATTTGCCGCCACATTTTTTGTACAAACGGTATGGTATTTACTTGATGACAGCTGTCATGTCCAGACCACGCGTTTAGACGTCATGGAGCAGTATTCAAACGAACAACGTTTAATTATTGTGAAAACTCACTACAAAAATGTAGAAAATTTTCGGTCTCAATAATGCGCCAAACGAGTGGTCAGTTCGCCGTTTAGTTACAAAAGTTGAGACAAAATTCACGTTGCTGTATGTGAAGACCACTGTTCGTCGCCGTCCTGGTCGATCCCTCGAAAATATAGTTACAGTGCGGAAAAGTGTGGCCGAGAATCCAGGCACTTCCATTCGGCATCGTGGCCAAGGATTGAACCTTACCAGACCCACTCTGCAATGAATTTTGATAAAAGATCTGTGCTTGCATGCATACAAGGTTCAACTGACGCAAGAATTCAAGCCAACGGACCATGCGCAGCGACGTGAATTCATTGATTGGCGGCTGGAGCACCACCAAATTAATGCGGATTTCTCCAAGAAAATTATTTTCTCTGATGAGACACATTTTCAACTGAACGGGTACGTCAATAAGCAGAACTGCCGAATTTGGGGTTCTGAAAACCCCCGTGTATGTTAATAATCGAAAAACCAATGCATCCGCCGCGAGTTACTGTTTGGTGCGCATTGTTGTAGTGGCGGAGTGATTGGACCGTATTTCTTTGAAAATGCAGCTGGAACTGCGATAACTGTTACTGGTGTGCAGTATCGCGAAATGTTAACCGAGTTTTTTAGCCCCAGTTGGATCGAATTGATGTGGAGGATGTGTTCTTTCAACAAGCCGGTGCGACCTGCCACACAGCACGCGAAACAATGGCGTTACTGCGGACCAAGTTTCCAGGTCGTGTCATTTCTGGACTTCTTACTCTGGGGCTATGTGAAGGAAAAGTTGTATGCGAATAAGCCACAAACAGTTGGACGCCTTAAAGAAGAGTTACGACGTAATATAGCCACAGACCCTGGTTTCGTGGTGGCCATTTACCGGATGTCTTATTCCATGTTTAATCGCAACTATTCCTCTTCATATTGGAATATAAATAGTCGCTTAATTCGAAAATGAATTGTGTTTACCGAGTTTTTTAGCCCCGGTTGGATCGAATTGATGTGGAGGATGTGTTCTTTCAACAAGCCGGTGCGACCTGCCACCCAGCACGCGAAACAATGGTGTTACTGCGGACCAAGTTTCCAGGTCGTGTCATCTCTGGACTTCTTACTCTGGGGCTATGTTAAGGAAAAGGTGTATGCGAATAAGCCACAAACAGTTGGACGCCTTAAAGAGTTAAGACGTAATATAGCCACAGACCCTGGTTTCGTGGTGGCCATTTACCGGATGTCTTATTTCATGTTTAATCGCAACTATTCCTCTTCCTATTGGAATATAAGTAGTCGCTTAATTCGAAAATGAATTGTGTTTTTGTAGAAAATCAAATCCGGCGCTCTTATTGAGACGCCGTATATAAGCTGTCGCTTGCATACCTTACGCGCATGTGCTTCTACGAAAATTCAAATTGGTAAGTAACAAGTTAAGTGAGATCTGCACCCTACTCAATTTTTGTGTCGCTATTTTGTAAAAAGCATACCGCTGTGTTGATGTGTTTGGAGAAACCGTAATCTGCAATACTTTACTAGCCATCTCTTCAAAATCCATATACTGTTAGCAGCAGTGGCGTTATGGGTCTACTAATCAGTCGCTGTGCGTTGCGCGAATCCCGTGCCAAGAACATTTTTCTCTTGACTATAGATGTTGTGATTGTCCGTGGTTGGTAGACGGTCTAACTGTCGAACATGGAGGTACAAATCGGCGGATCTCTAAGACGGGGCCAGAATATGTGCACGTGTTCCCTCGGTAGAGTCCGTTTGGCGTCCTCCTCCTTTCACCTGTATCGCCCTATAGCACCGCGGTGCGGTACCATGGGTGTTTAGCACTCACGCCTTCGTGACGATTCAGAAAGGGGCTCCCTTCTCTCGATTTATTCTTTGAACTGGTCAACTTAAGCAGCTGAAATTCGGAATAATGAAATCGATGTATAGATGCTATATTTCAACGTAAAAAGTACAACTGGAATTTTCAAGATGGCGGCCGGGCGACATCTTTTAATTTTTTAAACGTCACCGGCTCAGGGAGTGGTGTGATACCTTATCATTATACCATAGAATTTAAAATCACGATCTTCCAAAATGGCGGACTGGCATGCTGCTAAAGTTTTTGCATATTGAATCGCTTGTGACTTAACAACTAATTATCAAAACGTTATAGTATGTTATATCAATCTTGCCCTTGTGGAAGGGTCTATCTGATAAAATTTATTTATCTGACTGTACAGTAGAATATGACACATTCAGTTTTGAAAAATTATGGATAGTTTACAATTTTTTTAAATCGTTTGATCCATATTATATTACATAATCGCATAGAAAGAAGGTCAATATAGCCTTTTGAGGATTGGTTTTTGAGTTATAAGCGGCTCAATGTACAAAAACGCTCTACTTTGACAGTCTACTAGTTTTCCATTTTCACAGGTGATAATTTTATATTTTAGGCTGATCACAAGGAGCAACAAAATGTGGTATCACACGATCCTCCATTCTATTTACAAAAATGTTCAAAACAGGGCTCCAGCTACTATTTTGGGATTTACAACTTCCACTTTTACCCTAAAATACAGTAAACACGCATCAATTTTATTACTCCGAATTTCAGCCTGTTAAATTAATCCATCCAAAATAAGTCGGAGAGAGTGACGTTTTTCAAAAACACTGTATATGTCTTGACCTGACCCTCATTGAACATTCCCTAAGATAAACGAAAATGAAAAATATTAGACGATCTCCCATGCAGATCTAAATTCATTCTAATATTAGGACATTCCACACATAAACCGCACATTAGCAAGCCCTTCTATCTGGACCAAATAGCAATTTCTCAATCAACACCCTAATTATTGTGGCCCGCGCCACACAGGCCTCCGGTGATTTAGCTGGTTAATTGGTGTCTTGGCGCCATCTAGTCGAACACTGGAAACATAAGGGCCGACAATTAGGACCAACCTTTGTGGGAGTATAGTTCAGATACAGGAATGGCATTTCCAATAGTTATTCACATTAAATTTTTAAGGATACAGTTTATCTTCGTTCTTTTAGCTCGTGTATTGGAAAAAAACGTACTTGAAACTATATTGACAGGAAACTAATTTAAATCATCTGTATTACCTCATTAAAATGAAAAATGCAATCGCGATCTAAATCCTGGACCTGAATAGTGGTTACTCCAGTACTACTATATATGTATATGGCATCGAGACACGGACACTTGCTGTTTACTCAAGCAATGCTTGAATGGAGAGAACAGGCATGCCAATATCATGTTTAGAGACAAATATAAAGAAGTCGTTTCGCAGCACGATGCAAAAATTAGGCGCAACGTAATGTTCCAGCGCCATGGCAGTCGGTCTTTCTGGAAGATGGCCAAGTAGATCGAATGAAACTTTTCAAAAGACTAGCCTTCCTCCGCTTACGTGGTAGCATGGAATGATTGCAACCGATTCCAAGGCGGAAGTGTTTGCCAAGCTTTTTCCTGCCAACTCCACAACGACAACGTCCCATGAGTGCCGTTCATTCACAGGGTTCCTACACTATGCGGTAACATTAAGGCATACGACCGTAAGACGAGTGCTCTTTTCGCTCGACATCAACAAAGCTTCTGGTTCTGACTAGATTTCTGCTATTGTACTGAAAAGATTCGCAGCGGAGCTTGCTCCTGATGTTTCGCGTTTCTTCCAGATCCCTTACAAATCTGGCATTTTCCTTTGGCATCCCAGAGAAGCATTGCAGGTAGGTGGCTAAATTCCTATCACTAATTAACGGGATCACCTCTACATCCTACAATGCTAACGCGAGTGTTCCCCAGGGGTCGCTCTTGGCCCCAACATTGTTATATACACTACATACCAATGACCCTCCCTCCTGTACCATCACTCCCATCCACAGCTTTACTGATGTAAGCACTCTTCACGCAGGCATTCAGAGTGACAAGCCGATCGAAGCGACTTGCTTTCTGGCGAGTGATCTCGAAGTTATCGCTTGGGGATGCAACAACCTGGTACAGTCTAATGCTTCCAAAACACAATACATAGATAGCTGAGTTTTGCCAAGAACCATTTCGGCTTGGAGTATACCTATATCAGAACTTGATGTGCCACTCACACATCTCGTCGGTAGTACGATCCGACTTCTGCCATTTGTCAGGCAGGCCTTTTCACTCTATACAAGGCTCAGATAAGACCTAGCGTCAAGTACTACTCCCATGTTTCAGATGCTGCGGCCCCGAATACATTGTCGACGGGCGGTAGGCGATCTAGCTCTCTTGCGCAGAGCTCTCCTCGCTGATCGCCGGTCGTTGAGTCTAACAGACGTACCCCCCAGCCTTTTGCCTCTCATCCCAACGCTGTAGAACTTCGTACTTCTAGGCTGTCGAGATTGTGGAATAATCTATTCTAGGAACTCTTTTTCCAGTTCTATTAACCCTAGGTGGTTCAAAATTTTATTAAGCCTTTTATAGCAGTTATTGTACCTTGTCCTGTAGCTTTCTGATTACGTGGCTGCTTTAGTATAAAAGAAGCATTTCAAATGTAGGTGTACAGGCGTTATGTTAAATATTGGCTGGGTAAGATCACAAACACCCCTTTCACGCATGAACATATTCATGGAATTAATAAATACCATAAAACGTCGTAAATCATCATCCGTATTTTGGTCATAATAAGTCACAAATAAAATTACTAAGCTCCTACATCTAGTTGTTCAAGAAAAACATATCGGAATACGCAGTTTGGTTAGGCTTAAAGACGTTCCGGGGTAGTTCCTTGTAGAATCCGAATAATGCAATTATATCCTTGAATTCTTTATAGAAGGCACGGTATCTCAGTATTTATATTTTGTGTTCGCAGTTGCTTGAATCTCATTTTGTATTTTTGTTTTTGTGAACCATGCTATCTTTTTCCCTTTTCCCTTTGTCTAATAAAGTTCATATGACGTGTTCATTTGCAGACTTCGTCAGTCATGACAAATCCCATTGAAATTTGATTTTCACCGAAACAGCCTTAATAATGAACGTTTTAGCTAAAAGAGTTTCCAAAGTCTATAATAACGTCCTGTCTGGCGTGAAAGTGCCTTAGTTCCTTGGTGAAATCGTGTAGCTATTTGCCGGTGGAAAATATTTCATTAAACTTCTTGGTTTCGCTCTTCTGCCCTGCGGTGCTGATATAGAGAAGAGGATTCAATTGAAAACCCCTCTGTGTGAAGCGATCGACCTAATTGTTTTCTATTTGATTTTCTCTATCGGCTGCACTCGCTGAATCTAATGCATTTGTCAAATCCATCGGTTTGTTTTCATCGTTCCTGGAAAGCTTTTTTACGTCAGAGTCTGAGGTGGATGAGAAAGGTTTGATTCATTTTATTATGGTTCCGACTACTTTGAAATTGAGGTGGTATTCTAGATTATGGCTTACGTTAATTACGGGAAGCAGTGAGTGATCATAAATTATATAAATAATAATTATTTGCATGCACTTTCCGCCCATTGTGAATGAGGGCACAATGACTTTTGTAGGTCGCAATTTATCCAGGGTGCTTTCCATGACGTTTCGCGCTTTCTGTACCTAATACTACGCCCTTCATGATTGTGTATAACTACTAATAATACAGGTATCTAATCTAATATCATAAATGCGGTATGAGGCTTAGGAGGATGCCGCCTCAAATGGGTTTAATTGAGTTTGCATAATTTTGACTGAAATATCAGTTAGGAACTACCATTTGACAATGGTAAAGTTGTTATGAAAGTCTTGCTCCACTGCGTTCACATCAAAAACAAAATATCAAGTCTCATTGTAACTGTGTATTGATTTGTTTCACTTTCGTTTCTATTGTGAACGTAGTAGAGATTTTTTATATTTATATACCGGGTGTTTCAAATTCGACTCTCACCATTGGGATCTCGGAAACGGCAAGAGATACGAAGTCAGTTAAATTGAGGCAAAGTTGCGCATTTAGGTAACTAACAAAATGGCACTTAGAAACTTGCTCAATTCCGAGTATTTCCGATGATAGACTTTAGAAGCAGAATCTTCTAAAATTGTTTTTACTTTTTCTTGACTTTATTTCAAAATAAAAAGTACATTGGCATTGCCATTTATTCTCCTCTACAAGATGGCATACTTAGATAGAAATTCTATATATATATAACTTGAGACGTGGTCATTGTCGTCTAGACCAGTTAGGTGAAAAATTAAAGCTTCCGCCTTTTGTTGGGTACTTTGACAAAATTTAAGCAAGGAGGACTCTTTATACTTTTTTTATTCTCTCTAGCTTTCAATGGTCTTTGCCATCATCAGGAGAGTAGTATGTGAGGATGTTGCTAATTGTTGTTTACGTTGAGGATGAGGGAAACACCCGGTAACATGGTGAAAGCTGGATAAATGGTACAATGGTCAAAATTATATAAAATACACACAGCTGTATGACAAGAACAAGTTAAAAATAGATTAAAAATTTTTTAGAAAATGAAAGTTAAACATTACATCGTGAAGCCACTTGATGATTGCTTACATTTTGTCGAAGTACCCAACAAAAGGCGGAAGCTTTAATTTTTCACCTATATATATATAAAAGGTACCTGTACCAAATAAGGCGAAGCACCTAACAAGGCCGTGCGTCGATCTTACAGAAACTATTAACATTTAAAATTGAAGATTTCTGCAGTTTTACAAATTTATTGAGAGCAGTTAGCAACCATAAATTCAGCAGCTGTGGAGCGGCGCTAGGTGACGCAGTAGCACAGCGTCGGTTTTCAACATGTGCCTTATAAAATGTCTCCTTTTTGGCATGTTGTCGGCTTCTTTTTGCGGAATCTCTTGTTATTTCAATCAGGTACGTCTTCTAAGGCATATGCAGGTAGTTATTTGCTGTTGCCAGGTTTTGAATGTTTTCAATTTTGTAAATTGTATATTTAAGGTTAGATGTGCGTAATAAGACCATGCTAAATGGTTCCCAGAATAATAAAGACGAAAACTGGTACTGTTTCATATGCCATAAGGATGAAATGCGCGACATGCGTCTGTGTGTAATATGCTTAAGATATGTCCATGAGGAATGGGTAGGCTTGTGCAGAGGCGATAAGGTATCATTTGTTTGTCATCAATGCGAAGGCAAAAACAAGTTGATTTTTTTTTACTTGAAATCTATCTGGACTTAAGAATTATATATATACAGGGTGACCTTGAAGTTGAGTCATTAATTTTCAGATAATGATTGTAGAAGGAAGATAAACCAAAATATGTGTGTAAAAATAAAAAAAAATAAAAAAAAAATTTACCTTGTTTTATAAAGTATCCTCCCGACAAGTATTTCAGTGCGGACCTGTATTTGATCGTGCGGTCTTGGAGCACCGGCATGCCCTCCCCTGTGAGGTCTTAAGTCACCTGATTCACCAGCCCTTTGTACTACATTAACAAAGGCACGAGGTGTTGGTTGCACTCGCTTGGGAAACCGATCCGCATAAATCCGCGGCAGCATTTTGTAAAGACTCCCCCCCGTAAATAAGAATCATGTCCACAAGTTCAGCATTTTCATAAACATGTGCCATTTTTTATTTCGTTTGAGCCACGCAACAAACACCACTATTCACTCACGCGTTACCGACGGACACATTGACTGAATACAACTGAATAAAATTGTAGTAAAAATATCGTGATAAGCGTTTCAAATTCGTTCGCTTTTTTTGTTTCCGATGCGATGAACCGATAAGGCGGATTATATCCGTTGTTGCCAAACACGAGCACATAATATTATTATTGAGACAGGGCGGTACTAAAACTTCTAAAGGGCTATAACTTTGTTACTTTAATTTTACCAGAACAATGTTAAAGGAAAAAAACATTTCTTTTGATCAGATCTACTCACTGTTAAAATAAATGACTCAACTTCGAAGTCAACCTGTATATATATACTAAGTGACATATAAATCCAAACACCCAGTTTAAATGGTTTTATTTTAATAAAAGTTGGTGAATGTATTTATCTTACTGTAAATAACAAGTGAAAAAATGTTCAGCCTTATCAGTTGGACATTCCGGTTTTTATACTGCTTTTTTTTAATTCACTAACGCTCTAAAAATGAATATTTCAGCCGCAGTAAAGAATCAACGTTGGCGGATTTTGGTTCTTGACATCCTTTACGATCGGTTACGATGCCTAGAGTACGGAGACCTGTACGATTTCGTCAACTTAGTGAGTTTGATAGGGGTCGTATAGTGGGACTTCGGGAAGCTGGACTTTCTTTCCGGGCAATTGCAGTTAGAGTGCAAAGAAGTGTAGACACTGTGGTTAGGTGTTGTCAGGCATGGCTTCGAGAAGGCCGTACGCAAAGAGCAAGGGGCACTGGACGCCGCCGTAGAACAACAGACCGTGAAGATCGCCGCCTAAGATTATTGGCCTTAAGGGACCGTTTCTCCACTACCAGGTCCATTGCAAATGAATGGTTTGCAGAACACGGAAGACCTATTGGCATGCGAAGTGTTTACCGACGAATGAGAAGTTTTGGCTTGTTTTCATACCAGCCACACTGGGTCCTCCCTTTAACTCGAGAACACCGATGTAATCGCCTTGAGTGGTGCAGACAACGGTCACTCTGGGGTCAGGAATGGAACAGTATTGTCTTTAGTGACGAGTCTCGATTTTGTTTAGGCATGCACGATGGTCGTGTCAGGGTTAGAAGGCGACGTGGTGAAAGGAGGAATCCACAGTTTTTTGTTGAAAGACATGTTCATCACACTGTTGGAGTTATGGTTTGGGGTGCTATAGCTTATGGTTCCAGGTCACCTTTAATCTTCATCAGAGGTAACATGAACGCGCAGCGTTATATCCGCGGAGTTCTAGAACCCCATCTTTTACCCTATCTTGACACCCTGGCAGATCCAACTTTCCAACAAGATAAAGCCCGACCACATGTTGCAAGAGTCACAATAGACTTCTTTCAACATAATGATGTCACATTGTTACCATGGCCACCAAGATCTCCCGACTTATCCCCAATTGAGCACGTGTGGGATATGATGGGTAGGAGATTGCTCAATTTGCAACGTCCTCCTCAGACTCTAGAAACACTTCGAGAGGAGTTGGTGGTTGCCTGGAATGAGATACCACAGGAGGACATTGACCACCTGATCAGAAGCATGCCTAGGCGCGTTGGAGAATGCGTAGCACATCAGGGTGCATCCACACATTATTAAAGGTCAAAGGGCTTTAAAGCAGTGCAATCATTTTGAAATTTTTATCATTTACTTATTATGCTTCATTAAGTACTTATACAAAATTTTATTAAAATAAAACCATTTAAACTGGGTGTTCGGATTTATATGTCACTTAGTATATATATACCTGGGTTCCTAATAAGGCCAACGGTAGTGTTTCTAAAAATATATATTTTTTATATGAAAAGAAAAGTTCTCGGAGCTGTCCGATACAGCTTATCCACTGAACATCCCTATACATTTCATGATCGTTTCGCAAATAATAATAAGCTACAGCTATACAAACGTTAACCTGGCCTTATTTGGTACAGGTACCTTATATGAGGTAGTAATTGTCGGACCACCACCCAGCTGGGTAAGAAATACAATCCTGTTTATTGGGAATCGACAATATATAGAGTGGTGAACTCTTAAATCTCGAGCTTTCGACAGACTATGCTGTCATCTTCAGGAGCTAAAAAACAAATTTGAAAATAGCAACCAAGTAAGATCAGCTTAACTTTTGTTACTTACTTAGTCTGTGTGGTTGTTGCTAAATGGTTTCTCAGAAATATGTGGATGAGGCCACTTTTTAAGATTATAAAAACACATAAGGAGTGTATTAAGTATTGAAAAACATAGCCATGCGTTAGAAACTTTTTTAAATGAGAACCGAATAAAACGGGGATAAATTAATCAAATTATTAAAAAACTATCACTACATTTTGAGGAAAATTCACAGTGTACATTTCCACGTGGTGGAAGTGAAAAACCCGAGAATGTGACGTTGATATTAGATGGTCTGCCATGTACGTCATGAAGAAATATGGCAGTTGTAAATTACTACCAACCTAAAGTAACAAGTACTGTACTTAAGAGGGGTGTTGGAAAAATATTCCCACGACACAGAGATAGTCTTTCTTGAAAACTTTACCTTATTTGGAAAAGATTAATATTGACACACAGGAGACAGATCGTGTGAAAAAATTCAGAAAGTTGAAAACTCCTTTATTACAGACATTTCTTACCCAGCTATATACAATGTGTTTGGTCACGACATACCGATATTTAAGAGAAGTATTTTTCAGCTATTTTTATCGACAAATCCACCCCCCTACAATATCCTACCTCATCCCCCTCGAAATGGTAGGCATTTTTATTTTTATGTTACGATTACGGTAGTGCATGATGTATGAAAAACTTGTTTTGATACTAACCGTCAAACATACTTAAAAACATACAAAAACAGAAAAAAATATGGAAGTAACTTGATTATTTTGTGCACTTTCGCACACCATTCAAAAACTAGACTGTGAAGTTGTACTTTTTTGTGCTAATTCTACAGCTTCTGGTTATCCTAAGTATTCTACGTTAAGCAATAAATGCTATCTAACGTGGTTCAAAATGGGTGTAATAAAATGCAAATTGTTTTCAAACTCTCTATACATAAAAATGACAAATCAATGTTTGTTATAGAGAGGTTGGACATGTTTAATGTTACAGAAGCTGTTCAAAATGTCCTCCTTTATTGGTTATGCACATTGTTGTTCTTAAAACAATGTGTCGTGTTGAGCGGCAGACCATATCCGTGACAACCCTGATTTCCTTTGCAGTGGTATAGATCCATTTCAACTTTTCAACTTTTTCTCTCTCCATCTTCGTTTCCTCAGGTTACAACCGTATCCGGATGTGTGAGCATGTGTATTTGCTTTTGTAGTTGCATATGTGCATTCATTTCGGGCCTTATGAAGCCAACCAGCAGAAATACGTATCGCTTACCTATCCTATTTTCTGAATCCACTTTCCTTCTTCTTGCAGATTTTGCCCATGACTTTCCTATTTTTTGATATATATATATATATATATATGTATATATATGTATATATACAGGGTGACTTCGAAGTTGAGTCATTTATTTTAACAGTGAGTAGATCTGATCAAAAGAAATGTTTTTTTCCTTTACCATTTTTCTGGTAAAATTAAAGTAACAAAGTTATAGCCCTTTGGAAGTTTGAGTACCGCCCTGTCTCAATAATAATATCATGTGCTCCTGTTTGGCAACAACGGATATAATCCGCCTTATCGGTTCATCGCATCGGAAACAAAAAAGCGAAAGAATTTGGAACGATGTTTTTACAATTATTTTATTCAGTTGTATACATAAAGTCAGTGTCAGTCGGTAACGCGTGTGAATAGTGGTGTCTGTTGCGTGGCTCAAACGAAATAAAAAATGGCACATGTTTATGCGGATCGGTTTCCCAATCGAGTGCAACCAACCCCCGTGCCTTTGTTAATGTAGTACAACGGGCTTGTGAATCAGGTGACTTAAGACCTCACAGGAGACCACACGATCAAATACAGGTCCGCATTGAAATACTTGTCGGGAGGATACTTTATAAAACAAGGTAAACATTTTCTTTTTATTTTTTTTTTATTTTTACACACATATTTTGGTTTATCTTCTACAATCATTATCTGAAAATTAATGACTCAACTTCAAAGTCACCCTGTATCTATGTATATATATATAATATATACGTTGCGCCTTTTGTCCTCAATCATCAACTTTATTTATTATTATAGACCCCATATTGGATTTTTGCACGGAAGAATAGTTTTCCGGCTGGCACTAAGCACCTTGCTCCACTTTCGGGCATGTTGAATGGACATACACTTGTCGCTATATACCTCTCTCAACTGACAATGATTTCCACGGGTGCAGTCCTTTTGGCGTGCAAAAAGAGAGTTATGGAACGGAACTTGCACTTGGAAGGATAAAAATGGGAAGTTCCAGACTACTATAATGTAATCTCAAAGTGGCGAATGACATAACTGGCCTCTAAAATACAATCGTCTTTGATTACCTCCAGTTCCCGGCCTTGCTTTATGCTAGTTTTTTAAAACGAATAATGGCACCTAGCACCTTTCACAACTGAAACATACATGCTCAACGAAAAAACAGAACGATATTTTATGAGGAATGCCGAAAATGTATGAAGAATGTCGTGCGATCACGCCTTCCGCAGTTAAAAGATGGATGTTTATATTCCAACCTGGAAGTATATATCTTCCCGTTTGATGGCTTTTGGAACGGCGGAGTGCTCTTTTATTGAAAATATACATTATACATGGATGATTCCAGGGCCAGCATTTATAGAAGCAAGTGGGAACCCTCATCCAGCGGTGCAAAGGAGACATTTGATGGCTAAATCCATTGCATAAGAGCCATGTAGTTAGGAAAAAAATAAGAAAGGGTAGCCATAGAATCATATTACTTCTTTCATAGTACGTTTACGACAAGTCTTATGTTGATGTACTACCTGAAACTTATTCTGTGGTTTTCATGCTGATAGAATACTATTATTTTCGGCGTTTCGGCCACCACGATGGCCTTGTTCAAAGTACATTGGCATTATCTGTACTATGAAAAAGGTCACCGTGGTGGCCGAAACGTCAGTTAAATGTAATTTATACATGTGTGGTTGTATTTGGCCAGTAAATCATGTAGTTTTACCAACTGTCATATTATACAAGAATTTCTTATACTTGCGTCTAAGGCTCTAGTATCCGTGGGGCTATGGGATGATACAGGGGACATGCAGACATCCGCCGGGTGGTATCTCTACGGTTGACGTCTGAGACTACTTACCAGCTACGAACTGTACAGAATTAAAATTAGTGGCCCACACATGTTTTTCAATCTGTTTGGTGCTAGTTTCAATGCATTGTGACCGATGCCAAAGACCTTCCACCCTTGCGAGGTGATATTTCAATATTGAGAACTAGAGGCTATCAAAGTTAAGCGTTTTTGTACATTGAGCCGCTTATAACGCTACAACCAATCATCAGAACGTTATAGTATATTATCAATCTTCTCATGTTAGGCTTTATCCGAGTATACATCTAATAAAGTGTTATGAAATATTCCATCTAAATGTCTCATATTTTATTGCACATTCAGATAGACCTGCTAGTTGGCAATGTTGAAACATAGCGGCTTCGTATTCTATATTTATAACGTACTCATAAGGAACTTCAAATAAGGTACCATATGACCCCCATTCCGCCCAGCCGCCATCTTGAAAATTTCAACTGTTATTTTTACGTTAAAATAAAGTATTCATCTACTAATTTCACCATCCCAAATTTCAGCCTGCTAACTTGTTCCTTTCAGACAAGAAGTAGGGGGCGGGGCTTTCTAAAATGGTTGGAAACTAAATACGGCTCATCGCAATCATACTGCATTGTAGCTAGGCGTCTGGTGCGTGTGGTGATATGGTCTTCGGCAGGGGATACATTTTATGTAGGGCTGTCGCGCTGGTATCGTCTTAAACTAAAGCAGATATCAGCGCATGAACTTAACAATGCTCAAACACCTTCTAAACTTATATATCAACCCCGTGTCTACATCTCAACATAACAACTAGCTGCACATCAAGTGCAGCTGATAGGACAAAGGTATGCACGCAGGCTCGTGTTCCTTTGAAACCAGTGCTGCATACCGTCAGTGTATCACGATGAGTAGCGTTGCGAAATTATACAGTTGAGGAGACACCGCGCACAAAGGGCTTTCTCCCTTCTCTGTGATTTACATCGGACGCAGCAACATATCCACATACCTTAACGCACAAAATACGCTCGCCTTGGGTGGCGGAATATATATCTACGTTTGTAATGCTACACTAATAGCCTCGGGGTTATATTCATATAGTGTATGAGATATAACTAAGTAAACTAATGTTATATGATTTCTTTAGTAAGGTTAGTAGATTAACTCTGTACTTTCCAGGCATTGATATATGTACTTTCACAAACAGAACACCAATGACAAATTTACGTGCCAAATGGTAAAAACCTACTTTTTTGTTGCTGGTTTAGCATGCTTTTTTTTGTACAATTTTGGGGCTCTTTAGGATTTGGCTCTCTGGGGAAATATGTTACTTCTCGCCCTTCAAAACGTTTTGAAGGCAGGTACGCTTTCGCACAAAGTTATATCTTGCCGATGGATGGCTCTCCCTCTTCCCCTGAGATAAATTCTTGCGGGCGCACATGATCGAAACTATGTGTACACCTGGCGTGGATAACAATCGACGGCCTATACCCAGTCGAGCAGCAGAGGCCGACTGCTAGACACATTCATCGGCAGGACCACAAAGCATAATCGACTCGCGAGGGGTAGAAAAATTTCTTCATCATTAAAGATAATTGAAGGGGGGAAATCTATGATGAGAGAAATACCTTATAATAGGTGTGTAGAATTACCGCGGCTGGAGGCGTATAAGACTGCCAACTTCAAAAATTGAGATATTCTCTCCGCCACCCCCTACAACTCCCCACCCCCCGAATTTTTTATTCCTAAACATTTTTTCGAAAATGATCAGGATCCCTTGAAACTTCAAAAAACAAAGTTTGACTGATTTTTATTTTTTCACCTTTTTTTGCTCTGTCACAGGATCGTTTTTTCAAAAACTATGATGCTTGTTTGTCCTTGGTATAGTAGTAACATTTTGTGAAAATTTCATTAAGATCAGATCGGTACCTTCAAAGGTATAGCGGGGTTAATGATTAGCAGACAGAGAGCCAGACAGACCGACGGAAACGAGTGACATGGTTTTTCGTGATGTACATCATATAACACCAGAAAAATCTAATAGCTCAATTTCGGAATTTTTCGTGATTACATTATTTCCTCGCCAGTAGCGTAGGAAGAGAAAGGATTAGATGATCTCTGAAAATATGTTTATTCTTGAATATAGTCTCTTTCAAGCTCCATAATTTTTTCCAGCTATTTTCTATTTTCCTTTATCTTCCTTTACCTTTCCCAGAGTGATTATCGAGACACTCTTCATAGTACTTGTCTACGGCTGTAAGGATGTTTTCACTTAGACTTTTTAGAGCAAGAAGATGAATGAAAGTTAAAAGGTTAATAGGCTGATTTTTGTAAAAGATCGATCGCTTCTCTGTGCAGGTGCATTCCCGCCATGAAGTCTTCTGTAAGCCTGAGTTTTTATACCGAATCTACAGCCAGATTGTCGAAAAGTTTATATAGTAGTGGTAGTAATACTTTGTTATAGTTTTGTCTGCAGCTAAATTATCAACAATACGTCACTTACATCCCAAAAAATGGAGGTTACAATCGTTACAAGTGATTTCGAGAAGTTAGTTTGCAGAACAACCGAGTTCAGTCCACTCTGTAGTTTGATGTCGTTTAGAGTCAGACGGGTAAACCTATACTCATCGATAATTATCATCGACGCACACAATAATTCTTTGTAGACTGATCAAGTTGTCGAATGAATTTTTGATTCAAAGTTAATGAATGGGACACTTACCTTGCTAATAGTTTCGTAGACTCTAATTCACTCTTTAAAATATGAAACATAAGTTCATTAGAGATGTCCACAACCTCGGCAATTTCCTACCTACTCGCTGGTAGCAGTAGTTCCTGCGACCACAACGAGCAGCACTTCCTTATACATCTCTCATATCACAAGTTCTGTCTTAGTTGAACCGAAGCCGCCTACTTCACACCGTAAAAAGGAATCTATTGTTTAGATCACTTTCAATCTATGCATGTGTCAAACAAAGGTGTTGATTATGATAAAAAACAGAGAAGTGGAAAAAACCGAGTATGGCCCTGCGTCTATTTTTACGTTTCATCTAGGTATCTAGGTAACTTTGTTAACGGGCAGAATTAAATCGGTTCAATAGTCACTGAGATATGTGATGTTAAACGTTTGGCGTTACGTTATACCTAGGTAACTTTGTGACATGGGAGCGTCCAGTAGTCTATGCAAATATGTTTCCTACATCCAACGCCTTCTGTTGGTTGGTTAAAGAGCTTTACAAGTTGTCTGGTTGTCGCAGAGCCATGATGCTCATTGAGCGCATCAAAAAAAAAATGTGATAAGAATAGTGTAAATCTCTTGATGTAGAATTATGTCACGATATCGACGTAAGGTTCAATGAATTTTGGCATTCTCAATCGATGTATTATGTAATATGGCGACAACAGAGACAAAGCGTGAGAACCATAGTCGAAATAGAAACACTCTATAGAAGCACATAACAATATTTTCATAACTTTAGCCGTAGTCAACACCACGAAGATTACACTGGCTACTGGAATAAAAACTTTAATACCAGTAGTCACATAAGTACGTCAAGCTAGTGTAAGGGCATCAGTACGTCTGTCAGGAAGCAGCGTTTTAAGGCGTTACTTTAGGTACTGATTCTTCATTTGGCTTGATTTAATTTAATAAGTTTGTTTCATAGTAGTATGCTAAGTCTTTATACAGGGTGACTTTGAAGTTGAGTCATTAATTTTCAGATAATGATTGTAGAAGGAAGATAAACCAGAATATGTGTGTAAAAATAAAAAAAAATTAAAAAAATGTTTACCTTGTTTTATAAAGTATCCTCCCGACAAGTGTTTCAGTGCGGACCTGTATTTGATCGTGAGGTCCCCTGTGAGGTCTTAAGTCACCTGATTCACAAGCCCGTTGTACTACATTAACAAAGGCACGAGGGGTTGGTTGCACTCGATTGGGAAACCGATCCGCATAAACATGTGCCATTTTTTATTTCGTTTGAGCCACGCAACAGACACTATTCACACGCTAACCGACAGACACTGACTGTATGTATAACTGAACTGAATAAAATACTTAATTGCAAAAACATCGTTCCAAATTCTTTCGCTTTTTTGTTTCCGATGCGATGAACCGGTAAGGCGGATTATATCCGTTGTTGCCAAACACGAGTACATGATATTATTATTGAGACAGGGCGGTACTCAAACTTCCAAAGGGCTATAACTTTGTTACTTTAATTTTACCAGAAAAATGGTAAAGGAAAAAAACATTTCTTTTGATCAGATCTACTCACTGTTAAAATAAATGACTCAACTTCGAAGTCACCCTGTATAATTCGCTTTCATTTATCGAAACAGATCAGAGGATAGATCTGCCAACAGACCTATTCAGCACAGTAGGTATAGATTTTTTGACCATTAACATTTGAACCTTCGATTTTCATTTTGATCAAGTTTAGCTGTTGTACCTCCAATAACAATACGTGGATTGTAAAACTGAAATTAATAAACACGTTAGAAAATAAGTGTGAAACAAAGTCGAATAATTAAGTTAGAATAGTGGAATAGCGTAGAAGCTTTTGATTCTACTTTCCTTACTGAAAGCCCTTTTTTACGTTCTCTCGGGTTACAATCATTATCTATCACCTTTTGCATTCTTTAATTAGGAAGAAATAAATTACTGCTGACTGGAAGATTGCGGTTAATCGTGATGATTTATCTGGTAGCACAGAAGGGGTAATGAAAAATACGCTTTTCACTTAAGTTTTGGTGCAGGACTTTACAGTATCATGCTAGTTTTCCACTATCCTCAAGTTCCAGCAAACTCATAAAATAGGCATGCACTTGCAAGACACATTTTTAAAACCACATTTCAAAAATGCGTTGTTACGTACCCGCCAGAAACTTAGTGTTCCGTAATTGTTACTAAATTATTCAAGACACTTCAATGAAGACCCAGAATCATAAATTGGAGCGAACTCGCGAAGAATTTCTAACAACCACGGATACAGTTCCGGGTAAAGTTACCACAAAATCTCACTTATTATGCATATATGCATTATACGAGAGAATTTAGGTGCTTTGTAGATGTTATAGGATCGATGCTGAGAGCTTTCTGGCATTGAATGACAACACATAGTCGAACGTATCATTAGAGGTGCTGGAGAGATTGATGAGAGCCGGTTACAGCACCTGACAATAATGAGTTGTAGCATGGTCGTGGTATACGCGATAGGCCTAACAGGCGATTGGAGGTACCTTACCAATTCGGTTTGCTTCACGTGAACGCCGCCGGATGGGGCATGGGTCCGCTTGAGAGAACAGAGAAAGAATGGCGTGGGTAGGTTTGAAGTTGCTTTTAACATTCGATGCTGAAAGTTGGTCGGCAGCTGGTGCTGTAGACTAATGGATTAGGTGGGCTCCACGGATGGAGCAGACACGGGTTCGAATCCCGCTGGCACCCATTTTTACTTTCAAGTTTTTGTTTGCTAAGCATTTAAGAAATTGTTTACGATTATTCTGCTTTATTTACAATAGGCGTGGCTAAGGAATTATCTATATAATATTGTACTGATATTAGAAAATTACGTACTTGCTTTGCGACTGTCTTGCTGTTTTATCGATGAGAGAATGCATCCTGAGGGAGTGTTGACCTTCTGTGACTATTGTAATGGAATATCTGATGGATCATATCACTGTTATCCCAACTATCCTTTTATGCTCCTAGACTTAGTTCTCGACAGTATCAGCTATTATTTTGTATGCGGGCAAAGTCCGCAAAGTTGGGGTTTTCCTTTTCAGAAACAACTACCCTTGAAATAACAAAGGTAATGTGTAGTGAAACGAGGGCGACTAAGTAAAAAAAAATAAAGGAAAAAGTACTCACTCTCCAGTTGACGAGAAGTAAGTACGTCTCTGCCCGAAATCATACCGCTCCAACAGAAAATGAAATCAGCTGATGCGCTACCGAGCAGACGTAGGCAAACAAGGAAGGCAAAACGTTGCGTAAAAAGTCTAGGTCTAGGTTCACCATGCCAGCCCAAACATTCACCGAAAATGTTTGTTGAAAATGTGCCCGACGGACAGCGTGCGGATTTTCTACTGACCAAACATGAGTGTTGCGAAAGTTATTCACCCCATTACGCGTGAACGTAGATTCGTCTGTCACCAATATGCACTTCAAAAAGTCCGGATTATTGTCATGTTGATGCAACAATCATTCACAAAACCGCAGTCTTGCTGGAAAATCTTCAGGTTGAAGGGCTTGTACATGTTGGACGTGAAACGGATATAGCCCCTCTTCACGCAGCGTTTGCCACACTTTAGTTTTTGATACTTGCACTTCTCTAGCCACGTCTCTAGTGCTTGTTGAGGGATTCACGTTTACGCGATTATCTCTACACGCGTGACCGTAACCGTCGGTTGAAGGTTGCATACTGACCTGACACACTGACCCCGACCCAGTTCTGTCGTCGGGTTGAGCTAGTGTCCTAGAGCCACTGGGGGATGTCGCGGCTACAGGACGGTATTCAGATATTTTTGATGTTGCAGAGCCTTTTAGCTCGGTTCCCTTAAGACATTGGTGTATATGGTACTAAGAAAAATTGCTTATGTTTTCAAGATCTACACGTCGTGTAAAGGAAAACCCCAACTTTGCAGACACCCTGTATAAACTTGGTATAAAAGTCACCAGTTAAAGAAATGCACTTAACCTTTAATAAAATTTGTAATTTGTGTGATACACATATGTTATTTAATTGTACTTTTAGAAATCTTATAAGTATCTTTAGCGAGTTATGTCTTTAGTAAATTATACATGATAATATTACCTTCTAAATGGATGATTTATGTTGGGTAATAAATACTATTAGGTATTATTATTATTATTGTGACGGCTGCTGATGAAGCCCTGAACATCCTCTCAGGACGTCTTATAAGGAGCCTAAGCTTGGTCTAACATGACGATACCACCCAATGGGTCTCTGCGATGGGACCACAATGTGTGTATATCACATAAACAAGAGACTGTATGACGTCCACCTTTTCTGTATCTTTTATAGTCTCATAATATCCACCGGTAATTATACCGTTAGCCACGTGCTGGTGCATTCATTATGTCGAATGTAAAAGTGTACATGAGAAACACGTTATAGGATCCACTCCAACGTCCATTTTCACCTTATCTTACATTGTGTCCTGCAGACAATGTGATAAGGTGGAAAAAACCTAATTCCACCCTGATCACATTGTGTCATCCGTAATCCGGATGCCGGATCAATACCGGCAGAGGCGGCATTTTCTGTGAAAATTACCCGGTTTAAAGCCGGCTGGGAGTACCTTTATTATGATTTATAAATCTCACCACCAAATGTTCCTCCTACATTTTACATTACCAACCTCGAATTGAACTTTATGAGCATTGGAAAGCGGCACGTAAATATCAGTTCTCCAATTGTATGTCTTCTATATGGAAATTCCTGTTTTTATGGTTATTTGCTGAAGAAGGATGTTCAGAGTTTGAGGGGTGTGCTTAATGTGAGGGGCCAGAAGAATGTGGTGCATGCTATTCAAGCTCTGTTAGTTGTTTACAACTATGTTATTTTCCTTGAGACTGAAAGTTTGTTCTTGATAAACTGTCCCAGAAATCTGTCGACAGTCGATTCTAAGAATTATACAGTACTTAAGAGCACTGCTAATTATTATTTTTCATCAGTGAAGTGAAGATGAGAGTTTCATCAAAGGGTTGAGGTTAACTGGTATACCCTCCAACATTAATGGCCTAACTTGCTGCATGCTAAAAAGTTACACCACTTAGCAGTTGACAGCACTGTACAGTGTACATGTAGGTGTTCTAAGTGTCAAACTAATCTCTTGGTGAGTTGGAAAGAAGAAGAGTGATACATACTTCCTGTCAGCGGAAAGACTTGGAGGTTATTAGGTTACGACTGTTCCTCCTCCGGTTGTAATGTACGTACATGATACATCGAGTGCTATAAAAATCACTTAATTAAGTGGGTAAATGATGGACCAAAATTTTGAGATTTGCTGATGTGCTTCAGGGGTGACCTGTGAGTGAAACTGCGAAAACTCCACCAAAATCTATAAAGAGTTGCGTAAGTTGCAACTGCATCTTTTTTCACTATAAAGCTTTAATACAAATATTGTGGGTCCGAATCCCCAGCACTAGCGTCGCCGTATATTGGAAGGAGGTGACAATTCAGTCGAACACCGAAAACAGGGAACTGCTGTTAGTTGCTAAAGAAATGCCAGGAGGAATGCTATAACTGCTTCACTGAATCTATCGATAATTTTATGACAATGACTGCGAATGATAAATTCTAATAAGGAACTGAAAGAACATTTTCTGTAGATAAATAAAAATATCCTTGAGGCGGTGGCCGGTGGTGCGGCCGAGAAGAAAGCTTCTCCAGCTAAGACAAAGAAAAGTGGCAAATCGGCGACGTCGGCTAAAGCTTCTTCTGCTGCACCTTCTGCAGCGCCTGCAAAAAAATCTCCTTCGAAGGCGAAGAAATCCAGCAAGGGAGCTCCGACCAAGAAGCCAAAAGCACCAAAACCGAAAACGGCGAAGGCTGCAACATCGCCAAAAAGGAAAGCCGCTTCTCCCAAAAAGAAGAAATAAAAAAAATTAGACGTGTTGCAACGTCGTAGATTACGACTACGTCGGTTCGCGACGTTATATTTATGCGAGAGGATGCTATACGTCCCCGAGAGAACGAGATCTGCGATAAGGCATTGGACGAACTCTACAACTTCTGGGTGAACAGCAACTGCTACAGCACGGGTTACCACAACGTGGCTGGCTACAGCTGGTATTTTTCTTATGATTTCGGTTATGGTAATTTGCTACTTCTCTTGGCATAGGACAACATTTTCTTGTGTCATCGCCAATTGGTATGTAACAGCAAGAGCGAACAGGTCTCATACAGTTGACCTTGTTGCTAGGCAGAAAACAGTAAATATCGTACTTCTTACAGGAATCTCTTGGCTGACACGCTCGACAGCAGCTGTCTTCCTTACAGCTCAAGCTTAGCGATGAGCAGGCTACTCTTATATATATATATGGAACTCCATAGTTTTCAAACCAAGCAAAGTATTTTAGCAGCATCAAAGGCTCTACATAAATAATGATTTCACCCAAGAGGAATACAATAAAAGGAAAATCCTTCATGCACATTTGAAAAAAGCAAGATCGTCTAATGATTCTGCTTATATCGGAAACAACGTATTGTATTTGAATGAGGACGCTTATGCCGCAGATGCACTGGAATTCTTCTAGAAGCATTAATTGATGAAAATGCAGAAAATAAACAAATAAACCAGGAGGCAATAAATAACAGAGACTCTGAAAAAGGCTATGTTAAAAACATCAGGCATCGTCATCTAAAACAAATGTCAAAAAGGCTACCACATCAAAAACAGTCTTTCTACAGTGAGCAAAGGTCCAAAACCGAGAAGTAAATCCGCACAAAATTGATGGATACATATACGTATATAATATATAACTATAAAAAATACGAAAACCATAAGTGAGTGCAGTAGTGGATTATACATAGATACAGAGCGTAAATATTTTTCTGTATTTCACCTCACCTCAATATTCTAAGCATAAACAAAAAGTTTGATAAACTCAAGTTGATGTTACATGCATTTTGATTGTTTAGCTTTATCAGAATGTTGGAAAATAGATGATATTTCTCTCGATTATATCGATGATTTTCAGATATAATCGTAATGAGGGTGTGATAGTGTATCTTAGGAACCGGATAGATCTACTAGAGGAAAATACCGACTCTCTTAACAACACTAGGATTTAAGTCATTCATTTATTTTTTAACAAATATAATAAACGTATATTAATAACAGCACTCTATATATCACCTTCAACGGATGAATTTATTTATAGAAGATTTAGAAATATACCTCAAAAATCCCAATAATAAATCTGACATACATATTTTAAAGGCGATGTAAACATAAACACTACCGAAATGACGGAAAAATCTGAGAACTCTTTGAATATCTTATCAGTATACGAGTTTCTGTCAGTCACAAGGGTAGATTCAAACTCCAAAACTTGTGTAGATCATATTTCTATTAAAAGAATTTTATTGATGACCGCTGCATGACACCTATTATATTGCAAAATTGCATTACCGATCACTACACCATAATGCTTAACATAACATTCCCTGAAAAAACAACATATTTTAGTGATACAATACATCATATACAAAAGTCGACGAAAGAAAGTTGATGACGCTTCTAGAAGCGCAAAATGCAAACATGTATAGACAACACAGTACATTTAACATCGAAATCAAAAGATGTGAATGGTTTAGTTAATTCCATCAACAAAATGTTAAAACATTTCCGTTCAATGCTGAAGAAACCGTCTAAAGAAATATCACAAAATTTGAGAATTATGTATACAACTATGTTCACTCTACTACTACTACTATATATACGAGCCTCTTCCCACTTCAGTTGGCCCAACTATTGAAATCTTAGTTTTTTCTTATCAAACACAAATATTAAAAATGTAGCAGGGTGTTATAGGTTTGAAATATTAACAATGAATATTTTGATAATATATAGTAGAAAATACAAACTTTATCACTCCCTAATCAAATTTTCAGCATAAAAATAACACATGTTGCAATTACAGCATATCAATCTATTTTCATTTCAATGCAAAATAAGTCTATAACGTATAGGTAGCTGTGAAAAATAAAAGCCATGACAATTGTTTTTATTAATCACAGCTGTCAGAATACGTTTAAAATATTTTTGGGTAGTTAAGGTTTTCAAAATGGGTAGAGGAAAGGTTATTAGTGAGGAAATTCGGTTACTGATAATTAAATATAATAATATCACAAATGCCGACCGAAGAGCATTAAGAAGAATAATCGTGAAAAACAGGTGTGCCAATTATTTACAATTAAGTGCTCTGTGGAGTGACGCTGTTGGAAGGAGAATTTCGAGGTCCACAACTCATAGAAATGCCCACAAACTGGGATTTAGCACTTGCAAGGTAAGTTTTGTGATAAAAAAAGTGAAGTAAAAACCCTAAAGTTGCACAACTTGTTTACGGGCCAAAGAAAAGCCACTATTAACTCACTGCAAAAGAAAAATCGGCTTAGATGGGCTAAAAAACATAGACAATGGGCACCTCAACAATGGTGTGCAATACAATGGTGTGATGAGGTCCGATTCGAAGTTTGTGTTGGTGACAGTCGCAGTAGACTTATTTGCAAAAAAATGAAGCATTCTATGTTGACTGTCTGAAGAGAAAAGTTAAATTTCCAGCATCCATTATGGTCTGGATCAGTATGTCATCAAATGGAAATGTGGATACAAACAAATATTTGGCAATTTTAGAAGAATCGCTTTTACCAGTGATGGAAGAATGTTCGACATCCGGCAAGATTTTGTGCAGCGTGCCATACCTCAAAAAAGGCTATGAACTGGATGGGTTTCTAGCAGTCCAGATCTGTCACCTATTGAAACTTTGTGGCACGAGATGAAAAAGGTTCTACGACAACATCATGCTCGTACAATCTCCGAACTGAGACAAAAGCTTCAAGAAATATGGGATTGTTTTACACCAAATTTTTGCCAAAACTTGTTTAACACTATGCCCCAAAGAATTTCAGCCGTAATAAAAAATGAAGGTGACGTTACCCAATGGTAATCTTTCAATTGTTTATTTGTTCAGATGTTCTATTAGTTATAGGTCTAAGTGATTTCAAATATATATTTTTTACGTACTAGAGTGTATCCAAAATGTTTTTGAGAAAATAAATTGTTTTAGAAGTAAATAGTTTCGTCATGTTTAGTTTATAAAGGCATATTTTGGTACAAATCTTGAAGTAGGCCAACTGAAGTGGGAAGGGGCTCGTATATACTTCCGCTCAAAAGTTTTGGAACAGAAAATTTTGTGAGGGAAATCAAACCAAATCAAACCATAGAGTGTGTGTTATGTGCGGCAAGGACACATCCGTTCCAGTCTGATGTTAGGTTTATTTTAGTTTACAAAAGTGGACTGTATTTGATTAGGTAAATGAGTGACAATACAAATTTCTTGAATCTAATGATGCGTTCTATCTCGACACCTCCAATGTTGGTCGCGGCGCTTCGATCTCCTCGTGTCTCCGTCCCCATTGGCTGGATTCAAAAACTGTCAGGCAGCGCTTGCGCAGTGGTCGTGGCTGGTACACAGTGGCGCGCGCGCCAAATGACCATTGGCGTAACATAGGCCGCCCCCTTGAAAGCCTCCAGGCTTTCAACACGATGAGATGCTGTCGTCGTCTGGAAGTGGAAGAGCACAAAGCTTGACTACTGGCCTTTTGTACTCTCCAGTTGAAGTTCTTAAGGTAACAGTTCGAGTGATGTGGTCTGGTCCGGTATGGAGTTCAGTTATTCTGCCGATTCTCCATTTCAATGGAGGGAGTCCGTCTTCTTTAACTAGCACCAGAGTGCCGATCTTGAGTCTTTGAATGAAGTTCTCCTTCCACTTGGTGCGATGCTGCAGATGTGAGACATATTCTTTGGACCACCTGGCCCAGAAGTGCTGCGTCATTTTCTGCAGTCGTTCGAAACGAGATAATTGGTTTCCAGGAACGGTTAACCAATCTTTGTCTGGTGTAGCCATTAATGATTCGCCGATGATGAAGTGTGCGGGTGTGAGAGGAGAAGGGTCTGAGGGGTCGTCTGATAAAGGGTAAAGAGGTCGAGAGTTCACACATGCTTCAATTTGAGTCAATACCGTATAGAACTCTTCAAAAGTTAATAGCGTTTCACCGACAGATCGTTTTAAATGATGCTTTACCGTTTTGACTGCGGCTTCCCATAGCCCCCCAAAGTGAGGTGATCTAGGTGGTATGAATGTCCATTTAATACCATCAATGGCTAATTTTTCCGAAATGGCATCAGTCCGCTGTAAAATGAATTGTTTTAGTTCTTTACTAGCACCCACGAACGTTGTTCCATTGTCTGAGATTACGTGAGAGCAAAAACCTCTGCGAGAAGTAAATCTTCTGAAAGCAGCGAGGAAACATTCAGTTGTGAGGTCACTAACGATTTCAATGTGAATTGCCTTAACTGCGAGACAAACAAATAAAGCAATGTAAGCCTTGGATAACTTGGAGTTACGCGTCTTGCTGAGCTTAATAGTGAATGGACCGGCAAAGTCGATTCCTACAGATAGGAATGGTCGCCCAGGAGTGACTCGAGATTTCGGCAAACTTCCCATCAAGTATCTTTCTTGATTAAGGCTAAAGCGAAAACAAGAGATACATTCCCGAATAATCTTTCGCACAAGCCTTTTGCCGCCGATAGGCCAAAATTTTTCTCTGATAGATGCTAGAAGACCTTGACATCCGATGTGTTTTAAACGTTGATGTTCATGACCGTATGCCTTTTCAGAAGCATCTGAAAATCTATGAAGTTCGATAGAAATTGGATTGTGACATATCATGTGTCTAGGAAATTGAACAGTGTTCAATTCAGAGAGCTTTGATCTATAATCAAGCCACGTTGTATAAAGCTGAGAGGGAATGCTTTCATCCCATGAAACTTTGAGTTTCCACAAGTCTTGCATTATTAGCTTGGAGGTGATAGTGACAGGAGATAGGAGACCTAATGGGTCGAAGCTTTGCGCTATACATGATAAGATGTGACGCTTTGTGATTTTTTGAGAGGCACTAGTCTCAGCTATACAATAAGTGAGAAGGTCCAGGGTCGCATTCCAAAATATGCCCAAAGTTTTGTTTTGCTGATCTGCACCGATTTGTATAGTCTCAGAACTTGCGAGAATATCTTTGTGGTTTGAGGACCATTTTCTCAAAGGGAAACCATGTTGGTTGAGTAAATCTGTAAGCTCTGCCTTCAAGGTCAAAGCCTGATCCACCGTCTCTGTGCCCGTGAGTAGGTCATCTACGTAGAAGTCTTCAATAATTACACGACAAGTTGAAGGATAAGCTGTCTTATGAATCCGAGCTACTTCATGTAGCGAACGAATCGCAAGAAATGCCGCCGAGGCTGTTCCGTACGTGACAGTGTTAAGTTCAAATGCTTGCAAGTCTTTGTTCCGATCGAACCGCCATAAAATCTTTTGCAGATGGCGCTGATCTTCTCGAACCAGTACCTGCCGATACATTTTGGCGATGTCGGCACCAAGAACAATATTGTGCTTCCGAAAACGAAGTAGGATCGAGAAAAGATCATTTTGGATAGTAGGGCCGATCATCATAATGTCGTTGACCGAATATCCCGAGGTGGACTTGGCGGACCCGTCAAAAACTACCCTTAGTTTAGTCGTAGTACTATCATTTTTCATGACACAATGATGCGGCATGAAAAACCCAGTGTTGTCTTGATTTCGGCACAATGACATGTGCCCGAGATCGATATATTCGCGGATGAATGCGTGATATTGATACTTCAAAGCAAGATTTCGTTCGAGTTTCTGTTCAAGATTAACAAATCGTTTTTCTGCTAGAGATTTAGATTCGCCGAGGCTTGACTCGGGAAGTTTCAAGGGGATGGCAACTACAAAATGGCCGTCGATGTCTTGAACTGTTTCTTTGAAGTTTTGTTCGCACATTTCTTCGTCTTCAGAAAGAAATTTTTTGCTAGGAATCTCCTCTATTTCCCAAAACCTTGTTAGGGTTTTGTCTAAATTGTCTACGCTGAGGTTACAAACGACACGAGGTTGGCATGGTGAGGCTGGTACAGGGCCTGATATTATCCCGCCTAATTTTGTCTTTTGAAGGATTGGCTGATCGCGTCCGAGCTTGATCTGCCCAATAGATATAAGATCCCAAAATAAGTCTGCTCCTATAAGGAGATCGATATGGCTAGCTTTAAAAAAGTTAGGGTCTGCAAGAGTAATATTATGCGGTAAGCTTAGAGAGCTTTTGTCAAAACCAACATCTGGCACGTTTCCAGTGATAGAAGGTAGAATCAAACACGATAAAGTAATGTGAAAACCGCTAAGTTTGGATCGGATTTTGACAAATGTTCTGTGTGAGACCTTGGTATCTGATTGACCAATTCCAGATATATCAAGGTTAATTTTGGATTTTTGCAACTGTAAGATCTCGCATAAATTTTGAGATATGAAATGATTAGTAGATCCACTGTCTAGTAAGACTCTACATTCATGTGTGTTACCAAATGCATCTGAAGCATCAACAATAGCCGTAGATAGTAAGATCTGAGACGATTTGTTTGCATAAGAGTGATTGGAAGATAAAGAAACAATGTTATTATTTCTCGCTAGATTTCTGGCTGGCCGGTTCACATCGGCAACGTCGCGTTCGAAGGCAATGCGTTCTCCGCGCTGGCTCGCGGCACCGCGCTCAGCTGTGGCTGTGGATGGCGTGGGCGCATCAGCGGCAACGGCGGCTGCGTTATGTCGCCCATTGTACTGACGCCGAACGGCAGGCGGCGAAGGAGGCGCGTCGTGTCGTCGAGCTTCAGGTTTGCTAGGAAAGTGCAGTAAAGTATGATGAGGCTTGCTGCAATATTTACAGAACATGGACTTGCAATTATTCACGTTGTGTCCGAATCTCAGACAGTTGATACAAAGATTGAGGCGCCTTGTTTCATTAAAACGCTCTGTGGGGGGTAAGCGAATAAACTCTTGGCACATATAGATTGAATGATCCCTTTTACAAAACGCGCATGACGTATTTTCGTTGTGTGTAGCTACAAATGCCTTGGGCTTGACGTGCTTATTGAATGATTGATTTTGTCTCGCTTTATCATGGTTCATTTCGAAAGATTCCAGATTTCGACACTTGTTTTTTAGAAATTCTGAAAATTCCGTCATGGTAGGAAGTTCTTGCGTTTTGCTCCGCATTTCCCATTCGCGGCGAGTAGCGTTATCTAGCTTGGAGGAAATAAGGTATATGAGTATCGAGTCCCAGTGCGAGACAGGTAGTTTCAAAACCTCCAAAGCTCGCAAGTGTTTCTGTAGGCTGTCTACTAAGTCCCGTAGGTTAGCATAGCCTTCTCGTTGGATGTTAGGTATGTCAAAAAGTGCTTTTATATGATTGTTGACTAAAAGTTGCTTATTTTCGAAGCGTTCCTCCAGTAAGTCCCAAGCTACATTATAATTTTGATTTGAAATTTCGAGAGACTTGATTGTGTCTGAGGCGCTACCTTTTAGTGACAATCTCAGATAATGAAACTTTTGTATGGGGCTTAGGGCATCATTGTTATGGATTAAAGAGCGAAAGGTATCTCGGAAAAATAGCCACTGATCGTATGATCCATCAAAATGTGGGATATTCAAGGCCGGAAGCTTGATAGCCTGCAAATCTGGCTGTACAAATTGTGGAGGGGAATGTAAAGCCGCATTGTTTCCTACCGATGGGCGATGATCGTTCAAAAATTGCTTGGTTTTTGATGTAATTTCGTAAAAGGCATTTTCAAATTCAGCACGCGCTACTGAATGAACTGATTCAAAATTTTCCTCAAAATTTCCATCTGAATCTTCGATTTTTTCTTGAATTTTGTTAAAATTGTCTAACAGCAATTCGACAGAAGCTAGTCTACATTCCAGTTCTGTGATATCTGGATTAGATTTTTGACTGATGGTATGGAAATAATTATGAAATCGAGTAAGAGTGCCCTTTATGGATGCAAGTTTTTTAGCATTACCATTAGGCATTATGCGTGAGTGAGCGAGAACGAGAATGAGAGTAAATTCAGGTGGGTAACCAAGCCGTAACGGCACAATCTAACGTTAACGACAAATGCGAAAATTTGAGTGCTCCAGGAATAACGAAATAATGTGAAATACGAGAATTTTTAAGCGACAATGTGTGAGCTCAAGGAAAAACGACAGGAATGTGAGATATGGAACGCACCAACCTTTTGTGCGAGTGTGACGATCTTCGATGGCGATTCCCAATGATGGCGGCTTGTTGTAGGTCCCGTGGTCGCTGTGCTTCAGGCCGGCCAGGGCGATTTTCAGGAGTTTCTGACTTCGATCCGGCTCGTAGGATCAAATGTTATGTGCGGCAAGGACACATCCGTTCCAGTCTGATGTTAGGTTTATTTTAGTTTACAAAAGTGGACTGTATTTGATTAGGTAAATGAGTGACAATACAAATTTCTTGAATCTAATGATGCGTTCTATCTCGACACCTCCAATGTTGGTCGCGGCGCTTCGATCTCCTCGTGTCTCCGTCCCCATTGGCGCTGGATTCAAAAACTGTCAGGCAGCGCTTGCGCAGTGGTCGTGGCTGGTACACAGTGGCGCGCGCGCCAAATGACCATTGGCGTAACAGTGTGTTTAATCAAAAAAATGAAAAAGAAACTATTTTTCACTGAAACTTAATTAGTTGGTAACTTATTGCTATCAAGATTTACTTTAAACTCGTGATTCATCGAAATGTCCACCACGAGCTCGAAAAACTGCATCACAGACACGACTCATCCGACGTATTAAATTTTCAAGAATATTTAGTGATAAGGATACCCACGCTTCCTGCAGATTAGCCCACAAGTCTGCAGCACTAGTAGACTCTTGTTGCTTCACCTGCCTGTCCAATTCATCACACAAATACTCGATAGGTGACAAATCTGGAGACTGGAAAGGCCACGTCAAGATTTTCAGTTCACCAAGTTTTTGCTGCTGGGCCAAATAATTGCGGCATAGTCGAGATGAATGCTTATTGTCGTTGTCTTGCTAAAATTCGAAATTGTTCTCAACAATCCTTTGTCCTGAGGGAAGAGCATGGTTTTTCAATATTTCCAAATACTGCTCTTTTCGCTTTCAGTGTTGATATTTGTGCAACGGAGTTCAGTATTGAGTCATTATGACTGTCCCAAGCCAGGTCCACGCTGCTATCCAAAGCAACCGAGTCTAGTGCTTCAGCGTTACCCCAAACGTCTTTGTTCGTCCTAAGTATGGAGTTGGTTATCACAAGCTAGGTCCAGGTTGCTATCCCAAGCAACAGTGTCAGAACATTATCCCAAACGTCATGTTAGGCGCAGTCTACAGAGCCGGTGACGAATCCATACTAATATTCATTTAACTTGCACCTAAAACAGATCGGTTAGTCGACAGTTACCTGATGGTGATGCCCCTCCAGAAAAAGAGGCCTGCACGCCACTTTCTAATTTTGCTCCACGACGAAAGAAACCTTCGGGCGACCGTCTGTCCTGTTTTCTAGTTCTAAATGTTCAGCGGTTCCTCTACACTGCTAAAAACGTAGAACGAAGCGCGCCGATTGTCGTCTTAACGGTTTGACACGAGAACAAGGAATGAAGGTTAATCGGCGGTCAGAGGGGAGGAAGGTAGGGGGAAGGGGCGCGGTGCCGCTTTCCTTCCCTGCGTGCGCGCTTTGAAATCATAGGGGCTGGGTACTACTACGAAGGTACTACGATATGTATTCTAAATATTTACTTCGACGAGGACGGAACATAATTATTTCTTCGACGATGTGCTACAAGTAAGTACTTTGTGTTAAAACAGTAATCTACCACCATATATAATTTAATAAGTATAAATAAGTATGGTTCAGATAAATAAATATTGCCTGTATATATAATTTCAATTCCGTGCGGTGCAGCAGAACGTATTAATTTTTAAGGGCTTAATTTTTACGAAAAAAAAAAGACTTTCAAATACAGTTTGTCATCCTGTATCATGAAAGCAAAATATTTTCGAACCCACGTGTATATGAGCTTCTTTTTTCAAAGTTACCCAAGAAATCACCCGTTGAACTTTCGCAAGGAACTTTCTTACACCCCCTTAAACCAATTAAAAAATTCCGCTATTTTAACAACCTAACATGCTATCTATTGTTTGTTTTGGCACTTTATTCTGCACAAATATTTTGTGTCATTTGTCTACAATTTTCTGTAGCGCATTAGTTCAGAACTTATTGTCAAGCGCAACAGACGGCTTCTGCCTTGAAGACATAGTGCCAATTAGCACTTACAGGTTTTCTTGACTATAGTTGATCTATAGTCTATGTTATTATCTAACTCACTATTTTTTTACTACGGCACGTGTATTTCAAGGACTTGCTTGAGATTACACAAAAATAGGCTAAATAATTCCATTAAGGGAGCAAGCTCATTTTCCGGATTACATTGGGCGTATCCTGAGTTCATATACTGTTTAACGTAAGGCCGAATATGTTAATCAATTATTCATAGTAGATAATGTCAGAGTGGCAGGTGCATATCTGATGTGTGACGACCCAATTATTTTGTGACAAGCGGATGCTTTATGTGACGCATACGTTCCAGGGTAATTCACGAGGACAGACCACCTACTTCTCTTAATTAACGGGTTGTATTACGGTTCAATAATGTCAGCTTAATGTGATTCCCGATGTTCATTATACAATTGTGTGAATGTGTACTTACAATACGAATACATATTAATTGGCATTTGAGGTATCTATAGTAGTTCAGTGTAACATTTTTCTTATATAATATGTAATGTTACTACTTTACACAGAAGATTGATTTCTAAAAGAGTCGGTATTAGGAAATTATGAAATTCGATATCACAACTTTAGCATATTTTCGAAGTAAAAATTCAAACTCCAAAAACCGACCTACCATAAAATCTCTTTGAGAGTGTGAATTTCTTCTTAGATATACATTTTATTTATCTTTTAAAAACACTTTAGGTAATTTGTATCTCGTCAATGGTGTAGTTTCAGGTTCATTGAAACGCTGTGTTGTCTTTCAGTTCACTTTTTACCCAAACATGATCGTATTACAATTACTTCTTTTATCGTTTTGTATATAAAATTGATTATTGATGTTCTCCTCACATTCTTCAAAATATGCCTCTAGGTAAAGTCTGAGAGAATTTAAGACGTTCCAAAGGTATTATCTGTAATATAGGATAGCAAAGTCCCTGGCGACCTCCCTTATATCTTAAATATAGGTAGATACCCTTTGGCCACGTTATATGAAATCGATATAGGGGCTGTTTCGAAGGTTATCCCAGGATATAATATGGAACACGTTGATGAGCATACACTGCTTTCCAAACGATCACACTCATTTTTGGGCAAGTCTTTCTTTCTGTCACATCTTCTCAGAGATATACTCTACAGACTATCTCGGCATTCTGCAACCAACAAAGCATGCTGGCGAACTCACTTGCAGCATGGCCATTGAGCGTGTTGTTGAGTCATTCCTCCATAGCTAACGATTTTGTCGGTTTTTTGACGTTATTTGACATAATATAATATATTATAGTAATTTTTAGTGTTCAAATAGTTAATTTCACGCTTGCTCGCTATGATCGCTGTTCGTTGATGTTTAAGCAACTCACACAGCTACAAAATGAGTTCACAAGTGTACAACAGCTTGTGCTAAGTTAACATCTTGGAAAAATCTACGCAATCTCAAAAACAAAACTGACGAAATGCCTCTTTTCAAGATACAATACCCGTGCCGATGATGTCCTCTAAAGGAGTACAAATCTGGGGAATCCCGGACTGATGGGAGCCCTTCATACAAAGAGACTAAAGTTAAAAATATGTATTGGGTGTTTCAAATTCGACCCTCATCATTGGGTTCTCGAAAACGGTAAGAGATACGAAGTTGTGTATTTATGTAATCGACAAAATGCCGCATAGAAAGTTTCTAAATTCAAGGTACTCCCGGAGAGAGATGGAAAAAACCGAATTTTCCCAAAATCGTTTTTTCCAGACCTTAATTGTAGTGGGATTTCAAAATAAATTGCACATCGACATTGCCACTTGTTCTCTTGTACAAGATGGCATAATTTGAATTTCAATATGCGTGTCGAGTCAATTATTTTCTAATAGTGTGCAATATATTTTGGAAAAATAAATGTGAGGAACATGGAACACTAATACAACTATGTTATAAATATAGCTGATTCTAAATATCTTCTAACAATTCTGGTCTTCTCCCTCGGTTTGGCGGTTTGCTTCTAGATGGCCCTGTTTTAATTGTAAAATGTGCTAAAACACATACTTTCAAATCAGTATACTCGTAAGGCTGGGTTCGCAATGTATTTAGGTAGGGAAAATTTTCAAATTGACAACTCTCTTTTGATATTAGTCTAAATCCTGTAATCTTTCGCATATGGTCCTAAAAGACAATATATATATACGTAGTCGTGCCATAAGTTCTGTCCCATGATAATCTCATGATAAAAATGAAACAAGATAAGATATATTTATATGAAAGATATTATTTATTCGACAACATTTTTAGAATTCATAATCAAACAGTTTTATTCAAAATGTCCCCCCTTGGCCTTCACACACTGCTTCAATCTCGCGGGCCACTCATCTATCACTGCACGCACAGCTTCCAAAGGAATAGCTGCCGCTGATCGGATCAAATCCGCTTTCAGGGACTCGATATTACGGTGGGCTTTGGAGCAGGCCAACTGCTCTAGCAGGTCCCACAACTTGTAGTCTAAAGGATTGAGGTCCGGACTCCCTGAGGGCCAATCTTCCGCAGCAATGAACTCTGGCACATTGCTTTCCAGCCAGCGCTGCGTACTCTTAGCCTTGTGAGCGGGGGCGGAATCCTGCTGGTAGACCCAGTGTTGGTTGGCAAACAATGTACCACTTAAAGGCTTGACGATAGGATCCAGTATGTCGCTCTGATAGTTTGCCGCTTTTGTTTTCACGCCCTGTTTACAGAAATGGAGCTGAGTGACCCCTTCGTAGGACACCCCCCACCAAACCATGACTGACGCAGGGTGGTGGCCTCTCTCAACTCTCGGAATGATCTCCGAAGCTTCCTGTGAACTCCTTGCATACACTTTGTCATTTTGTCGGTTGAATTTTTCTTCTATGGTGAAGATTTTCTCACCGTGAACAAAATCTTTCGGAATCCCCCAGCTGCGTACCTCTCCAAGAGCTTCTTGGATCTTGTCGCCCTGATGTGTCGCAAGGTGGCCGTAAGTCGCTGGCCCGTACGTCTCCGGTAAGCCCCTAGCCCTAGGTCTTGTTTAATGATGCGCGACATCGTCCGGACAGGAATCTTCATTTCCCTGGATAGGATCTTCTGCTTCCGGAGTGGATTCCTTTGAATCCTGGCTTTTACGGCTTTGATGGCTGCTGGAGTCCTTACTTGACGAGGTCTTCCGCTTCTTGGCCTGTCATCAACAGAGGACGTCTCATTGTACCGCTGAATGGTCCTAGACACAAATTTACGCGATATTTGAAGGCCGCGTAAGAGTTCAAAAATCTGACTAGCACTGTGATTACACTTATGTAAAGCTATCACTGCAATACGGTTCTCTGCCTTGCCCCACTCCATCGTTATGCTTCGAGAGATCAATACAAACTGAGGTATATGTAATGACCCGAAAAGCGCTTAATCAACTGACACCACAATGTAAACAATCGGACAAGTATTAACAGGTCTACACTTGTTTGAAAACGAGGGACAGAACTTATGGCATGACACGTATATATATATATGTGAAATTTCGCTTTTCGTAAAGTTGTAAATCACGCTTTTCGCGAAAAGCACCCGCGAAAGGGGTGATTTAATTCTCTATGAAAACAGAAGTTAATCGTGAAACCTGTAAGTTATCCCCTAGCTGATCAGCCTTTGAAGCCGTATGTGGGAAGTTACACGATTTAGTTTAGTATAAAAAATGTATGTATAAGAAAAAAATCAAAATTTTACTAACCAAATACTTTGCAAACCCCACGAATTTCAAAGCCGTCATATCCTATTAAGAGTTATCTCCTGCTCATTGAAAGGGAATGCTGTGCAAATAAAGGAAACCGAAAAGGAAGAGAGTGGCAAAACACATCGCGGCATCCTTTTGTATATAGCGAGATACCCATGCGTTCTCATGGACATGCGGTGTATTGCGCTACTCTCTTCCTTTTCCTTTTTCAACCTATCAATTTTTCGATAGAACAACTTTTGCATTGACTATGAAATGTAGTTACACCGTAGGTAAGCTATTAGAATCCATTACAGCGTGAAACTCTAAAGACGTCGCCTTTGCTTCACATTCCACCTGACTCAGCCTCGTTACCCTCGCGCCAGTTGCAACTCTGCGGAGCTTAAAAGTCGTAAAATTCAGCTGCTCCACATCTCGCGGGCACTATCGTTATCGCCTGTATAGCTCGAATGCACCTCCGCACAATATAATCCCAATCTAGTTGCACGATTGCAACTACCGTCAACTTTGACTATAAACCCTTTGCAGTCTGTTATATTTTGTTCACTGGGATGTAAAAGCTTTGATAGCATTTACTGCCAAAGTATAAAGTTTCTATTACGCGGTTCACGGTGTATAGTTAAGTGAACCACTAAATAGCTTTATTTTACTGCTGTTTTCGTTTGCTGCGTAGAATTTGTTTTTTGAAAACCATTCAAATATACAGAACATGGAGTAAAAATTCAGTGGGTGACTATTTGGGCCAGTAATGGCAGAGGACTGCTAAATGCAACCCTCCATTTGTTAATCTAAGGGTTATCTATGAAGTAAAGAAATATTTCACGGTTTAAAGAAACAATTTCATAATGAAAAAATATAAATATAAGGAATACGATGAAAATATGGTACAATCCGTACCTTTACTTTATCTGGGCTGCAAAAATATACTCAATTATGTTAACTATATAAAAGTGTTTGATTTCGAGGTATCGAATCGTCACCTGTTTACATAACTTGAGTGATCTTTAAAGATGAATATGGCCAGAAGGTTGGTCTTCGCTGGTCCTTAAATACGGCACTTTGTGCTGCACCTTTTGCATCGCTGTGGATACTTCTTTGTGATATGGCGACAAGTAGGTTGACTGCACTTCAGACGCATGAAGGCATCAGTTCATAATGGATTATGTTTGGGACAAGTTAACCCCTCTGAGAAAAACAGTCACCTAGAAGCACGTATAACAAAACAATTAAATGGATGAAGTCAGTTAAACAGGCCGTACAATTAATCCATTTGATAAAGCCACGGTCTGAAAATGTCTTTCCTGCCCTATCGGCAGAATCGGTCATCTGGCAACGTGGCTGAACCACGCCTGTCAGCCATGAGCCAACGCCAGCGGTGAACAGTCAGACGTGAGATTACCACACAGGGTTCAAGAGTAAATGTACGGGGAAACTATGTGTGAAATATGTACCAATAAGTGCCTAGAATTACTGACCCTGACCTCCCGATTTTCGCCCCTCAAAAATTCTTTAAAAATAAACAATAGTCTCTGAGACGTCAAAAAAAAAGCTTAATCCCTTTTTATTTTTCTTTTAATTTCTCTTCTTGCTTGCTTTTTCGCATCTGGCATGTTAATAACCTTGTGTGAAAATTTTATTAAAATTCGTGCAGTACTTTCCAAGATTAGCGGACTGAGAGACAGTGAGACAGACAGATAGAACGACAGACTGAAAGAACATAGAAATCAGTGATATGGTTATTTATGATTTACATGTCATAATTATGACATCCAAAAAACATAATATCTCATTTCTACATTTTTTTAAGATTACAATACTTCCTCGCTAGTGTAAAAACAATTGATGCGTTTATTGCAATAATCGATGTTTCTTTTGTGAAAAATTTGTACCTGGAAATTTATCTTTCATTTGGGATTAGGGACTCCCGATAAATTTTGATATAGCGATTCTCTTGACCAAGCTACGCCACTGCTTAATTCGATTACTACGAGACTGTCGCCTGACAGGTAAAGCACATACACACAACCATTTAGGAAACTTGATTGTAAACTGAGACGCATACACTAGCCGGAGGCATATAGGGCTCACGCACACAGACAACCGTTCAGCGTTCGAACCGCGTTCTTCCGGTCAATTCTTTGCAGGTGAAAAAAAAAGGTGCGTTCAGGGTTCTTTTCTCTGCATTACTTGAAGATGAGGAACGGTTATTGATTTACTTTGGATTGTCATTAAGCAGGTTTGATGAATTGCATGATTATATAAAAAAAGGAAATAGGGAAACAAGACACCAACTGGAAAAATAAATAGCTACAAAAGAAATATTGGCAGTATTTTTACTAAATCAAGTAATTTTTCTATGCAAGCCATCCTGCGAACGCTGCGTTCCACGAGTTCTTTGTATTTCTAACAATAGGACGCAAGAACGCAAGCGTTCACACTGACCGGCGCGGTCTGACCGCTGCTGTGTCTGCGCGGCGCTATTACGTACAGATAATATGAAACTCGTGGAACCCTTCGTTCGCAAGATGGCTTCCATAGAAAAATTAATTGATTTAGTAAGGCAAATGCGTTTTCTATATGATCTCAGTAAAAACAGACTATAAAAATAGAGTTTTAAAAAAATGCTGCATGGCTTGAAATATCCACGAAAATGGGAAAAACACTGCCAATCTTTCTTTTGTAGATAGAGCCTTCCTTCAGCTGGTATCTTGTTTCTCTGTTTTCTTTTTTATATAATTATGTAATTCATTAAAACTACAAAATGACATTTGGAAGTAAATAAAAAAATGTTCATCTTCAAGCAATACAGGAAAAAGAACACTGTGCTCTCCCTTTTCATCTCTCTCATAATTAATCGGATGCACCTAGGATCGGAACGCTTGAATGGTTTCTGTCTGCACGAGCCCTTATCTGGTACTGGTGTCAAAATGGCTGCTCATGTTCTTCGTGTTATAACATGTATAGAATATATTTCTTAAAGAAGCAACTGTTAATATGACTCATCGTTAAGTTATTTAGTAGAATAAAATTTATGAAGTCACTAGCCTAAATCCGCTGCTTCGCTCGTGCACACTGCAAAATGCTTGTGAAAGCACATTCTGTCAAGTCATTATGTAAGTATTTCCCTAATACATCATGTTTTCTTATTTTTGCAATACCAATAGCGTGGATTCACATAACAATGTGACTATATAGTTGTTATATAACATATATTTAATTATTAAAACCATCGTTTTACATGAAAATACGCTTAATATAAAAGGTTACAATATAATTTTCACGGTAAAATCAAATAAATAATGTGAATTTACCAAATTTAAAATGTAGGTTTTTATATAATATCTCAGAATATAACATTTTGAACTGCCAGATATCCGATGTATCAAGACCTTTTTAATACCGAAAAATCCGCGCAAGCAGCCTAAATGCCAGGACAAAGCGGATGCTATGATTATTATATAAATTTTGTTAATCCGATTTTTGAACTGCCCAAGGTTAGTAGCTGGGAAAAGCTTCTTCTTGAAGAAGGGGGGGGGGACGTGGTGAAGTTGGCAGCAAAGATCTTGGCAGGCACTTCCGCCTTAGCTTTTGAGTAAATGGTGGTGGTTCCTTTCAATTTGCTTGTCCAGTATCCAAAAAGACCAATTGCCATTGCGCTGCGTCATTACCCCATTTATATCGCACTGGTCTTTGGCAATGCGAACCGCTTCATTATACAGGGTGTTTCAGTTTATTGTTGCATAACTTTAAGATTCGATATAACTTTTAAAATTAATGCATAAAGTCTATATAAACATGGGTCGAAAAATGTGCGGCTTCCGAAATACAGGGTGTTTAAATTTACTTTCTAAAATAGTTTTTTTTTAAATATTTCGAACAATATTTGATGTATAACAGTGAAAATTGGTATACAAGGTTTTTTTGGTACGACAAAACGAACCATGGGCATAGTTTTACTGTAGCCGCTAGAGGGCGCTCTTTACTGTACCTGTAGTGTATTAAAATGATCGAAAATTTTTTCTTAGTGCAATTGCTTGCTTTTTAATAAAAAAACTGATTCTTCGCACTTTTCAACATAAAAAAGCTCTCTTGTGAATTTTCGTTATAGTTAGCCGTTTTTGAGATATTTCGATTTTTAAGGTTCGATGCATTTTTAATTATTTTTGATAAAATAACGTTAAAAAGTCAGTATCTCGATAATTTTTAGAAGTAGGCTGTGCCTGCAAATATTTTTGAAATTGAAAGCAGAATAAGGTTAAACGTCAATTAGTCGACAGTTAGTTTTGTTGTCTGTTGAAACCTGAAACGTTTTTTTGCAATTGTGAATTCACGAAATTTAGTATCTTTTACCTGTATTTTTTTGTAAGTTTTATAAAAATGCCATTTTTATTCTCCAATCAAGAGTTAGCGGATATTCGTTTTGTGTATGGCTTTGTAAATGGAAACGCAGCAGAAGCAGCCAGAGAATACGCACAAAGATTTCCAAACAGACGACATCCAACTCTCTCAGTATTTGTAAGAGTGCATCGCCAAATAATTGAAAATGGTTTTGGAAATCTCCAAAGAGATCAAAACATAAATGTTCGTCAGCGCAGATTTACCCGTATGATTCTGCGTGAGTTTGATAGAGATCCGACCACAAGTGTTAGGAGAGTTTCTGGTGCCTTGGGAATTTCAGCAAGCCATGTTCACCGTGTTCTTAGAAATGAATAGACGTCCTTACCATTTGCAACCTGTGCAAGGACTACAGCCAGGGGACGGAGAACGAAGAATCACATTTTGTCAGTGGATTCTTGATAGAACTGATAATAATAGGGAGTTTTTAAGTAACCGATGAGTCATGCTTCACTAGACGTGGAGTGATAAATTTTCATAATCAACATATTTGGTCGCATGAAAATCCGCATGCAGTTCGGGAAAGAAATTTTCAGCATGAATTTAGTGTGAACGTGTGGATTGGTATCTACCGTAATCGACTATTTGGACCCTACCTTTTGCCTCCAAGGTTAAATGCTGCGACCTTCTTGGAGTTTTTAAAGGCTGAACATGCAAATATGTGGGATGATGTTATGTTAGATTTAAGAAGATTGGCCTGGTTCCAGCTTGATGGTTGTCCAGCTCATTATTCGAGAATAGTTAGAAACTGGCTGGACGAAAATTATCCAGAAAGATGGATCTGCCGTGGAGGACCAGTCGCCTTGGCTCCACGATCCCCTGACCTAAATCCATTAGATTTCTTTGTGTGGGGATTTCTAAAAGAAAACGTGTACCAGACTCCCGTAACCACAAGAGATATGCTAATAGACAGAATCACGAATGCATGTGATGAAATAAGGCCTTATTTGAATAATGCTATACCACGTTCGATCATTCGTAGATGTGAATTGTGTATTGAACAATTGGGTTTACATTTCGAGCAACTACTTTAGATTTTGTATGTTTGTCCTAACTATCCAATAGCATTTTAGTTGTAAATAATTAATTTAATTTGTTAAAAATAATATTGGAAAATTAAACAAATTAATATTCTGTTTTTTGTGTTTATTTGGAGTTAGGAATTATTGCTGTGTTTAAAAACACAATCTAAACGATCATCTTAATTACTTGTAATGCCCAAATCGAAAATGTAAAAAAAATATTATTTTCCGATAAAATATAACGAAAACTCACAGGAAAGCTTTTTTATGTTGAAAATTGCGAAGAATCAGTTTTTTTATTCAAAAATTTGCACTAAGAAAAAATTTTCGGTCATTTTAATACACTACAGGTACAGTAGAGAGCGCCCTCTAGCGGCTACAGTAAAACTATGCCCATGGTTCGTTTTGTCGTACCAAAAAAGCCTTGTAGACCAATTTTCACTGCTATACATCAAATATTGTTCGAAATATTTAAAAAAAACTATTTGTAGAAAGTAAATTTAAACACCCTGTATTTCGGAAGCCACGCATTTTTCGACCCATGTTTATATAGACTTTATGCATTAATTTTGAAAGTTCTATCGAATCTTAAAGTTATGCAACAATAAACTGAAACACCCTGTATTTGTTTCTGGGCTCGACGTGGGCTTTTCTGTTCTTTACAGTGGGGTTCTGTAAGAAGGTCCCGTGTGCCTTGATCTTCTGCTGGCGAGTAGTGTCGCACGATTTGTTGAACCAGCCGTTTGACCCTGGTTTAGGTACTGTCAGTGTATGAGGGATGTACTCCTCCATGCTAACGTGGATAATGTCGGTTATAGATGAACAGACAACTGACGCATCTGGGTCAGCGAAACAAATATGTCTCCAAGAAAGGGTGGAGAAGAAGTCCTTCCCAGTCGGCATGACCGTAATGCTAAATTTTGCGCCCTGGGCGAGTTTCTCCTGCCACAGCGGGCTCTGACCGAAACCTAACCTCCACAACACCGTGGTTTGAGTTACCCAGGGGAGATAGGAGAGCAGTGCTGTAAGGGAGAGAATGTATGGTCAGAAAGAGATCCTGCAGGCTACTGGCAAGTGACGAACCGCGGGAAAAAATTAGGGCTCGTCACTAACTGGGTCGGCCGTTAGGTAATAACGAATGCTTCAACGTCTTGCGGCATCGGTCTTGTTTGAGCCCAACCAAAGCTCATTATGAGCATTGAAATCACCGAGGAAAATTATCTCTGAAGCGGGGTGATTGATGTTCAGGAAGTCGATCTTGACTGCGAGGTATTCAAGTAGTTTATCCCAGTTATCGTGCGATGGAGAGCGATAAAGGCAGTAAACAAATTTGGGGGATGTTTTCGAGTCGAGGCGAAGCGACAGAATGTCCTTCCGGTCTGATTAAAAAGAAACATCTCTGGAACAGGAATGACAGCTGCGGACAAAAGTCACAACTCACCCGTTCTTTATCAGATTGGAGTGCACCTCGTAATTTGGGAAGCTAAGATGATTAATCGGTGCAGACTTTTGTCTCCGCCAAGAAAAGCACTACGGGACTATTGGACTGCAGGTTGCTGTTAATCCCGCAGATGTTCGTGAAACAAATTTTATCACCGATGTTCTTCCCTCGAGTCCACCCTCTACCCGGACATTCCGAGAGTGGAGTGAGCTTATGTCCGGAATTCTTAGTATTCGATGGATCCATCAACATTAATTTCTTTTTTGAGGAACATAACCGACTGCAGAGCTTAGGTGTGCAAACATGCGGACATTTATACACCCTGGAAAAAGCTAGCGGCAATCGGTAGGTACTGAGGTATTCCTTAACGCGTTTACAATCACCTGAACGTGAAGACGTTGTATACTTAATATAACAACTCCCGGAACATGCATTTGCCACGGCTCCGCTCAGTAAGGTTGAAGAGACGGCCCGTGGTGGTTGGTGACGCCGCAATTATTTCTAGGTTAGATTTGTTTTACAAAATCTAACAAGTTTGTGGTTTTGTGAATGTGTCGTTTGTTTCATAGGTTTCTATTATCTCTAATGCCGGAACCGCACGCTTGCCATTTGCCGCAAACTCCAAACCTCTACAAACGCTTGCCTTTTTTTTTAAGAAGCAAACGTCGCCGTCCACACGTTTGCGGGTGCGTCAGTGAAAAGGCAACAGGTAAACATGGGACGTCGAACTTGTGTCTGCCGTAGCATTTGGCTTATAGTAAGCTATTTTTATTATAAAACAAAATAAAAAGTCAGATAAAACGAAAAGTACGACCAAGAAGGTGGTGGATGTTAAATATTCTTATGAATCGTACCAGGTAAATGGTATTTGTTTTATTGAAATTGATATTTAGTTTCAAAAATAGTACCTATCACAAACGTATGGATGTGTCACAAACGCTTGTGGCAAACTCCTTTTGATTTGCGACCAAAAAACCGACACCCGATCGGATCGGCTACAAGCGCTTGCAAACCCAGGCAAACCAAGCCAAACGCTCTATCCGCATGTTTGCGTTTGTGACGATTTGCGGCGATTTGGCAAGCGTGTGGTTCCGGCATAAGATCTGCTTGTGTTTCAAGGTCAGCCATACATCTTCTTTTTAGTACACCAATGCTTGATCAGTACACAAATGGAAATAGTTGAAGCTCCTTGTATTGTTTTTTACTGGATGTAAAACACCGCAATACGTCTGACAGACGTCACGTTAGCATTTGTGCGATTATTTATATCCCATGGATCCTCAACCAAGTTGTTCCAAATCAGTGTCTTTTGGTGACCCTAATTATGAGGGGCAGCAACTGAAGTGGTATGAAGATTTTGTCTTGTTTGAATGAATCCGAAATCTTGTCAGAAAACAAAATTGAACGTTTGAAGAAAGACTTGCTTCACTTGTTCATCAAAGAAAAAAGGCAGGCTGCCTACGTTTAAAGCTGTCAATAACCGATATGCCTAAAATTCAGCCAAAAATTGTGCGTTAAATGTGTTCAAAATATCTAATTTTGAATCGTTGTGGTTTTTCAATGTTCGCGATTTTATTTGTTTATTCTTAGTTTTTTTTGTATCAATGTGTGTTTTCTTATCAGAAAATATATTATTTTCAAGGTTTTGCAATACGTTTACCTAACTTTTGCTTGGCTTATTCGAGAAAGCATTTTTACAACAAACAAAAATTAATTTCCTAAAATTTCTGTAAAAAAATAAGTGTTTGTATTTTTTAAATATAAGTATCAATAAAACAGTTCTCGACTACTATCTAAGCATTTTTTGGAAATAAAAATATTAAAAAAAAAATTAAATAATGATACGTTGTGCAGCGTTTGAGGGACTTCACGTTGGTGGTAGCGTTACAAAAATTTCACGTTAGTGGTCAAGGGTTAATGTTGATTAAGCTAATGACTCATAGTAAACAAAGAAATGGCTTGTGTTGAATTTTATCTTTTTTAATCGCCTGTTTTTATTTTTGCCACCGAACGTTAGAATACATTTCTTTTCATGTGCTAAGACTGATTCTATTCGTATTAAAATTCAATACATACTCGTACATCGCCTGTTCAGTATACCTATAAGATTCCCCACTTGGAAGTTCGTATTGTAGTCATTTGAAAGCTATACAACTTGTCATAATCATAGTCATAAGCATGAGTCCTTGTCATAATCATAACAAGACTGATCTTGAGATTTTACCAGTATGATCACGGTTATGACTAAGGTGATGTTTATGCAAATGCATTATAAACCAAGTTGTCGATATTGTGGGGGCAATTGAGGCTTCTCTCATTTCAAAAAAAGTTGTTCAACAGACATCTTGGAAGGCTCAAGACCAACAACACAGATTCACTTAAAATTCCTGAAGGACGAACAATTCGTATCGATTTCCTCAAAGGCGAGAGACAAGTTAACCGCAATCCTTGTTTCTCTATGATCCTTCAGGCGGGTCACTGAATTATTTATTACATCATATCATGTCAACGCAGCTGATAAACCGGATCAATCTTTATCTAATCAAATAACGATTGACAAGAATCCGGCAAAAAGTCGGCCCCCCTCTGTTTTGATATGATGGAAGTTGTGAACCGCTTAAAGCGGATCAACAGTCTGGTTGGGGTAGATTGAGACACATTCTATCTTTTCTTTATTCTGTTTTATATTTTGAGACATGTATTATAAGGATTTTTTATACACAGGGTGTTCTTAAATTTGGGTCTCTCTTTTAAGTCTGGCATAGACACTCATGTAAATTGTACGATTTGTACGGTTTCAAATCATCAATCAAGACGGATTGTTCATGGTGCCATATCGTCAGTTTTCGTCGTCGCGTTTCGTCAATAGCTTGGCATGAGTAAAGTTAACCGGTCGATTTTTGGGCGTGCACCAACTTGCTAGACGTTCGACTAGCATAGCATGAGTGTCCGAGTCAGCTTTTACACGCCACTCATAGTGGTATTTGGTTAATCTATCCGTGCAAAAATAATTTGCTTAGGCCGCTTCCAGATAATGTAAATGGTATAAAAGAGGTTTTTTTGTAACTAGAGCAGTGTCGCTAGAGCTATGAGTAAACCTGCGCACAATTCCGTATGTTGCAAACGTAGAGCACAAACCAGTGTTTTTGGGATAGGGCGGCGATAACTTCGAACAGTAATTTCTTATGAAATACGAGGTGAGTATTTTCAACAAATTCTTTTTAGCAGCAGCAGCAGGGAAGAAGTTAGGGGTTATATACTTAAGAAGTATATTTCGCCTCCTAACGTCTCTGCGTTTTACACCCATTTTACATCGAGGGATGATTAGTGAAGTAGCCGACAACTTTTCTTCTCTGAGCTTTTCTTTATATTGCCGGCTTCTACTAATCCCAAGGCATCAAAAATGTGGAACCATCTACCACAACAGATTTTCCCTAGGAACACTGACCTTAGGCCGTTCAAAAATTAAATCATATCCTTGATTTTTTAACTACTAAAAATCCTTGATCAAAATTAAATCGACGTAATATTGGATGAAACGATGAAAAACCAATAGCAGCTGTACTTTTTTATTCATAAAAATAAAACAATCCTTCACTGTTAAGCAGCGACCTTTTAGGTTCTAGTATAAAATGTAATCATTTTGCGTATGCTCTAACAACCGTGGTACACCAGTAAGACGTAAAAATTGGAACATAATTTTCTTTAGTTTTATTTTTCCGCAACAGGGTCTATTCGACCCTGTAACATTCTCTTTTTAAGAGTTTTATTTCCGTTTCTCCCCGTGAGGGTGCGATATTACATAACTATCCGAGGGACGGGTATTTATTTCGGAGAGAAGTAAAAGTTGTGCCGAAGGAAGGTCAATAAAGGATGTTTTCGACCTTAACAGAAAATTCTTTCAGGTCATGCTTTTATCGTAACCACACACGTTACTAATATAAAGTAGGATAAGGTCTACAGACGATTTGTCTGCATGTTGAACCAACAAACACACTCCAGCTTGTAGAAGGCTCAAAACGGTTGATTCCACTTGTCAACCCAGAAACATTTTTCAACGGAAAATCGTCTCATATAAGATTTCCTTGAATGAGGTAACTGTTTTAGATATTATTGGAGATTGCAGCAATAATCAGAAATCATAATGTTTATTCTACCTCTTGGTAATAGTCTTCCATTGTGTTAATATCCTGGTAAAACCTTCTACGTTTACTATCCACTAATCGATCCAAATGAGAATGTAAATAATGTAGTTTGATGATCGTGCTACTCCATCATATAATTTAACTCTTCAAACTTCAATCCCTAACCCCCACTTTTTTTTCCAAAAATGAGCAGGAGTTTCTGAAATGTGAGAAATCGATTTGAGCGATTTTTGTTTTTTGTCTGTATCTCCGTTGCGTTTGGATCGACGTTCAAAGCCTACAAAGCAGGTTGTTTGTTCTTGGCATAGTAGTAACTTTGTTTTAAAATCTCATCGACATCCGAGCGGTACTTTACAAGTTATCAAGGATCAGTTGATGTACCAACATCAATAATACAATCTCGCTTTTGCGATTACAGTTAGGGTCGGATGTAAAAAGTAAACTAATTATACTATTAATTATGTATATAGTAGAGCTTTTATGCTTCTGATATTTTATTTATATTTTGTATTAGATGGGCAGCCCTGAGGATGGGATTTTATCAAGGCGCCGGCGTCCTCAAAATGTTTGTCGGAACGTGAAAATTCCCTGGATTTTGGTGCCAGCGAAAAAATGGCTGTACTCGTACCCATACAGATATCCACTTTCATATGCCTTCAGAGAGTCAGATGTTTGATTTTTGTTCAAACCATCCTACAAGTCAAAGAAACAAAATCAATTTCATGGCAGAATATGGTAGTATTTTCTCAAATAATATCGTCGAAGCCCCGAGGCAGAGGAAACAAGTTTTAGAATACAAAGAATACTTTTCCATCTCCGTAAAATACGGGTGACTTGATGCCGTTTCATCCTTGTTGGTGAGTACGCTATGCGTCATTAAAACAGACAACGAAACGCAAACAGAAAAGCGCTTTTCTTGAATATATTGCCATCATTTTGCATAAGAACTGACTAACGCCACCTAGTGTTTTCCAGAGCTGACTTTCTGTATTACCCTGGTATGCGCACACATAAAATTTATTATTTCTACCAAACAATAAAATATTCCATTAGGAAGCAGAACCGGCGCGTAGCTAAAATAATATTCCAAACGTATAAGCTGAGAGAGCTGTGAAATTACGGCTGTGTACCCGCCGCAAAATTGAAATGTCGTTTTCCAATTTCTCAGAAGATAGGGGTCTGCGTTACCCTGCACAAGCACATGTCACATGCTTACATGCTACATGAAAATAACGGTTATTTTATTTTAGGTGCCATTATAGGTTTGTTCGAGGATTGTCTTATATCAGAATATTCTCTCTCGATATGGTACGAATCCTGGAACTTGTTAGTACAGAGCCTCATGTTGCCTGAAGGATATCTGATAAACTAGCTGTTATCCGCGACATTACACGCTTAATATTTTTTTTAATATAACCAACATTTTAAATTATTCATATATCTTAAATTAAGACATTAGATTTAACCAAATATCTCTTTGCAAAAACTGCCTATCATGTTTTTCGTTAGAAAAGGTGAATATGTATGAAGTTGTTAAGTTAAATACGAAGGTGAATCAAATATAAACGGCAAGTTTGCGATGGTTCTTAGAATTCTATTCCTATCTACATTATGTTGTGAGGAGTAGATGCTTGGTTTGTGAGGAGTGAGGGAACCGGTATGATCGGCGGCAAGCGCGCTGCCACCGCCAGTACAGTCATGACTGATCAAGAAGTACCTTAATCTGTTGCACAACGGATAATAATAAAGTTAGTAACCAATGAAGGCTTTAAACCGTCGGACATTTTAACTCGTTTGCGGGCTCAGTTTGGAAACAAAAATGAGTGTTTACGAGGGCGAGAGAATTCAATGGCAGAGAACGGGTTGAAAACAAAACATGATCGACGTCCAAGGACAAGCCTTACAGATGACAACATTCGTGCTGTTCGAGAGCTTATTGAACTTGATCGTCGGGTAACCGTGGAAGAAATTTCATCAGAAGTGGGTATCAGCTATGGAAGAGTTCAGTCCACAATCACTGATCAACTCATTTTCAGAAAAATTAGTGCTCGATGGGTTCCAAAGCTGTTGACTGAAAACCAAAAACATGTCAGGTCGGAGATCGCTGGAAGGCTCCTGGATCAATTTCAGCGAGAAGGGGATTACTTTATAAGGCGTATCGTAACATGCGATGAGACCTGGGTACACTACTATACTCCCACATCGAAACTGACAAGTAGGGAGTGGCGGAGAAAGGATGAAGGTTGCCCAGTGAAGGCCAAAACATCTCTCTCTGCTGGAAAAGTCCTTGCAACCACTTTTTTGACGCCAAGGGAACGTACGGTGAATGCAGCTTACTACTGCCAGTTGTTACGGTCGGCAAAATCCGCTTATCGGAACAAAAGTCGAGTCTTACCCATCAGGGATGTGATTCTCCTCCATAACAACTTATCTCCCTTGTGACTATTTTTGTTCGCGCCTATGGTGGAACCATAGGGATTGAAACGATTTGAGAACAATGAAGACGTCGAGGAGCACGTGCGCAACTGGCTTCCAACTCGCACTCAAACTTCCTGAAGCTTCCAAAGCGGTGGCAAAAGTGTGTAGACGTCGCAATAGCAATAAGGGCATAATAAACGTACAAAAAATACCGTTTATATTTGATTTACTCTCGTATTTACAAAACTGTGACAGCCATTAAGCCTCGTTTCGCTCCATATCATATATCCATTCTTAATACGGCCCTGCCGCAAAATCGGTCCTGAACCTACTTCTTCTGCATGTCTCCCTGTCAAATTCTAGATCACTGGTAATAAAACAAAGGGCTTCCCTACAAAGTCTTCCATCCCTTTAATCCAGCGCTGTTGTAAAATCCGACATGTTCTAGCTACCTCGCTACCATATTCCATGTTCATAGATCAAACAGTTTTCGAGGTAAATTTCTATAAACTGAAAGCTTCCCAACCGAAATATTTAACACCCTCCTACCTCATTGTCAGGATATACTCATAATTCATGGAGTTCTTAGTTAATGTTTTTTTATTTAAAAGATTGTAGACAAAACGTACAGCTACTTCTAGGTTGGTCTGATTTAGAATATTCTAGGTTCTTTAGCTTCAGGAGTGTTAACTCCCACTTCACCTCTTAGGGATGGAACTTCCAAAATTTCTATGTAAGTATTCACTTACATTATATCAAAGAGCCTAATATAGAAAACCCATTTTTGTATGTCTAACTGAAAGAATAATAGTTTCACTATACCAACTTACGCTCCCTTTTGAAGCCCTTCAGGTTTCATATTTCTAACAAAAGGTAGCCTATGTCCGTTTCGAAGGTCTATATTAAAATTTATCAAAATTGGTTATGGGGTTTTAGAGTGAAGACGGAACATACATACGCACTTTCGCATTAATAATAATGTAATTATAAGAGAACACGGCTATCCTAAACCAATAACTCAGTGGCGGATTTCGGGGGAGCGCCCCCCCATGGACGTCTGACACTTGCTTTTGTAATCTAACACCATTGTGTTACTTTCTGACACATCATGCCCTCAGAGGCCTACTAGCTATAAGTTTTAGGCATCCTTTGGTATTCTTTGATATCTCTTACGTTTACAGCACAATTCTTACGATTTATACGTATATACGAGTATTGTGACTTGTGACAAATCTAAGTCTGAGTAATATATTAGCTATACAGGTTGCACTTAAAAAGTGATTTATGTTCTGTTTGTTGCTCAATAGTAATTTGAAAAGTGTGTAAAGCTTGACTGATTTTGTTTGGGGCTGGTGTCGCAGCGAAGCACTATGTTAGATGAACGCCTAAATTGGAAATAGACATTTATGAGATTTGTTTAGCGGTGCGCCTGTGGCCTGTCCAGAAAATGCGTCAATCGATGCTCAAAGTCAATACCACACGTCCCGCATTTCTTCCCGCATATGTGTCTATTTATGTTACTATATTTACACAATGGATTTTTAAAAATTACCAGCCCCAAGTATCGTTTGCGCACCCCTCCTCCCTAAACGTAATCCTAAATCCGCCCTTGTAATAACTGTGAAGTTATCTTTGAAGTAAAATAAAACATCATACAAATCTAAATCGAGATAGTTACGCTAAGAGAACGAATATCGAAATGTAGTAAACATATACCCTTACGCATTTCGGTCGAGCCAGCGCAGCGTCTGAGCACTTCCACGCCAGACACCTAATAACAGTTTCCATTATGCTGTTTGAGCTGTAGCACGTAAAATAGATATGTCAAAGTTATTTCCCGGGATAAAAAGTAGTCTATGTGCTATTCCAGACTAACATTTATTTCTGTACCAAATTTCATCCAGATGCATTCAGCCATTTTGGCGTGATTGAGTAAGACACATCCACACTTTCTCATTTATAAAAGTCAGTAGCGATTCATACAAGTAAATCTAGCAACCATAGAAATAGCACGTCTTCATTTTCTAGCAACTTAGGGCGGAAAACTTTTATTTGCACGTATAATATTTTTTCATATGTTTTCTGTGAATCAACGTCGCAGAACTAGAATGATTATGACCCACCGTCTCAGCAAAGTCTTATGTTCCATATCCTTAATTTCCTGGGAATTCAAGGTTTCGGATCTCAGCGTAATTTACGAGAGCCTCGCAACTACCCAAAATATAGGCCGATGACTCCTCTGTCAACTCAGTGTTGTCTCGGCATCCAGGGATCTTTTGCTCTCCTAATCTTTTGTGTGGCCAGGATCGACAAGGGTGCCCTCTGATCCTGCTCCCGTGAGTGCATCCACCAGCGTATTTCGGTACCCAAATAAGTAAGAACGGGGCCCTTAGTGCCGTATCGTTAGTTATATCTACAATTCTAGGACGCCTTTATATCCTTCTTGATTTTCATTGTATTTTCTCTCTTTCAGGAAGCCTGAGGTATTTCTAGACTTCTACTGTTACAATTGAACTGACGATACGGCTCCTAGGCCCGTATCGTCATTCGTTCCTACAATTGTAGAGCGCGTTTATGGCCTCCTTCATTTCGATAATATTGTCTTCTTCGGTATTGTACATGTATGTCCTGCTTTAGATTTCCGACATGCTGCCAGTTCTGGCTACAGGTTATGTTGTTGTTTTGAAGCTTAAGAAATTTTAGACACGTGAGTGGAAAGCAGAACCATAATTTATTATTTTCTTGTAAATTATGTCGATCACTCAATAATACTTCGCTACATTGAACAAATTCCACAACCTGTAATATCTTCAAGAAATTGATGGGTTAGGAAAATTAATGCACATGGATATATTATATTATAATATTATATTTGTGTGTATAAAAGTCCAGAAGCTTTCAACCAAGCTTGATGAAGGTTAATGAATTACCAAACAAATCATTGCATATTCATGTTATATACTTATCGCATTATTTTCAGGTGTGATTCATTCAAACAGTCTTTACAAGAAGTTGGTTTCTTCATGGATAACAAACATATCACAAATACAATTGCATTGTTGATGTCAAGATGCCTGTTCACAAATCATTACAATATGTGTATGTGAAGATCGTAATTACCATTTATCATTGTTATTTCAGGATGCTCGAAATACCATATCCATGTAGGATTATCAAATATGAAGTATTACAGGGAGTAAATACAGTTGTAGCATGAATTTAAATCAGAAAAACTTCATGACATTAAATTCCCCAATTAATTACAAATAGAAAAATACAAGAAATTTTTGACTTAGCCAGGGAATCACTTTCCTGTTAAACAAATTTCAAACGCTTCAAAGGTCTAGATAAGCAGAAAAGACCCATTATTTTGAAAAGTGTACCTTAAAGTCAGGCTAGGTTAAGCCCCAATAAGTGAGATAAGGTAATTGCGTTTCAGATATTTTGTCTTGTCGTGTATCATATGCGACTTAATTTATAAAGTTAAGTAAATTTGCTGATTATTACAGGTAGGTCTTACCTGGTTTTGAGATACAGAATTTGATTTTAAATTACTATTTATAATTGAGACTCCAGCTACTGAGGATACCAAAAGAATACATTAGCGGCAATAATAAGATTGATGCACTGAGCCTCAAAGAACAGTATGTTGTACTTTTTAAATGTGTTGCACCATATATTAGTGTTGTAGCATATTGTATAAGGAAAAAAAGTAAGGAATCTTAAATTTTTCAGTCATTTTATTAAGAAATTCAAATCTCAAATCTAAAAGTTTTTAATTGATTTGGAACCCTAACTTAAAAGGGAAAATCTATCAAAAGTATGGCATGTGAAAGGAAATCATTTTTGGATTGAAACAGAAATATCAAGAATTAAACTGGTTTGTTGAAAAGCAGATTTTGTCAGTTATGATAGAAACAATAAAAAAAATGGCTAAAAAATGTGCATTTATCTCTTGTAATACTAGGAGCTGCAATTCAGTGTGTTTCCTAATTGTACATGAGTCACGAGGCATTTCTTTAATTTCCACCAGTGATGCTATTAAGGAATTTCACCTGCTTGTTTTGACAGGCAGTAAGTGTATGTCACTGATGTCTCTTTTATTAAAATTTTTAATCACATCTAAGCAAATTTAATCACTTGAATTTTTTTCAATCTGATGTACGGTTTTCATAAAAATAAAAACTTACAGTAGAATTATTCTGTCCTGCAACAGTATCTTGTACTCTCGGCTTCTCAGGATGGGATGTATGTTTGAGCAATCCAAGTAGATCTGAAAAAATACCATTAAAAGGGTGATTTCTTACATTTTACTCCTTAGCACCGTTATAACCATAAGTGTTGTAATATGTATTTCATATAGTCTTTTAGTTACACCACTGGAATTTTATTTTTGTCATTGTCATCATTTGCTACTGTGCTTCCACTGTGTCAAGTATTTAATTACTCAGGACAATTGTTGTCCAAAGGTGGTCAATAACGAAGAAAAAAGTAATGATTTTCTAGCAATAGTCCAACTTTATCATATATGCCATTCAGTTGAATAGGTAAGAAATCTCAAACACATGGCTTTAGCTTTGTGAGAATCGTCGAATAAAAATTTCGATTACAATATTCAAGAATGCACTTTATCGAGTTCCGGACGACATTTCAGCTATCTAACATGCAACATTAACCATTCGAGAACAAATTGCCTAGGCATAAAGAAGTTCATCTTGAACTCCATAACTTTATAACTCTTATGATTATACATACAGGCTTATGCATTCCTTAAACTAACAAATTCTACTGTAACAATGTCTAACACAAAAGGCAAACTCATGAGTTTCAACACGCTGTGGTTACTACAAGATTGGCTTTTTCAGCGGTGCTTGGGTGCTTCCAAGTGCCTGAATTGTTTCTCATTTTCGCTTCTAAAACTACATACATCCTGCCTCGAGGGAAGTTTCAGACAAATTTAACGTTTTCTCAAGGTTCGGTCCTAGGACCAATCCCTCACTCGTTTTTCACTCAACAACTGTGAAGTGTACCTCTATGCTGACGACACTGCGCCAGTCAAGTACTGGTAATCTGGTTCACGTCAGATTACAAGGTGCAAAGGAGGAAGTACTAGAGTGGGCAGAACGATGGCTGATTTGATTAAAAGTAATCATTTGAAAATATAGGTATTGTAGCAGAAAACGTCGCAGCCCCCACTCGAGGTTTCGGTAGACCTACCGTCTACCTCGTATACCATGAAAAAATTCTGTCATGTACCTCAGGGTCTCCCTTGATAATGGCTTAACCTGGCAAAAACATTCAGCAGCATTGAAAACAAAATTCCAAATTACTTTCCGCAACCATATCCCTTGATATGTAGCAAAGCAGTTTGAATAAAAGTTATTATTCTTGTTTTTTTTAGTGTTTGGCACAGTTTATTTCCTTTTATAATTAGAAAATAATTGGGAAACGAATTATTTATTTTCCTTACTAGCTTTGGCGTATAACATAGTTTATTTACAACACGATCTAATAAATAAGAAACATTGTTTTTTGAGTTGTACGAGTTCCAGCAGCCTCTGAAAACGTATTTATATCTGAATAACCGTAAAGTTTTAACTAACTTTGGTGCACACTGTCCTCTTATTTTTTAACAGTTATTTTTTGATAAAACATGCAAATGGACGTACCTAGGCTGTCCCCTAGCTTATTTCATATGAAAATGGATTTTGCTCTTCAAAGAATCTGATGCCCATTTATCCGAAGGTTGACAGTCTACACTATTTAAATTCTATAAGTAAGAAAAGTACTATCACAGGGATCGTCAAGCACCACTTTAATATGTTGTGCAACACTGTCAAGAAAGTAAAATGCTGGGTCCTTATTGAAATCTGTCAGACACCCTCTGCTTGTAAGCAGCCAACTATATTATCTTACTTTCATTTGCTAAAATAAACAGGATAAGGTTTTGTTTTTGCTGTGAAAAGGTATATTGCAACAGATTATTTAATCACAGTTCCTTTTTTTCACATATACCAAATTCTGCTTTTTACATCAGTGCTGCTACTGGAAATTAAACTTCTTATCAGTGTAAAGTTGGGCCTAGTTTTTTCTATTGATAGGTCACCAGATTGGTTTTATTGTTTTTAACTATATGGTCATATTTTTGTCTATTATTAAGGCATAGCAGGGATGAACTTCAAATCAAACTGAATTTAAAGTTGATTATATATTTTTGAATGATGGTAAACAGGTTAGATTATTTCCAAAAATTAAGAATTTTTCATTATCGCCATTAACCGTACAAAGTTCTTTAGAAAATGTTGAAAATTGAAGTTCTCGGCTATTCGATCCTGGCTTTGTTTTTACCCTGAGGCTCACTGCAACATTTTTCTTATTTCCAACTACATTGCTGTATTGTGTATCATGGTCAGCAGCTGAAGTTTTTGTTTTTGACGAATATTTTTCTTTGGTAGTCTGCATTATCAACAGGAACTAAAAACCACAATTTATACACACGGAACATTCAAATATTTGAAATTGACAGTTTGAAGTTTTGATGATACATTTTCATGACAGCTTTCTAATAAAAACAAACTTTTTCTGCTTATACCATATATATATATAAGTATATATATATATATATACATATAATGCCCACAAGGCTATATTGTAAAACAAGGCGAGCACCTCAAATATCAGTCCTATTCAGTGTTTGACATTCCTTAAGCAGGAAATTGATTCCCACAGTTTCCTTGTAATTAGTTGTGGAGATTTATGCCATGATAGTACAAAGTCATTAAGAATTTAACTTCATGCTGCAACTTTATCCCATTTACTCCTTGTAATAGGTATGTCATGCCCATGCTCTTTTTAGTATCCTGAAATAATGATTGTCAATTTACCATGGAATTTCAGAACCTTTACACATTATACATACTTGCTTAGCACAACTTGTCTTCAAGTTTGTAACTGTTAATTCTTATGATTATGACTATGATCATACAGGTTTATGCCCAGCTTTAATTGACATTGCATCGGTCACAAAAATCAAATTCACGTTTTGTTTCTGTAAGATTCCTTCAATTATGCCTGGATGCAAAAATTCCTTCTTAGAAAGATCATTCACCTCCTTGTCATTCCAAAGTAAAAATAGCATTTTACTGAGGAACTAACTTCTCATAAAGTCTGTGATAATGAATCACACCTGAAAATAATGCGTTAAGTATATAAATATGAATATACAATGATTAATTTAGTAACTTACCAACCTTCATCAAGAGAACAGCTTGGTTGTAAGCTTCTGGAGTTTTATACATATAAATATAATATTATAATATAATATAATATATCCATGTGCATTAATTTTCCTAACCCAACAATTTCTTGAAGATACCACAGGTTGTGGAATTTGTTCAATGTAGCGAAGTATTTTTGAGTGATCGACATTATTTGCAAGAAAATAATAAATTATGGTTCTTTCCATTCATGTCTTGAACGTCAAAACAAATTATGGTTCTGCTTTCCATTCATGTGTCTAAAATTTCTTGAACGTCAAAACAACAACATAACCTCAAGCCAGAACTGTCAGTATGCCGGAAATCTAAAGCAGGACATATATGTACGTTAACAAAGAAGACGTAATATTTCAAAATCAAGGAGGCCATAAATGCGCCCTACAATTGTAGGAACGACTGATGATACGGGGCTTAGTCTCTTGATAGTTATTGGTCTGTCGGAGACGATTATGATTCTTCTCCTAGGTCCATCTTGCTTAGGAATATCTGTACTTATTTTGCGCCTGGAAAATTGTGGTCTACTGAAGCGTCATAGCATCTCACAATATTTCATCTACAGTTCCACTTTGGATTATTAAACGGTAGTACTTCCGAACAATTTTTCGAATCCAACGTGAAAGAGAAAATTACAAAGGTATATTGTTAATATTTAAACTTGATATTTATTAATTGCCCTTGCATAAAAATGTTAAAGTAACAAAGTTGTGCAAGTTCTTAACGTCTGATTTGAACGGAACATTCTCTATAAATCAAATTCAGTTTATACGGGGTATTACAAATTCGACCCTCACCATTGGATTAAAGGAGACGGTAAGAGATACAAAGTTGTTTAAATGGGGGCAAAGTTACGTATCTAGGTAATTAACAAATAGCCGCTTAGAAAGCTTCGACATTCAAGGACAGAGACCGAAAAAATAAATTGCACATAGGTAAACATTGCTACTTTTTCTTCTATACACGATTGCATAATTAGGATTTCAATATGACGTTTCGTCTCTTGTCCTCCTGCATCAACTTTATTTTGTCTTACGGACTGGATTTTTGCACAAAGTTTTTAATTCTGATTCCAAAAATGTATAATACTTCACACATTGACATTGCCAAACCTTAGTTATTTGAAAAACATAATAATTTCCTAGGTAGGCCTTGGAATTCAGTGATGGATTTCCTTACTTGGCCATGAATTTGTTGTTGGATGAAAATTATAAAGAAATAAAAAGGTATGGTAAAACCTGAACAATAATAACCATAAAGAAGCAAAGGTAGATCATAGCTGATATTCAAAATGTTTTCCGTTTCCGTTTGTAGGCAAAGCCTGACTCTTCTCTGTACATTGTCCACTGCTCGGCTTATTTTCCTTCTTCTCAGTCTTCCAAACTTTGCTACTATGCTTACTTTGAGCTGGTCTGGTATACGAAACACATGAAATCTGATATTTTCAAGGCCTACCTACGAATTTCTGTTTTTTTTTTGAATAACTACGGTTTAGCAATGTCAATTATGACCTTTTCTACATTTTTGAAATCAAAATTAAAAACTCTATCGATTTGCGCAAAAAATCAATATGGCGTCTATAAGAAAAAATAAACTTGATGCTGGAGGACAAGAGACGAAACATCATAATGAAATTCTAAGTATGCCATCATGTAGAGGAGAAAAAGTCGCAATGTCAACATGCAGTTTTATGGAATCCCACCTTAAATAAATCCAAGAAAAAATAAAACTGATGTTGGAATATATCAGATATGCCAAACAAATGACCATCTAATAATTTCAAGGCCTACCTAGGAAATTCTACTTTTTTGAAAAAATTATGGTTTGGCAATATCAATGTGTTAATCTGTGCGAAAATTCAAAATGGCGTCCATAAGAAAAAATAATGTTGTCGCTGGAGGACAAGAACGAAACGTCAAATTGAAATTCTAATTATCCATCTTGTAGAGAAGAAAAAGTGGCCATGTTATTATGGGATTTGGTTTGAAACCCTATACAAGTAGTGTCAGGAAAAAATTAAAACTATTTTGGGAAAATTTGTTTTTTTGCGTTTCTCTCCTGAAGTACTTTGAGGTTCGAAACTTTCTAAGCGGCATTTTAATGTATTACCGAAATACGCAACTTTGCTCTCGTTTAAACGACTTCGTATCTCTTGCAGTTTCCTTGATATCCTAATGGTGAAGGTCGAATTTGAAACACCCTGTATAAATGTTTGATAATAGAGAAAGATGTCTCAACCAGCACCGTATATTGAAAATGGTAAAGTGTATCGTTGCTGACACTAAGTTGACTTCGTCAAAATGGAGACATCATGAGAGTCTAGCGCACCGTGCATCCATCAAAGTACCATATTTATGTGCTTCTTCTTGGTTAAGCTCCTTATATCCCAGAAACATGAAGCTATACAATATTACTGCGTCTCCAGGCAGCCATGGATTCCAGATTCTTCGTTAGGAAAAAGTCTTCTATTTCTCGGCTGAACTGGTGATGCCAGTAAGGAGGCCAACCTGGCATTCTAAATCCCCGGATGTAAAGTGCTGTCATTCGATAAGCTGTAGATTGAATTTATGAAGTAGCAAAGGAAGCTGTTAATATTAATGTAACAACACCAACAATAGCCTAGCTATGGTAGCTTCATGCTTTGGTGTGTCATATTTTCTTTTCCTTCGATTTCGGTAAATGTATTGAGGTAAAATAAACTCGTTTAAACATCCAGCACGTTACGTCTATGTTAAAGGGATTACTTAGGCACCGGCAGCGTCGACCGCCTGGCTGGTTGGTAGAACTTCAAAGCGGCTTTTTGCATGCTGGACTCCTTTGAGGCATTACGAATTGAACACAACTTCATCGGTTTCTGCTGCTGTGACTAGCTTGGGGGGCTTTTTGTGCCTTTTGCGGTCACCAGGGACGGCGACGATTAGTAACTTAATGCTTTCTGAACACCTAACAAAGGGAATACTGTAAAGCTTGTCTGAATGTATTAATGGGTAGTTACCGAGACTTTTGGAAGTTCTGCAGCTTTTTTAGACCGCAAATGATAATTTTCTAGCGTTCTCTTATTAGTAGTGGTGGTGGGGAGGCGAAGCTTTTTGCTGACCCCCACTCTACCAACAATCTGCCCCTCATGCTTATCCATTAATTTATCGAATGTTCTTGGTCTCTTAATGAAGATCAGGATGTCCGAAAGTGGAACGCCTCTTGTTTTACTTCCAGCCCATATGGCAGATGAAATATCTTTTTGTCCTTAGAAGGGACAAGTGACTGTTAGTCTACAGTGGCGGATGAGAAACCCCACCAAAAGTTGGTGCGAGATCCGCCCAGTAGCCGGCGCGTATGTCTGTCGAGACCCACAATGAATCTCTTAGCCTGCTTCTTTGGATCGGGCTGAACTCTGAAGATCAGTAGCGCATTCTTGAACTACAGGTACACTTGTCCTCGGACATGCTACTGCCTTCAGGGCTGCTTGACTGTCGGAACATATAAATATGCTTCGCTCAGTGCACAGTTGAAACTTCCCTAAGTACGATTTCTTAGGGCCACATCGTCAGTCGTTCCCACAATTTATTGTAGGACACCTTTCTGGTTTCCTTGATTTCCATAGTATTTTCGCTTCTTCAGACAGGCTGGGAGAGATATTTCTAGATTTCTACTACTCCATGTCAGCGTCAGCGGTCTCCTATTGTGAGGCTACGTTTTCTTTTTGAATTGTAGGAAATTTTAGGTTGATATAACAGATGATATAAATCAAAAGCATGAACAATTTGTTGTGAATATATATTTGTAACATACCCTCAAAATAGAGCGCTGACATGGAACAGTAGAAAACTATGAAAATAAAGGAGGCCATAAAGGCGTCCTACAATTGTAGGAACGACTGACGATACGGCTCTTAGTAAGCAATATTTAATATAATAAACATGATATCAAGCCCGGTGATGTAGTGGTTAACGCTGTGCGTCTACTAACTATTGGCGTGTTAAGATTGTCCGTAGGCTAAAGACGATCTCAGACCATCCATTGGATGGATCTCTGAGGTGGGGCTAGAATGTGTGGATGTCACCATGTACACGTGTTTACCCACTAGAGAATGTGACTAACAAAGGGAATACTTAAAAGTGGCTTTGACGCCTTGAGAGGTATGCCACTCTACCCAGGCTTAGTTCAGGCCTTTGCGAGTTTTGTGACTCTTTTATGCAATATCATTATTCCAAACAAATAAACTATTGATGAGCAAGGATAATTATTTTCTAGGTATTCTTTTGGTAAGGATAGATTAATGAAAGAAATACAACTAGCTACTATACTTGCTGCATAAAACAAATGTACTTGTGCCAAATAGGTTGACCCTGCATTTCCCACGTAACGCTGACAAGAGTTCATAAAAGGTTATGTTTGGCACAAGTTAGCGTCTATTACGCCCGATTTTACTGTTGATCCGAGGAAATCAAAACTTGCGCCTATGGCACAAATTAAACCGATCATAAGACGTTTTTGATATAATGGATCTAAAGTATATGGTCGGCTTCATCTAAAATATCTCTCAAACTAGAGAAAAATATACGATTTGTTTACAGCGGGCCCTTAATTCTCATATTAAATCAAAAAATACTTCATAAATCACCTGGTTTAGCTACAAAAACATATTTTTTTTATTTGAGGCCGCACACCAAGTTTGCGGCTATGGCACAAACTCCACCAATCAGAAACAAGTTTACTTGGTAAATAATATAACCAAATGAAAAATAAATCTAAATACCTTCGAAAATTGAAAAAAGGATATATCGACTGTTAATTATGTGAATATTTCAATAATTTTTTACTGAACTTCCATTGTAAACGTAGTTTTCTCTTTATGTTGGGAATAATATGCAAAATAAATAGATCCTGGTAGCGATATCTGGTAAGCAGCAGTAAAATATAGGGATACCTATATTAGCATGGATTTTCTGTATTATACCAGTCAAATTAGATCGTTGATTTTTATCATTGCAATACAATATTCTACTTGATCAATTCTGTAAAAAAGATATAAATGTGTTAGCGATGATTAAGTCATCAGATTCATATTTACCATCTACATTCAGGCAAATATTGGACTTGGATTTGTTTACCTGTTTGCCCGTTTTTTCATTCACAAGTGACCAAACTTGTTTCACTTTATTGTTTGCTCCTAAAAGTTTGTCGCTATAGCCTTTTTTGTGTTTTCTATGAGATGTCTATATTTCTGTTTATATATATATATATGTGTGTTGAGTTTGTTCGGAAGGATATATTGTCGATAGCCAATAAAGGTCTTTAAGGTACTTACTCAGACGCAAAACAGCTTCATTGATCCATTTATATTTGTACTTTTTTGCTTTATTGGTGTGATCGGTGTGTCGTATAGTCTGTAGTGGACAACTCATATCGTAACACTAAATGAGGGAGTTAACGAGAAATTCAAAACCTCAATTGACATCCATATTATACATTAGATACCATTTTGTTTGTGAGGCAAGATGTTTGTAATAATTAATCCCATTTTCACTAATAAGCCTTTTGGTGTACGTTATAGTATTTTTGCTGTTATCTTGATTATATGACATTTCAAGTAAGTGGGCGTAATGGTCAGCTAGAATAGGATCAAATACTTCACAATTTATTTGATTATCCGGATAGTCGATAGCTGTTGAACTAACATGAGATTTTTTGTTTGTAAATACTCTTGTTGGTTTTCTAGTAGTAATACGACTTGGTCAAAAGAGTCTAATGTGTCAATCAGAAGCTTGATATCTAGCCCTTTTTTTAAGAGGTCAATGTTGAAGTCACCACAGAGTATAATCTTTTTAGAAAAGTTACTAGCAATGATTAGGATTTCCGTCAATTTTTTTAAAAATACATGTAGGTTTCCACTGGGGGGCCTATAAATTGTCAATACAGCCAATTTTGGCATGGGGTTACTTATTACGATGCCGGACATTTCAATGTCTCTTTCAATAGATAAAATATTGGTTTGTTTTATTTCGCTACAGCTTATACAAGACCTAGTGACGATGGCAGATCCATAACTTTTGTGTAGTTCCCTACTAAAACTGGAGACTATGTTATAGCCAATAAGTGTGATATTTTCTAAGTTGTTCGTAAGGTGGTGTTCAGTTATCGCTAGTATATCTATATTCTGACTTTATAAATTAAATCTCAATTTGGTTAAGCTTGGTAATAATACCTTGGACATTAACATGACAGCATCTCAGTTTATTGACCAGTTCTGTTTGCATTAAGTCGAAACAATCGAAAAGTTTTTACTAGAATCTCATTTGGCCAATTAGCACTATTCTGCCAGATCATGATCAGCAAATATTTTAAAAGATTCAGTCTGAACATTCTTCCACCTAGGCAATTTGTTCACCTCGAATAGTCTGTCGAAGAGACTGAATGTCCTCTACTGATGTATCTGGTGCAGCTCGACCTACGTACATCCATATTTTCATGGGTATAGCTCTCAACCCATCACTGGCTGTAGACGTTGCCATTCCAAAAACGACTAAGCGTTTGGCTGTGCTCGTCGAATGTAAACGAGGTCCAGTTCTTGCCACATCCGCGACTTGTTGGTCTTGTTTAGGTTGTTTTTCTTTTATGCTTTGTGTCTTCGCCGTTTGTCTAAAATCTGCAGGGGTATCGCTATCAGATACTTGTTGTTTACTTAACTGTAGTGTTGCATTTTTAGAGTGTGTGTATTAGGGATTTGGAAAATTAGTGTCACATGAAGGGTCATTTGATAGGGTTTTAAGTAGTCTTGAGAGCTTTTCTTAAAATTTCTCAAAAATAGTTGAGAGATCCTTCGACAAGGTTTCATATAAGCTATTGTATAGCCCATTATGTACTTCATCAGTAGTGTCATAGGATCATATAGGGGTAGAATTGCTGCTTCTATTTTTTAATCCCTTTTTGAGTGCCTTACTCTCATTACTATACGTGTTGTTTTCCTCAGTTAGAGCGTCAATAATCACCAACATGTTCCTTCGCATGTTTTCTTGTTGTGCCAATTTTCCGTTTAATTTTTGATCATGGACTCATGGTTCTTCAATTCAGCTTCTTTAAGTTTATGTTTAAGTTCAAGTGTTTCTTTATTCAGTCCTTCAATAAAACTACGTTGCTCTTGAATTTTAGTTTCGTAGCATTTTTCAGCATCTGTTACTTCATCCTTCATTGTTTAATTAATTCTGTATCTTGGGATTAAGATCCTCAATACGGTTGTTCAGTGTTAATACAGTTTTTCACAAGTTGATCGCGGCTTTTATTCATCTCAGCCGTTACCTTACTCACCCTTGATTATAAAGAGTCTTCCCAGGAACACCTGTTACAAGGTTGGCATGTATTTCCATTCTTTAGTTAACTCGCATTTTTCCATAAAAATATTATTCCAACGAAATTAGAGAAACAAATCAGTCTCATCTGTGTAGTTATCAACCCTCTAAATATTTTTTATGTATGGCCAATTTAACAAGTTTGCGTATAGCGAAAAAAGAGCCATTTATAAGTACTTAAACTATAAGATTTCAGTTTGTCAATAAAAAAAGGGAGTCCGTAAAATTGAATTGAATTTTTATGTTCTTATAATATTTTTGGGAGATTCAGATCTGCAGTTGATAATAGTGGTAACTAAAGGAGCCTTTAAAGGTTATGGAGCTTTAACCGTTCAAGTCCAATTTTTATATTTTTTCGTTACATTGCCTCCGAAATACTAACAGATTCCATCTTCAACATCTGTTTTCAGACTGATAACTGCAAATTTGAAATAAGAGACATGGTGTCAAACAGTTTGACTCTACACTTCCCACGCAATGCTATCGTCATTTCATAAAGGGTTATGTTCTGCACAATTATCCCTCTGAGAAACATGTAAGCTACAAATATGAATAACAAAAGAATTCAATGGACCGAGTCAGTTGAAAAGGCCTATACAATTAATCCATAGTCCCAAAACATTTGACAACGATGTGATCTAGAAATTTCTTCCGCTTCCATACCGACAGTACCGACCACCTGGCAACGCTTCTGCGAATAACCGCAGCACTTGCCAACCGAGCACGGGGTTCGGCGTTGCCGTCACCCATCGGTCATCGCTCGAATCAGCTATATGCTCGTTCGCTTAGTTGCGTGGGAGACGCGTATCAAAAATATTTCTCAATCAAGTTTTAAGGGTAAATATACGATGTACGAGGAAAGTTATGATGTATGAAATATGTGTAATAGGTGCATATAATTATCGTGGTTGGAACCGTATGAATACACTAACGACAAAAAATTAAGGCATACTCTCTCTTACTCCCTACATCGTCCAACCCACAATTACACATTTTTTTTCTGAAAATCATTAGGTACCTCTGAAACCTCATTGTATTTCATCAAAATCCAAGGGGTATTTTCTAAGCTATACCATCTTTTAGGGAAGCGAAATCGCCCAGTAATATAAACCGTTACAATACAATTCGCATTTCAAACTCAGTGCGAAATATCTCAGAAGAGTTAAAAAACATTCCTACCGTCCAACTAAGCTTCTTTTATTAAGTTGATGTTTCTTGAAATTAAACTCGCAAAGATACCTCCTGCAGTAGATCTAAAAAAAACTCAGTGACAATAAATAAAGCAGTCAGTAAAATGGTTTTATTTGAATGGAATTTTATATACAGTTAGAAATAGGTAAGAGGGTGTTGTGATTTAATCTTGAAGTGAAAACATTGGCTGTATTGCTGGATTTGTGGTCAGAGCATGCTTCTAGGGTGTGTGTTCATGACTTCTTGAGGTATATCATCGAAGGCTACTTTATTTGGTCCCGAAGAGCTGCTACCGTCTGTGGGGATGAGGTTGAGAAGTAACACTTCCTTCAACAAATCTCGCACATGTTTAAAGGCAAGCTTAACACTATTTTCAAAATTCATTTATTCGTGTCACTATACAAATATTGTGATCACAATAAATTGTCATCAGATACATTTGGATACAAGGTAATATTAGTCATTACCAGCACTATGCAGTACAAACAGGGATCTTCGGATGTTCTATGGAGTTTCAGTAAGGAATTCCTCGATAGAATAATATGCCTTGTTCAGAAGTCACTCAACAACTTTTTGAATATACGTAGATTTAGATCCCTGTAATTGGAGTTTAATGTGTTTGCTGTAGCCACTGGCGTTGGGTCTTATCAGATTCATTACGTTTCTAATGAGAAACATATTTTTAGTTGTTTTATTGGTCAAATAGTCTACATTAAGTTGAGCTTCCAACACAATCCACTTAAATTTTACATTCTTGTCAATATTATCGATCAGGCTTATATACCGCTAATAAAGGCCGGGAACAGAACGGGACATAGAACAGAGCCCTGTGGTACACCACAAACGACATTCGCAATGGTTGGATTTTCCCATTTTATTCTTGGATATACCGCTGCGCCATCATTCCTACTCTACTGAAAACCGCAGTAATTAGCACTGTATATATGGTTTGTTCGTACAGTAGTCGGTAACTGGTCGGTGTCAAAATCAGAATCAGAGGGATGTTACCTGTTCGTTCAGTTTCTGACTGTTTGCCGACAGCTAATCCGCTGTTCGTGCAGAACCTTCTGATAGATCAGAGGTCACCAGTCAACCAGTGACAGTGACAGGTATCACAGTGTGTGGACTAAAACTGCTTCGCAAGAGGCATTTAATGATCGATTACTCTTTTCTAATGGACGGTCTGGTTACACCTTTGCACCGACAGGACGTTGGCGTTCTAGCTACGCCAACGGGCTTTGCTCCTCAGAGCTCTCTTCCATGGTGTCACCCCGCGATGTGCCTACCTGACTTCGGCCTCTCATCGTAAGCGTGGCGAACTTCGTACATCTAGAACTAGCCGATAAGACCGCTCCTTTGTCCCGAGGGTGTCGAGATCGTGCAACAGTCTACATGAGGGGATTTTCCCGGTTCTACTAACTTTAGGCAGTTCAAAAATGGGAATAACAAAGTTTCTTTAAGCTCCTGAAAGCAGCCGCGTTGCCTTGGCATGTAAGGTTCATCTACGTGGCTGCTTCGGTGTAAAAAAAATGAAACCCAAAAACCTTAATTTTGTAGAGAAAACAAGGCCACAATTCAACAGAAACAAGTTTTTGTAACAATTTCAGGTGAGCATGTGGCAGAAGAAATTTTAATGAAATTCCATTTTAAATATCAGCCAGCGCCAAAGTGCTTTGTGCTCAATATTTTGTTTATTGTCCCGGTAATGGCAAAATGCAGATTATGAATACAGTATGAAAAATCCGAACAATAGAGGACGTACGTTTCAAGAACCATAATTAATACGATTTTTGTGATCACTAATCTTTTGAAAATTTTTGATAAAGTTACAAAATGCGTAATTACGCGATTTAAGTCTCACTTCCATGTATTTTCGTAGTCTCAGTTTTTTTTGTCCATGTTGAGAGCTCTGTAAAACTTATAGCTATGATGATTTTAGTCATGTTCAGCCGTTTTAGCTTTTTAGTGTATAACACCCTTCATTATTCAATGACGTTATTAAATCCTTGTAGTATTTTCACTTCTTTCCTCTAGTAAGAGTCTGCATATACAGGGTGTTTCTAATTTGGCCCTCACCATTGGGATCTTGGAAACTGTAAGGGATACGAAGTCGCTCAAATTGGGTAGTCAACAAAGTGACACTTAGAAGGTTTCGAAATTCAAAGTACGTCCTTAGAGTAACGGAAAAACTGAATTTTCCCAAAATTGTTCTGATTTTTTCCTGAATTTACTTATATTGGTATTTTAAAATAAATTGCACATTAACGGTGCCGCGTTTTCTCCTCTACAAGAAGGCATAATCCGAATTTCTATATGACGGTTCGTCTCTTGACCTCTAGCGTCAACTTTATTTTTCTTAAGGACGCTATATTGCATTTTTGCACAGATGAATAGAGTTTTTAATTTTGATTCAAAAAATAGCATAATATGTCATACATTGACGTTGTCAAACCATGATTACTTTAAGAAAAACAGAATTTCGTAGGTAGGTCTTGAAATTATCAGATGTGTGTTTCGATCACCAGGTTTATCCCAAAATCGCTCTATTTTTCCTTACTCAATTCGAGATGCGATTTCAAAATAAATTGCATATTGTCATTGTTACTTATTCTCGTCTTTCAACTTCCATCATCAAATTTGTTTTTTCATACGTACTCTATATTGGAATTTTGTACATTTAAATGGACTTTTTAAGCCCTAAATTCAGTGACTGTTAGTTGACCATAAATTTGTTGTTGGATGAAAATTAAAAGGAGATAAAAAGATTTGGTGATACCTGAATACGAAATGAAAATGTTATTGATGGCAATAATAATAACCATAAATAAGCAGAGATATTCACAGTCTTCCAAAATCTGTTGCTATGCAAACAAATGAAATCTAATAATTTCAAGGCCTACCTAGGAACTTCTGGAATAACTAAGGTTTTGCAATGTCAATGTATGACATACATTTTTTAAATCAGAATAAAAATTCTATTCATGTGTATAAGAATCCAATATGGTGTCTATAAGAAAAATTTAAGTTGATGCTGGAGGACAAGAGACGAAACGACATATTGAAATTCTAATTGTGCCGTCTTGTAGAGGAGAAAATGTGGCAGGGATCATGTGCAATTTATTTTGAAATCCCACCACAAATAAAGTCAGGAGAAAATTAAAACCATTTTGAGAAATTTCGTTTTTCACGTCTCTTTCCGGAAGTACTTCCAATTTCAAAACTTTCTAAGCGACATTTTGCTGATTATCTGAATATGCAACTTTGCCCCTATTTAAGTGACTTTGTATCCCTTGAAGTTTCCGAGATCCCAATGGTGAGAGTTGAATTTAAAATACCCTGTATAGGGAAAATATTATTTTCACCCCAGCACAAACAGTCACTCCCTCTCCGTGATAAAAAGCTGTATCACAAAATCTCCAGAATTCGTAATTTTGTTTATTTTTTCATCAGCTTTGGGTTGGACTTCATAGCTTCAATATATAAATACTATTTGTACATACACTTCGAGGCTGGGCGACAAAAGAACAGGGAACAAAAACTTTACTATTCGAGTTTTATTAAAAGTCATTCACAATACTTTTTCTACATGTCTCTGCAGACGTTTATTCAGAATTCTTACTATGTAGGTATTTACTTCTTCAACTTGTCATTCGATGTGTGGAATCATAGTTCTTCGAATGTATGTTTATACTTTATAGATGGGAATTGAATGGTAATTACTGAGTAAATCTACTTGACATTTTTGGGTGCTGTTATTTTTACTAGAAGGTCTCCATGTTTTCCTCTCTAAAGGAAAATTCGGGCACATTTGGACAGTTGGACGAAAAATCATAGATCATTCTGGTTTACAGCAAATGAACCCCCAACTTTTTCAATTGTCTACTTCTTTACTGGAAAATTATCTGTTGACTGATTTGACAGTCACCAAACAGTCAGAGGTTTCTGTACGAACAGCGAATTAGTTGTCGGTAATCGGTCTCAGCTCCCTCAGCCAACTCGTAACGTGCTTATGTACGCAATTAATACAGTCAGCGACGTGTCAGTGACAGCTAACTGCGCAAACTAGGTCATGACTTTTCGCCGACTATCAGCTTGCTGATTGTCAGCAAACAGGATGTATTAACAAACCAGTAATAGCGCCCCAAAGCATAACTCTTACAGAATGGTGCACGTGACGTTCAACTGCATACTTACCTAACGTCTTTTCCTGCGTTACTTTCCGTCTCGTATTAATCCAACAGGTATAATTAAATAGAACCAACACTCGTCACTAATGTGAGACCATTCTACACCCAAATTTTCTCGGTCTATGTTCTTTTCAGTAAAGCGTGACAAGGAGTACATACAAATTATATCAGAAGACGCCTTTTACTATCACTTCGTTCCTCAACATGCGGAACATTTAAGAAAGAATTAAAAAAATATTCCTACAGTCTAACCAAGTTTCTTTCATTAACTTGATGTTTCTTGAGGCAACAAAACTTGAAATTATGATTACACTTATAAAAATCCGCCTTAAACAGAGGGTCGGAGTGGAATTTGAATAAATAATTTTGGCGGAATTACAGCGCATATTATGAACGATGCATGCAAAGTAGAGCACAGCCGCGACTCTCGAAATGAAACTTTTTAATTGCACTTTATAATTTACAGAAAAAAAAACTGTCAGAAATGGATGCTAAAGAAACGGGGATAATTAAAGTAGTAATAAATTCTAGAAAGCCCGGTGCAGGTGTTCAGTACTGCGTTTGGAATTCGTGTTTCAAGTGAGTTCAGATACTTGGCCATCTCCAAAATGATTTAAAGTATTAGTTAAAGTATCCCATATTAACTATGTTTTGTCTGTCAGCGTGCGGAAAGTACTCACTTTCAACACGCATTTGCGTGCAGAAAGTAGCGCTTTACCGCACGCGTAACTTTTCCGCAGAAGTGAGTACTTTCCGCACGCTGGTAGAAAAAATCTCATGCCTAACACTTGCGGAAAGTGGTACGTTTCCGCACGCGATGGCAGTTGTACGAACGACGCAAAGCGGAGCACTTTTTAGGTAAATAACTATTGTACACTGAATCAGTCTTGACATTAAATACCAAGCATCGCTGCCGCCACATAGACATTAAAGACATCTGAACAGTTTCTGAACGACTTAAATTTGGCAGAAGTGGGAAAAACCTTTTCTGGAAAAATGTTCATCGTAACTTCGCTACAGCTTGATATTTTTGAAATGAGAAAACCTAATTAAATTGTTGAGACTATTTTGTTCTCATCAAGCGTTCCAAACTTCGTGTTGATTTTGATTTAAAAACTAAATGTAGTTTATGGTATGGCTAATATTTTTTGTCATGGATGCTAATAATCCATTTTCTTTGTAGGTGAGTCTGGCTTCTATTTTCCATTACTAAACGCGTTGTGGTAAGTAATGTATTTTTATTCTGGGTTCAAATAACGTTCTGGAGGAACTGGATTTCATTAAGAATATTTCACCCTACACAGGGTGAGTTTTTTTGAGATGTTTTTCGGACTTCCATTGTCTATAAGATTTTTTGATTCACGACGTTTCGATTGAAGAGTTCATCTGATGACGATTGAAGACCACATCAATCGAAACTTCCTGAATCAAAAAACCATATAAAATGGATAACCTAAAAAAGATACATGGTCTATTTGAGTTTTTGGAGAAAAAGTACATTTTGAGCTTAAAAAGTTCCACATTCGCTTAAATGAAAAAACGCTATGGGATATCGAGCTACTTTAACAGAGCGTTTGGTACTTTATCTGCAATTGTGATTGATCTATAAGCTATTAAAAGCGTATTCTTTTCTCAAAAGAAGCGATAAAATCCCTACATTATGCTATATTCTTTTGAGGAATGCCCCAAAATTGTAAATTCAAATATTCAGGATATTCCATGTAAAAGTGCATGTTTGTGTTGCCACGGTGCCACATTGTAAATGGCCGCATATATTCCAAATAAGGAGGGTATAATTACTGGAATTAACTTTCTCAGATGTTCCTTATAATAAAGGAGGTGTAGACAGATTACGCAATAAAAATTCACCATGGCTGAAACAGTATAAGAAATTCTAGTCGTAAATATAAGAATTATTTGTTCTAATGTATACTGACACAGACAGCCTGATACTGAAACTCAAGGCAACTGATGTTGCCATATAGTGGATACACTTTTAACATAGTGCGATGTTCAAAATATCAAATATTTTTATAATAACGGAGATATTGTACACACTAAAAATTAATTCTATATGTACGGGGCGGATGTCCTGAATGTTGCAACAATATTGAAATATTGGATGAAGCGACGAAAGTTGTCCAAAATACTATGCTCAACACTCTACTATGAAAAAATGTACATAAGGTATTTTAAATGGCGGATATATCAAGTAATTCGAAAATTATATTTTTCGAGATCACGATGAATTGGACCGCTTTCTGCAGAAAGGAACCAACCCATAAAAAGAATTATAGAGCAATTAGGCTTTAAAGTTTTGACAAATTCATTACAGACGAAACGATTTTTATTAATGGCATACTAAAGGTTTTAAATATGTGTATGGATCTTTTTTACAGTAAACGGTATTGCTCGTAATAGTTTTTTTCATAAAGTCTAGATTTTTCATATTTAGTGGGTTGGTTCCTTTCTGCAAAAAACTGTCCAATTTAGGCTGTTGTCCTAAGTGAAGACAAACCTGTGGTTTTCCTCTATTTTTTTATGCGAAATACGGACTTTGTCATTTTGTACTCATCAAGTACATTATTCAGGCTTTGTCTTTTTGGCTTTTCGAGCATAAAAAGTAACCACTTGGGGAAGTAGCAAACCTTTGCGTTTTTATCGATCGTAACTGGGCAGACCGAATAAAATAACAGACTGAGAACGATGCTGATTAATCTCTATATTGCGTCGATATCTGATTTATATCATATTAATCTTGAATAAAATTTTATAAAACTCGAAGCGCACATACATCTATATCAGAAAATAAATTGGTTGCATCGGCGTGGTATATTTATTTAGAAAATGAATTGAATCGGGTAGTTGGCAGTATTTCAACTTCCTCCGCCATGTACGGTATAAAACAAACAGGACGAGGTAAAGTCTATAAGCCACGGATAGTTGTGCTACTGACAAAGAAACCTTTCATGTTCGGATTTTGGAACTTTGGGCAGGTCTTTGATGCTTAGAATATTAATACTAAATTGGAATCAGAATCAGAAGTTTGAATACTTCGTACAGCATGTTTAAGAAGTTGAGGCATCATTGAGAACAAAATTCGTAATCGCATTGACAGAACATTAATGTTGGGTCACCTGCTTCCTGTCCTATAAAAGGTGCTCTGAAACTGTGGGTTAATGCTTTGTCCATACATACTGCTCTTTGCCAAAAGGTGGATTACCACCAGCCCATTCACATCGTGTGCTTTGCACTGTACTAGCGTATAGCCGGTGGATAGGTTTATCAGCCACTGGCGCTACGCTAAGAGCTAGTTTATCTTACAGTGCACGGAATAAATAAGTTGTTGCTGCTTCATTTCGAAAGAGCAGTATAGATGCACAGAGCAAGACTATTTTATGTTCTGTGGTCAACGCAGCTGGGTGCAAAGGCTGTGCTACCAGTTGGAGCAGCAGCTTCCTAGGCCCTAGAGCAGAGTGCATATTTCTATGACGTCATTGTAGGATTGTATTTGTAAATTCATTTAGCAGAACTTGGAGCAAATATGTGAAAATAGATAATGTCCTCTTATGTATATCGATACGGATAGCTGGATATAGAACTGAATCTGTTTGAAAGACTAAGAAGTGAAAAGTAAACTTATTGGCAGTACATTTTAGGAATTCTTAAGTGGTGCTAGTAACCTTTCTAGAAATAAGACTTACTTAGCGACTGACAGTATCAGTGTAAACCGCGTGCAATAGTTGCCTCTTTAGATGACTTGTAGGACAAACATTAAGATATTGGCGTAACTAGTGAGGGACGCTACTATCAGTACTCTGTATACTCTGTTATAAAACAAATAGAGGCCTGGGTCCCTAAGTGCCTGAACCGGCATGCATTTTGCGGCAGGAACGCTGAGAAATATATTGCTGACAAAACAACTGCCACCACGTAATTTATATTTCTTATGATAAGACGAAGTAGGGCAAAAACGAGCTGGAAGTTGTTCATGTAAGGGAACAAAAGATATTATATACTAGCTGTCAAACGTTTTTACGTTTCCGGGAAAGTGCTTATCGCGGGAAATGTTTATACAAAATGAACGTATCAATAGCGGTTGCTATGTCACCCTTTATTATCGGCTTAGCCGCGAACTTTATTCAATTTGTATCAAATGGAAACAAATGCTGACCAAGGACCTCATTCACTCACTAGCGTTTTTCTGATGTATTTTGAACTAACATGATATATTTCATGTGACCGTGCACGATCTACTGTCTTTCGATGGCTGTTGAGTTATCACTAAAAGTGGTGGGAGATACCTGTTATGAGCCTTATGACTGAGTAGCAACTATTATTAAAATTAACCTCCTCTGCCTTGCTACTAAAAAACCCAAAGAGAAATTCAACCCCATTCGTACTTCCTACTTCACTGGGCGATGAAGCACTGTAATAGGTAAAATTTTTGAAAATGCGATATCCTTGTTGTTGGATGTTATATACATGTACATCACGATAAACCTTGACATTCACTTTCGCTGGTATGTCTGTTTCTCCGCTACTCCTTGACCCTTTTGCAACTTGGGAAGAACGACACGGGAATTACGTATCGTGAAAAGTGACATTAGGTCGGTTTTTTGACATAACGTAGGTTTTTGTTCATAATGTTAACTTTGCACTAGCTGATGGACACTTGTTGTGATGTAACATCTGCTTCAGAGATGGCATTATTGGAGGTCTCAGCTGTAAGTTATATACTATAGCTGGAAGGAAACGGCAGTGCATAGATGTATAGTGAGGATTTGAGTGTACTAATAATTTGTGTTGATGATAATTTCATTTGGTTTCTTGTCTCAAATACACCTTCTTGAGATTCAAAGCTAGAAATTAGTTGTGCATCCACTTTTTCTTAGTCATTCTAGAAATTACATACGCAAATTTGGTGAATTTAAAAAATGAGAGAGATACGAAATGAAAATTTCTGGTTGGTGAAGTACAGGTATTAAAATATGCTACAGACAGGAATATTTATGAAAGTATTTACTTTCATAAATATTCCTATTTAGGTTAGTACATTATTTTCTATTTCCAGTCATTTTATAGAAATTTATTTTGCGATGTCAACAGAAAATACAAATCAGCGAGTAGATGTAAGGCACTGCGAAAATGTTTGAAGTGTGCGTGATGCGTCATTCCTAATTTTTGTGTGATGTGGCTTAATTGCACACAACACTGGCGCTGTGGCGATTTCCGGTAATGCCCCTCAAATTTTTTGAACACACAAAAAATGGGAAAAATCGTAATTTATAACTTTGAGCATAACCTGTTTTCAGAAAGGACAACATATAAATAACCCGTCTGGCATAACTAATAGATCTACATCATTGGCAGCATATTCAGTAATAATTTTCTCACATAGCAAATATCACTGATTTTATACACATAATCATCCAGATGCGATCTTGCTACTCAACCAACTGTCTTTCTTTCACATCTTCTTAGAGATAAACACTACAGACTACTGGGCTCCACAAAACATGTACTTGCTTTCTGCCACCAATAATGCGTGTAGAGTCATTCTTCCATAGATGGACGCTTACAGCGATCATAGCTAGCAAACCTGGAATTAACTATTTGCACCCTAAAAACTACCTAGTTTGCAACATGAAGTTTCGTTGTTTCTTTTTGACGTTTTATTGGCTTTTTACATAATAACCGTACCGGTCAGATTTTGATGAAATATCCACACAGCGTTACTACTATATTTTCCCTACATCTGTCATGGAAACAGAAATATAATAGATGAGTGAACCTACCTAGTCACGATTCGATTCCACCATTTCACCCTTTGAAACGACTTGACTCATCCCTTTTCATTGAAACCTCCAACGAAGGCGTAGGAAGTATAGAGTCAATCTACTTCACGTCATTTTTTCAGAAGAGCTCTGAATAAACTCAGCATTAATCCGTATTCGTGAAGCCTACAAAACAAATTCTTTGTACTGAGAGTGTCAGGAAATTGATTCCGCGCTTTGAAATTTATAAACTGAATGAGTGGAATACAAAAATACTGTATTGCAACTTTGCATCGGAATCGTTCATGTGCATTTAAAGGAAGGTCGTGGTAACTCTCTGCTGAAGGTGATTATGGACTGGATTGTGTTATGAGTTGTCGTTTAAAACTGATTCCACAAAATCTAATTTCCTAGGTATAGGTATTCAGAAAGCTGTATTTCTACAATAGAAGCTTGTCGGGCGCTATTTGAAAGCTTGTCGGGTGCTATTTGACAGCTTGTCACATATTTTGTGACATTATGTATAGATGTACGTCCTTGGTCCTGATAGGTTATAACTGAAAGGCATTAATAATACTTTTATTACTGTAAGCCATGCGATATTCCGGTGCACATCATATTGATTCCACATACAATACATGCGTAATACATGGCTCACATTATCCCAGCACAAGGATTGATGGATGGTGATAAATGACATATTCCCATCTGATTAAAATCGTTAATACCGTTTAAATCACTGTATAATTTCTAGCAAAATACGGAAAATGTGCAATGATTTTGCGTCATGGATAGAACGGAAATACACAAAGGATAAATCCGCGTAATGCCCCATCATGGCAGGGATTTTCAGTCAGAGTTAGGAGTTAGATCGTGCGTGAAAAATAGCGATCGATCCTGGTTAAATTTGTACGCTGCCAAAAGGAATCGTTTCATTAATGGTTCATTTATATGGAAAGTGCAGGCAAGATTTTCAATAAATTTGCTCTTTTGGTGATTGAGTTAGTGTTAAGTTCTAGTGTTGGTGTCCAAGGTAAATAGGGTCAGAAACACGTTCAAGTCTCTTTTACGCCCTCCCAAACAAGCACCAGCGCGCGAAGTTCCAATTCTCGCGTTATAACAGCTGACCAGCGGATGATTAATGCCTGGACAGGCAGCGAGATTGCGACCGAGTACTTATGTTTTTGTTTACCTGAAGTAAATAAGGTTTGAATAGGCTTTAGTTGCCAGGCTTCTCCTATTCTTTATTGCTACTACTAGAAAGTCACGCATCTCATGATTTTTAACATCATTTTTTTGCGGAGCAATTCACCTCATTCAACTCTGCCGCATGGTACCGCAAACTAAAAGAAAAACCCGCCTCGACGACATGCATTTGGCAGTTTCACGAATTGCCGCGGCTTCTACTAAAATTTCTGCTTTTTATTCGAAATTCACGACTCGCTGTATGCGCGAACGCTATAACTGGCTCTTATTCACGATCCTACAAAGTTTCAGCACAGAGATTCTTTTTTTGGAAAAAACCCGAACTCTTCATCAGAGACGCCGGGTGCTTAGTTTCAAACTGCGCCGGCTATTTCGTAAGCATTGAAACTATTTTACTCCATCATCTCGCATCTATTTAAAGCTGTTTTAATTAAAATTGTGCATTAAACACGATACGAGATACGTCAAAAGCTCATTGAAAGCTTCCGGCATTGAATAGAAAAATATTCAGCGGTTCTTTACTGGTTTTTAGAGATCTAAATTTTATATCGTAGAATTACAGCTAACGGTAATAAAATATTATTTAGTTGGTAGCTAAGATTGTATTAAGCTTAGACGTTCTATGCTTTCTATTATGCTGGTTGGCTAGCCTCTTGAAATCGTTTTCGGGGTGTTTTACTTCTCCCGCCATGTTACGTGTACATCACGAAAAACCATGCCACTTATTTCCGTCTGTTTGTCTGTCGGTGTGACAGTCTGACCGCTAATCTTATAACCGCCTTGAGAAGACTGCTCGGATTTTGATGACATTTTTACACTATGCCGATGACGAAAATGCTTTCTAATTTTTGAAAATCGATTCATTAGCGGTAGAGGAAAAGTCCAAAAATGGAAAAAAATAATTGCTCAAAGTAATTTTTTTTGACGTTTCAGGGGGTCCTGATCGTTTTTGCAAAAAAATTTAGAGGGAAAAAATTGGTGGCTATTGTAGAGCGGTGGAGAGGGTACATTTCAGTTTTTTGATGTTAGTATATTGATACGTTCCTAATACATCATAGATTTTCCCGTACATTAGCACTTAAAACTTAAAACATTCCCAGCAGATGGATCGCGTATCTAACGGCTGCGTCCGCGTCTGCTCCCGACGGCGTGCCGGTCCTGGTAAGTGTTCGGGTATTACTGCTATGCCATAGTATAGTGTTTCCTATGCTGTGGCCGTGGTGCCACGTCTGACCAGGTTAGATATCGGGGAGAGGCGATGCCAGATGGACTACCGGTAGGGCAGAGAAATAATGCCTATGCACTAAATGTATGGAATCTGTTTGGCTGACTGTTGAGGGTCCAGTTTGTACTGAACATAATCCTTTATGAACCGATAACGGCGTTGCTTTGTTTTTAACATTGGCAGAACTGTTATCGGATATTTAAATTTGATGATAAGGAAGCTCTATATTGTCTGTTAAGGGAGTATCACCAATTAGTCGGACACCCTTTGTCTGAACCGTATCTAATATATACAGTCAAAGCCGCACTAGGGGTCTACTCTGGGCCTTGTGCACCTGTGTGTCAAATAATGTGGTCAGTAATATAAACTTAACTCCGACAAGCCGAAACAAATAGCAAAATGATTTCTGTGTTGTATATGGATCTAAAAGACTAAGAAGTATCCTGTACATTTTTAGACTATTTCATTCTTCAATATTACGCTAGCACCGTTGATATATTTTTTAATGATCTGGTATGTTGATAATGCTATTAATAGCAAGAGACCTGTAAAGCCGTTTGGGACACTCTGTATGTTTTCTACCTTGGGCAATATTCCATTATCATGAACCACCGTGCTTTACTTCAAAAACCGTCTCGAGTAACATGAAAATGAATGAGTACTCCACTTATACTTGGAACATCTGGACAGAGAGCTCATTTTTCTGAGTTGCGAGAAACTTATTCAGAAAGCGTTTTTCTCGGTTCGTACTTCGCTACAGCTTCGCTGTCTATACAACAGACGAAAAGCGTTGAGGAAAATCGAACGCCTTATACAACGCTAGATGGCAATTACCCAAGGATATAAGGCTATAAATCCAAATGGACTAGACTGAATAACCAAAAAGGATACGAATATTATCCTTTATATTACTTTTTTCTTCTATATTGGGGAAATTATTGGAGAATATTCTCACAGAGACGTTCCTGGGGATGTAGGGATATATCACTGTTGCGAATAATACGAACAAAACAGCAGACTCAGCAATGTATGAATTATATTGGTTGGTATTTCATACTATTTATTTTTTGCTTGTTCTGAAACGCTGAATTTTACTAACATCATTTTCAGTTTTGTGGGACCTTCAGAAATGCTCAATGTCCAGGCCACAGAGAACATATATTAGTTATTGTTGCCTATCCAAAGATAACTTTGAACTTTGCTTTCCAGGTTATTCTAAGGTTCATGCAAGCTTCAGTACTCATCTCTTCATTACGACAGCAAGAATCGTGAAAAGACCACCAGTTTTGTTGTTAGTACAGAACAACTTCAATACAATCCTGACAATCTTGAGTAACTATGGGGTTGAAACTTAATGACCCAATTATAGATATTTATAGATATATATATATTTGCATTTTTTTATTCGTTTGGAATTGAATTTTTCTCTATTAGCGTAGGTGCGCCAATTGATATCACTTATTTAGTTTTCTCGTTACTTCAGCATCTCCGCTCTTTCTCACTATCCGTTTCTCGGTAATTAATCCTATACCTTTATTAATTAAACTTGCTGTTACTCGATTAAAAGTCTCTGCGTGGGCACTCTTGGCTTCTTCATGTCCCCAATTTGCCTCTTTATTAAATTCCTTCCTCGCAAGCTTCGTACTATGAAGCATATTAGTTTCTGATTAGGCCAAGGAGACTGGATGTCTCATTGTTCTCGGTTCCCAAAGATTGGGCAAAATCGTGTACTATTAAAAAGATTAGAAACATCGGCATACAGAGTGATTCGAAATAGGGCAGAAATAGTCCAGAACCAAAAGTGTCTTCAAAAATAACACTGACAATTGCTATAAACATTGATCCCATAATGCCCGCTTACCTACAATTACATAACAGTTACATTTTTAACCATGTGGAACTGCGATGCTAGCCATTGGTTTTTTCGGTCAGGGGATAGCAGCTATAGGTTCTCTCAGCCAGAAAAACTGAACACAGTAGTCCTCGTCCCTCGAAATGTGGGATTCTACAGAAATAAAGCAGTAAAAACCATTGTGCTAAGGGGTCGGCAAGAAGGGTCAAAGTTGACCTAGTTGCCAGGCTTCGCCTCCCCACCACTACTACTGAAACCCCTTAGTCGTTCGCTAATATCTCATTATGGCAATGTTTGCAGCATTTTATCTTAGTCGGTAGCGTCGCGCTGAGTTTTGAAACCAAACATCCTATTCTCCCCATCGTATAGGCAGGAAGCGGAAACCTATTGTTGGTCTGTTCTTATTATCATTACTATTGGTTGAATATAAAAAATTTGCCATCGCGTACATGCCTGGCAGTGAGCCTCTCGCCAAGCTTCAGTTCAGGAGCTCTTCATCGTTGCCATATACGCAGTTCGCGTTCCCTCCTTAGTTAGCTGTCGAAACAACAATGTCCGCACTGCTTCCTCATCAATCCAGATCTTAATATGTAGAATTAGCCTTTGGGTCCATGCATCCTATCTCTTAGGCCCTCTAACAAATAGCGCTTCTCTTTCGCCGTGTTTACCTCTGTGGTCCTTATGGAGCTCCATACTGTACAATTGAGTGTCACTCCTATTAAGATCTTACACCTCTAACTACTGAGGCCTCCTTTATGTGTCATTGGATTTACAAAGAAACCGTCTCAGATGTTTGCGTCGGACTTTAATGAGCTTTCAATATGTTAAATTTAAGAGACACATAGTTTCATATTTATATCAGCGGAAAACGTGTTTAGGGGCGAAATCAGACCCCAAAGTTGAGATCAAAATAGGGTAGTTTTGAAGTTTCACATTCTTGCAGACCAAAAATGAGAAAAAATTCACTTGGATGATATTAGTGTGGTGAAAAGTATAATATAAAAGTATAAGAGCTTTACAAAGTCTTTATAACAACAAATCTATGGTTCCTATCTATATGATTACAATCTAATTCTTTATACCCAAGCAGCCGCTCAGGCAGAAGCCTTAATGCCGGGACATCGCGGCTGCTATGAAGATCCCAAAGAAATTTGGTTAAAACGATTTCTGAACTGCCTAAGGTTAGTAGAAATAGGAAAAGCTTCCTCTTATAGATTGTTCCACAATCTCGACACCCTCGGGATATAGGAGCGGTCGTATCGGTCAACACTGGATGTACGAAGTTCGACGCGGTTAGGATGAGAGGCTAAAATCAGGCAGGTCTGTCTGGCAGGCACATCGCGTGGCGGCATTATGGAAGAGAACTCCGAGGAGTAAAGCCCATTGGTGTAGCGGTAGAAGATAGCTAGATCACCGACGGTCCGCCGGTGCGAAAGTGCCCGAAGACTGCCTGTTAGAGAAGACTCATCGATCAGTCGGACAACCCTCCTCTGGACAGCATCAAGCATAAATAATGTAGTCGGGCGGCAGCACCCTAAAGGTGTGAGCAATACTCGAAGCTAGGCCGTAACTGGCCTTATGTAGGAATGAGAAGGTTATGCGGAGAAAAGTACTTCTTAGCCCCAAGCAAATAGCGTAGCTTTTCCCAGCACCTGTCGCTATTGACGAGATGTGTTTGTGCCGGATCAAGCCCTCGGTGATTTGCACTCCGACCAGCCGAAATGGACGTCTGTTTGACAGAACTCTGCCATCCATCGAAACTGAATGAGCGCTAGATCGCTTTTTGTCATCGGCTTGTCCCTCTGAATTCCTGCATGTAGAGTGCTGACATACGCAAAGCTGTAGATTGAGGTGATCGTACAGGAAAGGAGGTCGTTGATGTGTAAGAGGAACAGTGTCGGACGCAAGACCGATCCCTGAGGAACACCCGCGTTGACGTTGTGGGATGAAGAGGAGAACTCGTCAATTACGACGGCTATCTTGCGGCCAGGGAGAAAGTCGGCTACCCATCTGCAAAGCTTTTCTGGAAGGCCATAGGATGGAAGGTTGCATAAGAGTCACAGCTGATCGAACGCTTTCGTAAGCCAGGAGGTCACCTGTGGATCGCTAGTGCCGGAAATCATACTGCCTGTCGCTAATCAAGCCGTGGCGTTCGGAACACTCCAGAAGCTTCCGCTTTATGCACCTCTCCATCATCTTACTGATAACAGAAAGCATAGCTATAGGTCTGTAGTTGTGGGGGTCGATCTTAGATCCTTTGTTTGGGATGGGTTGTGAGCAAATTTCCAGTTTTCTGGGTAGATGCCGGATTCATAAGATATCTGGAAGAGACGCGAAAGAACTGGAGCAAGCTCCGCTACACACCTCTTCAGTACAATCGCAGGAATCAAGTCCGGACTAGAAGCTTTGTTGATGTCGAGCGACAAGAGCACCCATCTTAAGGTCTTATGCCTGAATATTACTTCCCGCATAGTGTAGGGAACCCTTTGAATCGACGTCACTTGGGAGTCGGGGGGACGTCCTTGGTGGAGTTGACAGCAAAGATCTTGGCAAGCATTTCCGCCTTGGCCTTTGAGTCGGTTACATCGTTCCATCCTGACACTTAAGAGGTGGAAGGCTACTGTGTGAGAAGTTCTGAGTCCAGAAAGACCGACTGCTATATTGCGCTGCAACATTACTCTCTGCCTAACTTTTATATCATGCTGGTCTTTGGCATTGCGAACCGCCTCGTTATGTTTGCTTCTGGGCTCGACATCGGCTTCTCTGTTCTCTACAGTGGGGTTTTGTAAGAAGGTATTCCTCCATCCCTAAGCGGACAATTTCGGTTATCGAAGTACAGAAACATCTCTGGAGCAGGAAAGACTGCTGCGGACAAAAACCTTTCCCTGATTAGAGAGCACCTTGTAATTTGGGATGCTAAGATGGTTAATCGGTGCAGACTCCGGCAAGAAAAGTATGGCGGGACGATTGGCTTGCAAGTAGCGATGAATAGCATCAATGTTGCTGTTAATTCCGCTGATGTTCGTGAAACAAATTTTATCTTAGATGTTCTTCCCTGGAGTCCTCCCTCCACCCGGACATTCCGAGAGTGGACTGCGTTTACTTCCGGAATTCTTAGTACTCGACTGATCTATCATGAATTTCTTTGTTGGGGAAGATATCCGATTGCTTAGGTTAGGTGAGGAAACATGTGGATGTTTATAAGACATACTGGGAAAAGCTAGCGGTTGGTACCGGTCGACTGGTCCTTGTCTACAACCTTCTTTCTACATGTTAATGATGTTAAATAGACCTAAAGTGTTGTACCGCCACCCGGCAGGAGGTATTCCTTAACGCGTGTTCAATCACTTGAACGGGAAAAAGATGTATACTGGATACAACTTTCGGAACCATTTGCTACGGCCCCGCTCAGTAGTGGATGAAATTTTATATGTAAATTTGAAAAATAGAGATAAAACTTTGAAGATACGGGTGTTTGCGTTTTTCAAAGATATGAAGTTTTAAATAGGTATTACACATATTAAATCACTTTTTCTGGTCCATATTTACACATTTGTCCTCTTATTATTTAACAATTCAGTAAATGACGTCATACTAAACTTTTCGAGTTTTCGGAAGAAAAACATTTTCAAACCAAATTTCAAAATGGTATGAAAAAATAGTAAATGTGGCTTTTCATTACTGAAAACAAATATTAAAACATGCAATTAGAGAACAGTTTATCCCCGAAGTCACTTTTTCGGATTTTGACACAGATATCTAGACACTGTCTGCTTTGAAAAGCTTTGATTTTACTGTTGATTCGAACGGTTCTTTCAAAACCAAAAAAGGTTATATAATTGGTTGTATTGTATAACCATGAGTTATGGACGAAGCAGTAGATTCTTTGCTATATAAATTTTGTGACCATCAACCATTATAAGTTTTACCCCAATATTATGACTCCAAATGGATCGTTTATTATTTTTCATGACGAATCGTCTCCATCTGCTACCATTTGGTTCCATTCGTTTATCACAACTGTAAGTATGTTAAATTTCAAAATTACCCTGTTTCGGTCCCAACTTTGAAGGTCAATTTCACATGTTAAACACAATTTTCTGCCGATATAAAAAATACGTGTCTCTTAGATTTTGACGAAGAATGACATATTGAAAGCTCATCAAAATTGGGTGCAGTCACCTAAGTCAAGTAAAGTATCACCACTTCCTTTTTGAGGTTGTTCATTCGGTGTTAGTATTATTTCATCTATTATGCGAAAACAGATGGGCTAGAAATGAACAAAGAGAAAACGAAGTATATATTAATAAAGAGCGGCACCAAATTAAAAGGTCATATCGATCGGAACATATATAGATTCAAAAACACAGAGAACTTCATTTACTTAGGAGTGACCATTAAGAACAGAATTGAAGAAGCAGTGGACATAAATAGAAGAATAAATAGTAGTAGACGTGCAGGACTGCTTATAAGAATGTTGAGGTCGACATTGGTTTCCAGAAGAGCAAAGGAAAAGCTATACAAAATAGTGATTAGGTCAGTAACTATGTAGAGTTTTGATCTATGGGTGATGAACAAATCAGGAGAAAGAAAGTTGGAAATCTGGGAAAGAAAAATTCTACGAAGAATGGGTGGGGGAAACAGAATTGCAGAAGTTTGGGTAAATAGAGCACACGAGGAAGTCAAGACGCTCTCATACAATAGCCCTCCAATGATTGAACAAGCGAAATCACGAAGTATTAGAAGGCTGGGACACGTAGAGAGAATTCCGGATACGAGGGTGATGAAGTCCTGAAAGGACGGGTAACAAGAAAAAGGCGGATAGGGTGTCCTAGGACAAAATGGTTATTGGCAGGAAGTTGAGTGTGAGGAATTGGACAGGCATAAGTAGGGAAAAGTCACCCAACAAGCCCTAGCCATGTAAGGATTGTAGTGCTGATCATATATACGAAAACACACAACTAAGTCAAAATAAGTTAACCCTTTCCACACCTGAATTAAATCCCAACTGAATTTCGCCGCTCTAAGTCTTTCAGAATCTCCATTGTCTGGAGACTAACATTAAAATGTTCTATTAGGATGAGAGCCGCCAAGCGTACCAGTTACCGGCGGCGGGAGCCAGCGCAACGTCGATACTCAGACCAAATTAACACGGAAACAAAACAGTTGGTAATGAAGCATCTGCCTTCTATTCGGAGAAACAAGCTGCAGATGAGTACGTGCGCGCAAACACAATGGGGATGTGAACTCCTGAAGCGTAAAGTGTTCGGCTAACGTACTTAGAGGCTAATTGGAACAGATATTTGCCTTTCAGCTGCCAACGAGCGGAATACTTAACACTGTTTCGAAGTATAATTGAAAATATTACTGTTAATCATTATTATGCAAAATCATCAATTAATTTACAGCAATTTGAGCATAACATTTGAAAAATGTCAAGCTGCATATTTCTCTCAAACTATGAAACGTTCTCCACAATAAGCAGTGCAGATGACTGCAAGTACTGGTTGCCTACATAGTTCGCTCTATGAATCCGCTATTTGCTATAAAATAGAAAAAGCAAACACTTTTCATTATTTTGCGTTGTTAAGGCCCGATTTTACTTAGCCGGGCGCAAAAAAGCATGTAGGCCACAAACTCAACCAGTGAGTAGGCGTCTTTAAGTAATGGACCTAATGAATATGGTCGATTTCTTAAAAAATATTTCTCAAACTAGAGAAAAATCATACGATTCTTGTAATCCCCATATTAAATCGAGAAGTACGTCATAAATCTTCATTTAGCTACAAAAACTTATTTTTTGATCATATAATGCACCAATGAAAAATAAGCATTTGCACCATACTCGTCTCACTGTTGCTGTACAAAATTCTGCTTGATAAATGCTTTGAGGATATAGATAAAATTACAGAACGCTTTTTCCTTAACAAACACCGAGTAAATATTCAATTTACTTGATTACCGTGCGAAAGCCTTTCCTTAAGCCAGCACTGTTAACAGGGGGCTCTCGCTCCCTCTACTGGGCACTAGGTAGACTACTTCTAGCCTTGCCACCGTCACCGTAGCGCAGCGTCGTCGTGTAGTCGTCCTTTTTTTTTACTCCAACTACCACGAATGCCTAAGCACCTATTTTGTACCGTGGGCCTATAGGGGGATACATGGGAAAGGGGGAACGCCACACGGACTCTGGCGAGGGAACACGAGTGCATGCAACATGCACACATTCTGGCTCCGCCTATGAGATCCGCCGGGTGGTACCTCCGCGTTCGACAGTCAGAGACCGTCTACCACCTACGGACAATCACAACATCCATAGCCAAGAGAAAAATTTCTCCTGGGACGGGACTCGAACCCGCACAGCGCACGGCGGCTGATCAGGAGACCGAAGAGTCTACTACTGCGGCCACCGCTGCTGCTTATATGTCCTAGCTAAATAATAAATAAATCGTATAATTTTTCTCTAGTTTGAAAGACATTTTACAAGAAATCGATCAAATTCACTAGACCTATGACTTCAAAGACGCCTCCCTATTAGTGGAATCTTTGTTAAAGGCGCAAATTTTTATTTCTTTTAGTCGATAGTAAAATCGGGTCTTGCTAACGTTTAGTATGAAAAACCAAACCACCCAAAATTTATCATCAAATTACGGCCAGGAAAGAAAAATGCTTCAGATATCGATGACAGCCTGTGATGCCAACTGTTACAGCCTACTGTGCAATGAAAATGTAAATTCTTTCTTTGGGCACTACTTAATGACGCGTTAAGGTACAGGCACATTGACGAGAAGGGAAGCGATTCGTGTTGCGCGGAAACGCCAATCAATAGCTTACAATATTGAAGTCAGAAAGAGACAGCCGCATGCCAAGCAATATCGAGTGACACTAACGCGGGGCATGAATCGCTTCCTTTCTCCTTAATGTGTGTGTGTACCTTTTTGTTCCTTCAAAATCATTCATCACACGGCACACAATCCTCAAGGATCGCTTATAAATGTGACCTGTAGTGTTGACGACTCGTGTGTGATGGCGAACGACTTGTTACCGTTCTCTGAAGTGGACTCACTTTCAGTGTTGCCAGAAGGCGTAGGAGCCTTTCTGTATCTTCGACCGTAAGGGTCGGATGTATCGTCGATGACACCCTATGTTTCAGTAGTCACAATACACGTTATTGCACGCTTCTTGCGCTTCTCTCTCGTACGCATGACGTCAGTGGTATTTGGTTTTCAGTGTATTTCTCATCCTGGCGGTTATCGGTTATCTGTATTCTTATACCTTGACGAATCGACTTCGTAATTTTGAGCAACCCACAGCACGACATTAGAAACAGCAGGGAGTACCTAGTGCGGAAGCTTTAAATTTGCGGCCGATTCATTTTGGGTTGAGAAATCGTCCTATCGCGTGACACCACCACAAAAACCATACAAATGATTTAGGGAGAAAGGTACTGAATCGGAAAAGCCGTAGGTCTTGGTCACACTAGGACTTGTGTTAATAGAGCAATTACGAACATGATTAGATCGTTTTTAACACCCAATTATGAGATCGCCCAGACTAGGGTCGCCAGAGGGGAAAAACTTTTAAATATCTTACGTTTCATTAAAAAAATGATGGCCAATGCTGTTTTTGCACATGTGATATGCATTTGGATGACGGTGATTCTTAGAATATGAACACTTTTCGAAGAAGATAGTGAAGGAATAAATTATTTTTGTTGATTTACATCCCAAATATGATAGTACTTATTGCTATTATGATTTGCAACATAAAAATGATAAATAGATCAATTATTATTTTTTTATTTATTTATGCCAATTGCTGTACTGAAACAGAACGCTACCAAATAGATGTCATGCGATGTGAACTAGTAGGTACTGCTACTACTAGTATAGAACCCGGCGATATGTTGCTACATGACCTCCTAGGTTGTATTTTTTCCAGGTGAATGGCTTGATTTTGGAAACGGCAATGCTGGACAAACGAAGGAACTTACCAGAAAGATAGTGTAAAATTATACAGATTAAATATGTTTGTAAGCGATAAAGAGTAGATGAGGTAAACACTTGCATATGGATACCAACAAGACATAGTCTCACTCTCTCCAGAGGTGGAAGTCTCACCGTCGACCATCAGTCTTTCCTCTTAAGACCAAGTTAACTTTGTAATATGAGTTCAATGATACGAAGAATCCAGGAAGGTATTATTTTGCCGCAAATTGATATATTAACAAATGTCAACAACTGTCAAATTTGAGATCATTCCCAGGGATGAGATGCACGCCCAATTTCTCTCAGTGATACTTCTTCCCCGTATTCAAGAATAGAGGACCTGGGTGTCCAGACTCACAATTTCATTAAAAGGCTGAATATGTGCTTAAATCCAAGAAGTTCCTCCAATTTTCAACACCTCAGGAAGAACTCTTCCTCATCGGATCGCTTTGGCAACGTGACCAGAATCCGTAGTCAAACCACCGATTGAAATATATGACAGTCCTTTGACGTGGCGACTAGTGGGAACGGACGCCAAAATCGATATTTCAATATGCCTATCTTTACCACTTAGGCCGTTTCCTGATTTGTCGGCATACGCGGTACCGAAAACTTACCGAACGCCTATATTTCAATGAGTCCTTTTTGATTAGGGCGGATTGTGCGGTAGCGGGGAGGGATCCGTTCGGTTTACCGCGTCTCGGCACGCTCGTCCAGGCGGCGCTCGGCATTCACCGCAAGTATACGAACATGTACTGCAAAATGGCGAAAATACATTTAACTTTAGCACTGGAAATTGAAATGCATCATGTGTTGTTTAATTATTGGATTCAAAAGCTGTTGATGGGTTTGTTTTCACATTCTATACATAGATAAAAAATTTGTATCATCATGTGAAAGTTCTTTTGCTGCAACAAATAGTTGACAGTTGGTATTATTTCCGATGTAAGGATGATGCCAATAAGGTTTTCTTTATTTACGTATACGGAGATACAAATAACACGCCAAAATATCATCATAACTCGAAGACGACATCTCTCCACAAAACGAGCCGTACTGCAGAATTTCATACCAAGAAAATACCGAGTAATGCGTAGAATTGAGCAATGCGGTATTGATTCGGTAACAGAGCATACCGCCGCCGCATCGATACCGCACCGACAAATCAGGAAACGGCCTAAGGGAGGATCGCCAAGGAGGTTTAAATAAAACATTTTATTCATTGTGTGAATCAAAAATAACTATATTTATAAGACTTTCGAAATGTAGCAAAATGCAACGCAATGAAATATTACTTAACATAAGTACATTGTTAATCATAAACAGTATAGGATGGATTGCTAGGTTAGTTTGGCTATCGATGCAGTGGAAGTCGTTATGGCATCCCGGCGAGGAAGGTCTTTTAATATACAAAGCCAGGAAAACGCCCTAATTAAAATATTAAGAAGGCAAAGTGCAAATGAAACTATTCGTTAGATTCCTCATGACTTACTGGTTATTCATCCTAATTTCTATATGGTGTGTTAAGCTGAAGTTCCAACGATGGACAACTTTTGAGAATAAGAACACTCGTGGTTTCCAAAACTTCAAGAACAAGCGATGCCCTAATCGCCTCCCTCAACAACCCAAGTAACAAGGAGCCTACGCCTCTGCGCTATATGGTAATGTCGAATTTTCTGGAAAAAGTGCCACATAACGCATGACTTTATATGGCCATTGAAAAGATTTATACTCCTACGGCTATGGAAGTTTAGAGGTGATTTTTGTCCTTGTGCATGGCTATTATTGCTAACCGTGGAAATGGGGTATGGAAAACATTAATCTGTAACACAGTTTTATTTTGCAACGCTTTATTTGAAACCCTTTATTCCACGTATAAAATGCACATCGTATTTCTCTACTTTCCACGCAAATTATATTCATGAACAACTTCGGAATCGAGAGATCATCTTTTTTGGATATTATACGTCAGGTACGTCACGAAAAATCATGTCACTTATTTTCGTCGATCGCACGGGTATTATGTATCTTGAAAAGTGTCATTTTGTCGGTTTTGTTTGACATTTTGTAGGTTTTTTGTGACATAACGTAGCACAAGATGTTGTACACTTGTGAGCTCGTTTTGTAGCTGTACGTGCTGCTCAAACTTCAGCGAACAGCGATCATAGCGAGCAAACGTGGAATGACCTATTTGCATACTAAAAACTAAAAACTACCTAGTCTGCAAGAGGACATTTCGTCGGTTTTGTCCTTGACGTTTTTTAGGTTCTTTACATAATACCCCTGCAGTCTCTCTGACAGCTGTCTGTATGTTGTGCGTTGTTTGTCGTTTTTGCTCTAAAACTCTACCATTTATGTGGCACGACAGTGTTGAACGTTGTTGAGTGACGTCGCACGACATAAATTGGATTGTCTTGCGACACAAGTCAGTTTCTCGCGTTTATATTCTTTTTTAGCACCGTCCAAAACTTCTGAAAGCAGAAATTTCATTTTTCGCTGCTATGTAACTTTTTGGTCACTTGGCGGTGCATCCAAGCACCATTTTGAATCAGGCATATCACACTTTTTGTTCTGTGTAGCTAGAATGTAAAATTTATTTATATCAGTACGTAGAGTTATTGAGTCAGCCACCTTTTTTACAATTTTGTTCGACCTTAAAACTTCCAACTTAATGCTACCACTATAAATCTCCGATATACCTTAGCGGTAAGACAACTTATAAGGATTTATCTGCACTTTTATGTTTTATCGTCGACCGAATTATATACCAGGGTGGCCAACCCACACTCTGATCATAAATCGTATCCCTTCTCTATAGGGCTGATTTGTTGTACTATTTTCTGTAAGACTCGAGTAGGGAAGCTTCACTATGCCACATTTCAGCTTTGAGCGATTGATAGACCAACGAAAAAAATGGCGTCAAGTACGTTGTCTCTGCATTTCGCACGCAACGCTAACATCAGTTCATAAAAAATTATATTCAGCAGATATTATGAAAAGCAACTTGATTATTATGTTATAAAAATGTTTTATCATCATGGCACAAATAATGCATTGGAACTTTTAAAAACAAATATCTCGAAAACCATTAGCTTTAGACACTTCTAAGGAGTTAAACTTTTTTGTTGTGAAAATACGAGAAAATAGGATTTTTCGGTCAGTTGTTGTATACAGGATAGCACAAAAAAGTTATGAAAAGTTATTTACCGAAATAATGCTATAAGTGGTGCCCTCTAGAAGTTTGGCCTCCCTATATGCCAAAATCTGAAATACTTCTGAAGCAATAAGGACAAATAGAAAATCAAATTGTAACTTTGACACCCTGTATCTCGCAAACTATCAACTTTTGGACTAAGGTATGTTTAGGTCAATTCACATATTTTGGTCTGTAGTATCTCCAGTTTAGAGATCTCCCAACCTTTCGCAGACACTCTGTATAACAAGGCTATAAAAAATCGTTTCCAGTTCCCAGTCATTTGACAAGCAACGACGTTTCTGCAGGAAAGACTGTGGTTAAGCCCGATGAACAATACGACCGAAGCACAGTGGCCGAGTTGCGCTGGAACATGTCAAAACTTTCTTATTTCGCTAGCTAACGTATTGCAGTGCTCGTTGGTTCTATAAGTGAACACACTGTTTTCGTTCAGTCAGCATGTTGAACGTATTACTCAGTTCTAAAAAGGGAATATTTGTAATAGGGGGCATAAAGTATCCAATTACCGGTTCAAAACCCCCTCTAATGAACAAGTACTAGCAGCTTTGTTCTATAACATCAAGTGAAGTGAATATGAAGTGTCAATGAGAGCACCTACCTTACTATTCGAGAGTGCATTATTTACTAGGAAAAGGTACGTATACCGACCAAATCTCTACCTAACTGTGCTAAGAAACTAGTTACCTTATTCCAAGTTTGGAGACATTTGCAAAAAAGATCAAGCATAACACAGGAAGTGTTTGAGCAACGTCGACTAGAGTTTGTTACGAACTTGGACAATCTGGTTGATATTACGCATGCCGATGCCCGTCAATTGATGGAAATAAATGAAGATAGAATCTTCTTGCAGCGGCAGAGAGAGCCAGGTAGACCTGGTCATTCGGATGGGGTGGACAAGAAATTAGTCATAAAAGAAGAAAAGGTGCTGGCTCAGGCAGTTTGGGATGCTATTATTGACTGGAATCTTGAAGATAAAGTTAAGATTGTCTGTTCTGACACAACTGCTTCAAATATGGGTCCCATTAACGGTACCTGCGTACTTCTGGAACATAAACTTAATATAGAAATGCTTACTTTTGCTTGCCGCTATCACGTTTACGAATTGGTGTTAAAAGGCGTGTCTGAATCAAAGATCGACCAAGTGACCACAAGCCCTGACATTCCAATGTTCGCGAGAGCTGAAAAAGTGTGGATCCCGAGAAAATACAGATTTATACTGAAAAGCTATCATGCCTGAATATTTTAGAGATTGACAAGCTGCTAGAATTTTATCGACATGAATTGATGAATTGACCAAATATGTTGCTAGAGACTACTATCGAGAATTAATAGAACTTCCAATAATATTCCTTGGCGGAGATACAGAGAAAAAATTTAAGGTTTGACCGCCAGGCGCCATGCATCAAGCTCGATGGAAGGCCAGAGCAATCTATTCATTAAAAATAGCGTAACTAAGTTCCCAGATCGAACTTTCTAATAAGGATAAGGCAGCTCTGTTAGATATCTGCCTGTTCATTGTGACAACATACGTGAAACCGTGGTTGCAAAGCACTTTAGTGGTAAAAGCTCTTAACCAGAATTTATGCTTTTTAAAGGCAATGAATGCTGCCAACATTTATGGTATTTGACAGATAAGGTCTGTGTCTGACGACGACGTATTTGTGGAAACTAAAGTAAAAATTGTTGCTAATTTAGCCATAGAAAGTCCATTAGCCCACGGTAAACGCTTACACCTTAGATGTGCTATGCTTTCGTTCGTTATACTGACTTGAGGTCAAGCCTAAACGATGCTGATGAGGTGTCAGAAAGCACGAAACATCTGTGCATGGTTTATTCACTGCAGTCTGACGGACAAAACCAGTATGTTTAGAAAAATACCGATGACTTTGTTTCAATCAAAAGTAAGTTCTTGTTCAGTCGATTTAAATTGATGACAGTTTTCTCGACGAGTATTCAATTCATGGCCACATAATGATTCTGTTCAAAACTCTCAGAATAAGGTGCAAACACTGAGAGCAGTTAACGATACGGCAGAAGGAGCAGTCAAGTTAATGCAAGTCTTCCATGGCTTAATTACTACTGATGTGGAACAAAAACAGTTTTTATTATGTGGCGTACAAGTACAGGCAAGTATATCCTGACAGTGAAAAGAAAACTTTCAAAAGAAAATTTATTAAATAATTTTCTTCTAATGATAAATATATAAGAAGTATAAGATACAAATAAAGCAGTATTTTGCCGACTATAAAGGTCTTATTATTTAAGTTACTTGGTTACTCCAGGCTTTCTTGACAAAACTGATCACGTTGTGAAATTGGTCACAAGAAGGCTTAATACCGAAGTATTGCAACTGTCTTAAAAAACTGTTCACGAGATTTTTAAACTAATTGTGATTAGTAAAACCAAGCAACGATTGCTTTGCCTCGTGAACAACTTACAAAATGAAATTCAACAAAAAACTGAAGCTGTAAGTTCTTAAGCTTATCCTGTGGTTCACTTGCTGGTCTATCTACATGTCTACTGACCGCTAGCTGAAACTAAACATAGAATCAATAGTTTCGGCTTTCTTGGTATGCTCAAAAAGTAGTGGCGATATGGAGAACAAACTCCGTTAACATATCGAGCGAAACTGCTGGATCGCCGGCTGTCTGTCTGCGAAAAAGTAGCTTGAAATTTTTGGGTCAGGGTTATGTTACCAATCGAATTGTTCTCCGTGGACCGCATTAAGTATGGATAATATACTCGGAATAACATTCCCCTTAAGCATGGGGGCAGTGTTTCAGCAAGGTCATATTTGCGCTTTACACATGTCATAAATATCTATTTGAAGAATAAGCATATGGATATTATTTAAACAATGTTGTGCTGGGACTATATTACTTTCTTAATATGCTTTTGAAATTTTAATGTCAATATTAGCATATTGTGAAATTAGAAGGGATTTGTGGTTTTTTTGAGATTTGGTGGTTTTACTTCGAATATCTAAAACAGTTTTTTTCCAAAAGAAAATTGTCTGCAAAACATTTCTCGAGAAAGTCATTTCATGTGATATGCCGTATTTAAGGGTATTTAAAAAATTTAATGGCCGGGCGTAGAAAAGTTTTTATTATAAGGTCAAATTCAAGGTTTCTACGCCACTGGCGTATGATCTGCGGACAATGTTTTGGTTATGTTGTTAGGTCTACAAGTATTTATTAGGCTGATACGTTAATCGACTCCAGAGATAATAATAATAATACTTATAATTAATAATAAGTCATAATAATTAATAATAATTAATAATAATTAATAATAATTAATAATAATTAATAATAATTAATAATCATTAATTGTAATTAATAGTAATTAATAATAATTAATAATAATTAATAATAATTAATAATAATTAATAATAATTGATAATAATTAATAATAATTAATAATAATTAATAATAATTAACAGTGACAACGATAAACGATAAACGATAAACGATAATCGATTAGCGATTAACGATGAACGATTAACGATTAACGATGAACGATGAACGATGAACGATGAACGATGAACGATTAACGATTAACGATTAACGATTAACGATTAACGATTAACGATTAACGATTAACGATTAACGATTAACGATTAACGATCAACGATTAACGATTAACGATTATCGATTGACGATTGACGATTGACGATTGACGATTGACGATTGACGATTGACGATTGACGATTGAAGATTGACGATTGACGATTGACGATTGACGATTGACGATTGACGATTGAAGATTGACGATTGACGATTGACGATTGACGTTTGACGATTGACGATTGACGATTGACGATTGACGATTGACGATTGACGATTGGCGATTGACGATTGACGACTGACGACTGACGATTGACGATTCACGATTCACGATTCACGATTCACGATTCACGATTCACGATTAACGGTAACGATAACGATAATGATAATAAAAAATAACGATAATAAAAAATAACGATAATAACAAATAATGATACTAAAAAATAAAGATAATAACAAATAACGATAATAACAAATAACGCTAATAACAAATAACGATAATAAAATATAACGATAATAACAAATAACGATAATAGCAAATAACGATAATAACAAATAACGATAATATCAAATAACGATAATAACAAATAACAAATAACGATAATAACAAATAACGATAATAACAAATAATGATAATAACAAATAACGATAATAACAAATAACGATAATAACAAATAACGATAATAAAAAATAACGATAATAAAAAATAACGATAAGAAAAAATAACGATAATAATAAATAACGATAATAGAAAATAACGATAATAAAAAATAACGATAATAAAAAAATAACGATAATAAAAAATAACGCTAATAAAAATAATGCTAATAAAAAATAATGATAATAAAAAGTAATGATAATAAAAAGTAATGATAGTAAAAAGTAATGATAATAAAAAGTAATGATAATAAAAAGTAACGATAATAAAAAGTAACGATAATAAAAAGTAACGATAATAAAAATAACGATAATAAAAAATAATAATGATAATTATAATAATTATAATTATAATAACAATTATAATATCTAACAATTATAATAATAATAATAAATAATGTTTAATGTCACAAAGTACAGGTATACATTAAATGTCGTGCGCAATAAACATAAAGCACCCAAAAAAGTTTGTACTTGTGCTTGGGTTTGTTCAAAATAAAAGTACAACCAATGTCAGAAAAATGTAAATACTATATATAATTTGATGAATTGAGTGATTATGGGGATGTTAGAAGAAATATCCAGATAATTATAACTAAAGTAAAAGTATAAATGTAAGTGTAAGTAAAATATTATCGATTTTGATAATGATTTTCCATATCTACAATTTCATGGATGGAGCATCTTGGTTGTTGTAAAACCATTTTTTGAGTTCTTTTTTAAATGATCTGATTAATTTAATTGCTTTTAATGACTCTGGTATGAAGTTATTTTGGTCCCAAGAAAAACAGAGATCGTTGTGTATTGGTTTTTGATGTTCGTGGAATACACATTGAATTTTGATTGAACCTTGTTCCGTAGTTATGAATGGTTCGATTCAAGTTAGTATTTCGTATATTTAATATAATGTATTAGACCAAAATAAAAATAAATTTGTCTGCAGTCTAATAGTTGAGCCTCCATATATAGAGAATGACTTGGATAAGTATCCTCTTTATGGAGGATCAATTTTAAAATTAATTTTTGGATTACATCAAACTTTTTTGTAATTACTATTTATAACTCCCCCCAAGCCAAAATTTCGTAAAGTAATAGAGGATAAACAAGAAGATGAGGATAATAAAGATTATATAGATTATATTATCCAGAATATCTCTGACGTACCTGAATTTTCGAATAATACATCTCAGTCTTTTCACAAGATGTATGTGTATTCCATTTTAAGTGTTTGTCCAAGATTACACCTAAGTATCTTCTTTTATCAGCTGATTGAATCTCCTTGAGATCAGTGCTTGTATGAAATTAATGTTTTTTGAATTGTGGTGAGAGCCTATCGTTACAAGAAAGTCCTATATAGTGTGCTTTGTTGTAATTAATTGTCATAGTTCTTTCTGAAAAGAAATTTATAATTGTTTTGAAATTGATTCTGGTTTTTAGTGTATGCGACTAGTTACTTTCGTAGAGAATAGCTGTATCATCCGCAAAGCCGATTACTTCACCATGCACTATCTACTTTGCACAAATCGTTGATATATACGTATATATACTCTATTATTTCTTAATTTCGAACCTACACCCTAAGCACTGTGTATATTTATATAATGGGGCATTTTAGGACCCATAATACAAGATTGTCATATTATTTCTGAAGATGTTCTGCCCTAGAAATATTTCCAGTGTTTTCCAACATATATGAACTTAAATTTGTTCGTTTTGTTGTTGTTATGTATACCGATACAGACCGTCTAATGTTGAAACCGAATTTGTATAAAATATGCAGGTTACAACACTCGATTTAATTTTAACATAGCGTCATCCTCAAGATATCAACATAGTTTGACACCAGTTCTGCTGTATGTTGTTATTTGTGTTTCACTGTGCTGATGTAACTATGCTGTATACGATTTCATATATATATATTCCATTAATGTTTATAGGTATCCCATAAAGTATGACATTCATAAAATTCCTAATCTAGATTCCATAACGTTGGCGTTGGAGAAGTGGGCATAAAACCTCGTTTATTTCCATCATGATGTGAAATAGATAAAACTTTTGTGCTTAATATTCGAATATTTGTTACGAGATATGTCTGCGGTCTAGATTACTTAGACATTGTACTTCGCAATACGTTGTACGGAATACTGGGATAAAAAGAATAACATAGTAATGGCAAATTCAAGATCACTTCGGGAGAACAACTTTTAACATATTGGAAAACTGTAATTTTAAATGGATTTAATATATCTGAAAAGGGAGTGAACTTGCCACTTGACTGGTTTATGCAAAGACGATTGCGTTATTCTTGAGACTCCACTAAAAAAAAGCATGGGTATAGAACGTACGAACGTATGCCTTCACTGACGAATACTAACTGGAGCTCGAAACAAATTCCAAGTATTTTTTAGTTTTGCTAGTTCAAGGAAGGAAATATTTCAATCAAAATGATCCCAGTGACTTCAGCAATGGTATTTCAATGTTTGAAAAAATTATACCTCCTAATCAGAAACCTGCCTAGCTCCGGTATCATTTGCGTCGAAAAACTACATCAGAACTATCCGATGTACCATCTTTTTACTCAACACCATAACTTCATCAGTGAGTGAGCGATTTCTCGATCAGACGTTTTCTGTAAAACACGCAAAATAATAAAAAATGGGACTTGAAGTGCTGATTTACAGATGATAAGCTTGTAGTTGAGGACTTTTTAATGATTTCAGTTATCTCTGAGGCTATGTTGTTTTATTTTCCCGTTCTGTTCTGGTTGATCTGTCACAAATTAAGCAAATTATATGCAAAGCCAGACTAAAATAATGTGAATGAAACAGATCGTGCAGCAGAAAAAAACACATTTTCCCTAGAACTGGAGCAAAACGACAAAAACGAGATCCGTTAAAAAACAGTAGGCTTAACGTTAAGCCTAAAGCATAGCGGGGTCCAGATAAATATATGCGGGATTTAAAAAAGGATTTTCATTAATTTTGGATGAACCACGATGGACGATAGCGGCAGGCACTCATGCTATTAGTTGGCCGTACACGTTCTTTTGTGGGACAAATCATAGACGATAGACTTGTCCGAAAGAACAGGGTGGCCGGAAAACCGTCTTAGCTTGTACACGAGTGTAATATTTCTACACGATTTAAATCATTACGAATAGCACACCAATTTCAAAGGAAAATCCAGATGTATATGGAGAAAAATTGTAATTTGGCGTGACATTTGGAATGGCGTTTTATCCTGCACAAATTAAAAAGGTCACATTGCATCCAAGGCTTGTCATTGGAGCCTATAAGGGCATCTTACGGCTGCTCTGGATCTATGTCAAGGCAAGTTTAGGTTCATTTACAGGTCGAGTTAAAACAACGCTTGAGCATTTTTGAAAAGTGTATACTGTAATATTTTGGGTTGCTGAATCCAAGTCTGATGTTTAGCTTACATTTGACCTCGAAATAACCTCTGGATGGCATTGTCAATCAAAACAAATTCAAGATTTGGATTCAGCTACCTCAGAAACTGACGTGTGGAGGTTTTCATCGACTCATTCCTACACAGGCTAACCTTAGAATAAAAATAATTTGACAGTGAAATAACTTCTGGATGGCATTGACTAGTGAAAAAAAATGCCATATTCAGATTCAGCGACATCAAAAACGCAAGTATGGAAATTTTCAGACACTCTTACTGAACAACAAACTCTAAATGCCCTTGCCAGATAAAGCACAGAAACCCAAAGGACTCTAGGTGGAAGTTTCCATGTAGACTGAAAAACAAACCGTGATGCTCGAGGTACTGCAGAAGCTTCCGATTGATACACTTTTCCATAACCTTGTTGATTACAAAAAGCAGAGCTCTGGAATGCGCGTTAATATTGTGCGAATAAGATAAGCCATTAACTACGATTGGTTTGTTCCCATAGGAGAAGCTACCTAGGTACCTTTGGCGATCGAAAGTCTTTTTTACTCGACTGGTTAAGTTGAATGATTATGTATGTGTATCTATGTTAAAAACTGGAAGGCTAATTTTCACTGCGGCTGATGAAAACTAGATGTTTCATTTAGCAGGGCTTCAAATAACGGTGGTGTCAAGGTTAGTAAACGTTTTTAGACAAGTTTATCAAAGATGTGCTGCCCGCGGGATAATTAATGGAACGGGTCGATAAAGTATTGTTGCGTGACTTTTATTCATTTCCTGGCATTGCTGAAAGCTAAAACACGTTTTCCGTTTTCTCTGGGATGACATAAGCTTATACATCATACAGTTTGACTATACCAGAGGTCTATTTTGAGGTACTGAGGTTATAAACTATTTTGAGTCGAATTAACTTGTCTAATTCCAGGCAATGCAGATTCAACTTCATTTAGGCTATAATCTATTCACACTTCTCTTGTAATTGTTATCCACACTATTAGGTATACATATAAACTTGCACATGTTATTTGTGCACCGTTTTCCAAATACGTGGTACTTAAATATCTTAATTTTAGGTGTACAGTGGTAACAAAAAAATGGGTGTGGGTGCTTCTGTCCCGTACCATTTTTTCCGTTTCTGCTTTGTCCAATGTACGAAAAACAACTTCGTTTCGGTCACATGACGAAAATAACAAAAAGCATATGTTTACAAGAAACTGTCCAAAACTACTAGATATCCCCAGCTGGAAAACTAACACTAACCTCCACATCATAGATTACATACTTTTCTGTCTGAAATAAACAAGGACTATTTCTTGTTGAGTTACATCTAGCAACTTCAGTATTTCTGTTTTTGATTTTCTATAGAAACACATGGATATTGCTGGATAGGTCTGTCCGATATGTTGTTTCAAACCCCTTCGGTTATTCTCTATAGTCGACAATATTAAGCATCACTATTTTAAAAACCCACATGCGTTTGGAATAGTTTGTCAGATATCCAGGAAAAATTCTCTTTCTATGTTTTGTTTCGAGTGAAGCTTTATATTATTTTTTTGTTTTTCTGTGGCTTTGACGCCCTAATATACTTATATCAAAAGTGATCAATTTAATCAATCAACTTTCCCGTGACCTCCTTCAAACTAGAGGCAACCCATCCATGTTTTTAGATAATCCAAACATATAATTAATACTATCACTAAGAAGTCGCACACATACTTTGCTGTTTGCATAACATTATTGGCAAACATTAGAATTGAAATGTAGTTCACCAAAAAGTCCAGTGAATATTTGCTCAAATAGGCTAGTTTCTGATATTACTTTTTGTATGCAAATGACAATGAAGTCTGCCTTATTGCGAATGAGATTTCTGTTTTTTCCAGTTTAACCCTGTTTCTTCATTTAGGACCAAACCATTTTTGAAATATGCATCCCTGGTTACCGCCTTACTCAAATCTACGGATTAGCAAAGATGATCCATACGTTAAGGCCGAACTCAAAGCTGGTTTTTGTTGCTTTTCTTTGATTTGGTTAAAAATTATCTAAGGTATGGCTATATCTTGCTACAGTATATATTTATATGTAATATTTATATATATATATAGGTATATATATATAAAGAGAAAATGATCATGTGGAGAAAGGTATATAACAAAAAATAGGAAAATAATGGGCAAAATCCGCAAAAAGAAGATACGGGTGTAACCTGAGGAAACGAAGATGGAGAAGGAAAAAATATGACACACGGAGACCCCAACAAGAGACAACCTACACATTGTAGTAAAAAATGGCTAGAAAACCTAGAATTTTCAAGGCAACGTCTAACCGCAACCACGCGGCCGGTTATAGCCACTTGCTGTGGTTTTCAAGCCCAAAGGATCTACAGAGAGAAAATGATCATGCGAAGAAAGGTATATAGATTGTATATGTTTGACAATTTAAATCTTTCCCGTATAGGTTGCTAGTATCATAATTGTGTTTTCAGCTCCTGATGAAGGCTCCATAGAGAATTGCCGAAAGTTAGAGATTACCGTCAAAAGAGTTATCTGAACAATCTCACATACGGCTGTAAGCTAATTTAAAATCATTTTGCACTATAGTTGCTATTTCTTCTCAATGTTATTGCAGCTCCTGATGAAGATGGCGAAGTCTATTGAAAGCTAGAGATTAATAAAGTATAAAGAGTCCCCTTTGCTTGAATTTTGTCAAAGTACCCAACAAAAGGCGGAAGCTTTATATATATATATGAGCAGTAGTTATTGCCATTGCCAATTGGCAAACTTTTTAGTCTTTAGTTAACTCTTTTGACGGTAATCTCTAGCTTTCGGCAATTCAGTACCCAACAAAAGGCGGCAGCTTTATTTTTTACCTAACTGGTCTAAACGACAATGACTACGTCTCAAGTTATATATATATACTTTAATTTCTTTGGGTAGAAGGCAAGCTTGAGAGTTTAAGTTATAAGAGTGTACTTTTGCAACACTTTGCCTTCTACCCAAAGAAATTAAAAGATATCTTCGCCCTAACAGTTCAGGCAATTAACTATGAATACTATATATATAGATATTTTTTTGTTGATCTGATTCCTCTCTATATGGAAATTGAGGGTCTGTCACATCGCACAGTTTTCACATTGTGTTTTGAAAAATCGATCCAAATGATAATTGATGTACTTGATATTAGTGACCATTACGGAGGTAATTTTTTAAGTAAGATCCGTTTTATCATCGAGTCAGAGAAGCTTTATTCATGAACGTAAATTGTATCTCAGACTAAAATATTAACATTTTTTTCATTTTTCAACATAGTCGTCATAAGCATTTAAACATTTTTGTCAATTCGTGGCAATAGCTTTTGGATCCCGTCATCTAAGAATGCTGCTGCTTGACTGTTAAACCAGCTAGTAACTGCTTCTTTCAACATGTCATCACTTTTAAGCTCTTTCCACCAAGACATTCCTCAAGTCTTGGAAAAAGATGAAAGTCTGATGGTGCTAAGTCAGGGCTGTATGGTGGATGATCGAGTGGTTCCCAACGAAACTTGTCCAGTTGCGTATGTGTTCTTCTTGCAAAGTGAGGCCGAGCGTTGTCGTGAAGCAGAATGACTCTGCTAGAGAGCAGGCTCCGCAGACAGTTTTGAATAGCACACCTAAGCTTCCATAGTAACTCGTACAACCTTTTTTGCATTTAATGACCTAATTACTGAGCGCACATCACAATCGGCGGGCTCGCTGATTGAAATACTGACAGATAAAGCAGTATAATACAAAACCAACACCGGCAGAGGTGTGAGAAATTGGTCAATAATGTCTGAGGCTGAACGGACAAAATGGTCATCGTATCAAAGGCACCGGTCCTTATCAATTGTAAAGGAATGCCAGCCTGAGGTCAATTAGTCTGAATAGGTATAGAGATCCTGTTATCACAATTTAAAATATTCCGGATTCGGCAAAGAATCTCATACACAGTGAATTTTGTTTGGTCAGCTTCATTAATTTCTGCGATATCTATATCTACAGTGCTTTTGAGGTGCGCCCTTCCTTTACTTATTCTTTAAACGGGTCAAGTTAGGGAACTTAAATTCGAGATGATGAAATTTACGTATGAACGCTATATTTTAACATAAAAATAACAGTTTAAAATTTCAAGATAGCGGCTAGGCGTTATCTTGTATTTTTTTAGTTGAATGAGGGTCATGTAATACCTTATTTCGGAACTTCTTACCAGTTCTTTATGTCCCTAGAATGTAAAATCATTATATCTTGCAACATGACGGACTGGTAGGGATTCATAGTAGAGACGTTTTTTAGGTAAATTCCGGAGACCACTTACAATTCAACAATTAACAATTAGTATGTTATACCAATATTGTTCTTCTTGAAGAATCTATCTGAATGTGCAATAAAGTATGAGATATTCTTTTAAAAAATTACAGACTTATACATTTTTTTTTAATAAAATGTTCCATAATTTTTGAACATTCTGATAGAGGATTGATATAAAGCTTCAAAATGAGATGTCACACGATCCCTCATTGCATTGTAAAAACTTCGTCACTTTTATGCCAAAATGTGCATTAATTTCATTACCTTGAATTTCAGCTTTCTAACTTGATTCGTTCAAAAAGCGGGTAGGCTGAACCTTTTCCGAAAGCACGTTCAACTTTATAACAGTAACATTAACTTTATTCAAACAATCTTTAGAATCATGTGAAGTGGATGTAGTTTACGTGTTCTGAGCTGATTTCAATAGAAATTTCCATTGCGCCAGAAAAAACACTTCAAACCATATTTCTTATGGATTCCAATATTGTCAGCACCAATTCCGAACCTTTTCTGAGCATATTGTAATTTAAATTCTTATTTTACTCGTTTCCGTAAATTGCAGGTGTTGGCTTCCACAGAGAAATAGTCCTTTATTTGTTATATAGAAAACACAGACGTGGAAATCATTTCAGTGTTTGGCAACGGGACGTGAGAATGAGACTAACAGAGAATGTCAGTGCAGCATTTATGTAATGAAGCTCTGCAAGCGCATTGCAGCTTTCACACGTCCATAGACCGTGCCAACAAAAATCACCTAACGTAAGTGTGTTACTGCGGGAGAACTGGATTGACCAAGTCAGTTCAAATACTATTTTCAATGGAAACTCGGTTAACGTAATACTAACAGTTTCCTGTGGTTTTCATTATGATAATCTTTCATGTTTGTCTGACCGCTAAATGAAACCATATATATATTAGAAATACTGTTTACTGATCACGAAGTTTCGGCCACAACAACAAGAATTCTGATAGATTGTAAAATTGCACTTGAAAAAGGCCACCGTTATCAGTAAACAGCATCTTAAACATATGTGGATTCATCTAGCGGTCAGACAAACATGGAGGACTATGGAAACTCAGTTATTGGATCACTTTCCTAGATGAATCATTTTGCAATGAAAATGCTGTGGGTAGGATGACGAAGAAATCAGAGTAACTAGTTACTATCAGAGAGTTGTAGGTTATAGCGCGTAAGTGCCACTTGCTGCCAGAATCGTCTACCGAAAGTGTGGAGGCATGATGTAGCTGGGGCTATCTCTTGTCGCAGGTCGCTTTAACAGTGTTACGTGAACCGCAAGGTGCCGCCGATGATGGTGGGAGTCCATTTATGGCTGTAAACATTCAAAGGTGAAGACTTCTTTTGTCATCGTTGTAACCTCATTAGGAACCATCAGAACGGCATAGGTGGGACGACCAATGGAAGTCATCGTTGGTTGTCAAAGCGGTCCGTGGGACCTTAGCTCTTGAGTCACAGTGTCAGTTTGTAAGTCTGTCAGGTCTGGTAACCCAGAAACCAGACAATTTTAAGGAAAAAAGGGGAAGGAAAGGAGAGAAGGAAGAACGAGAGCAAAGGGGAAGAAGAGAATCTTTTAGGATAGGCAGCGTTTAGGCATTGTTAAAATCGCTTCACAGATTTTGATATGGTCTAAAAATATTTGATTTTTTTTTCTAAAGATTGTGTAAAAATGCTCCAATTTTGGTTGTTCTAAGTTCACGAGTTAATTTTGATTACAGTGCGAGCCGCGCCTTTTGTGCCTGCGAACTTGCTCGACTGTGTAGTCCACTGACTCACGCAACAGAGGGTTGCTGTGCGATTCCGCTAGGCTATAGCGCCGCTGCGCCTGTTGCTTAATGTAGTCCTTTAGGTAAGGGACATCGAGGTCTCTATGTAGAGATTCGTTAGAGACATACCATGGGGCATCAGCAATAGTGCGCAACGTCCTGCTTTGCAGAACCTGCAGACTTCGCATGTGTGTTTTAGCAATAAAACACCAAGCCGCACATGCGTAAGTCATTGCTGGTCTTATGACCACCTTATAGAGTCGAATCTTGTTAATCAAACTTAATTTTGACCGTTTACATAATAATGGGTAAAGCTGCCGAAACGTAATTTGGAATTTAGCTTTTAGCGCTGCCATATGGTTCCGCCAAGTCATCCCTTTGTCCAGAATGACACCGAGATACTTAGCGGAGGATTCCCATGGTATACGAAGTCCATTCATTGAAACTTCAGACGGAACGCCGCGACGTACTTTTTGTACAGTAGATTGCCTGCGTTTTCGAATGGTTTATTTTAATTAGCCACCGATCCGCCCAATCTAATACTTCTTCCACCGCACTTTGCAGCCTGTCATGGACTAGGTCACCAGACCACGACTGAGCCACCAATGCAGTATCGTTCAGCATAGAGATAGACTTCACAGTTGCTGGGACTAGGGACGTCATGGATGTACAGTGAGTAAAGGATAGGTCCAAGGACCGAACCCTGAGGACGCCGTGTTGTCGACAGCACATTGTCAATTTTGATCCGAAATTTCCTACATTCGAGGAAGGATTTCAGTAGTTTTAGAAGCCAAAAAGGGAAGCCCTTTTGGATTAGTTTATACAAGAGGCCCGCGTGCCACACCTTGTCAAATGCTTTTGAGATATCCAAAAGCAAGATGCCAGTACTTTCGTTAAGGGTGAATCCTCTGGTTACACGTTCCACCAGCCTAACCGCCTGTAGCTCCGTACTATGTTCAGACCGAAAACCGAATTGCACGTCAGGAATCACATGGTGATCTGACGAGAAATTCTCAAGGTGACGTAGAATCACCTTTTCAGCGAGCTTAGACGCAGCTGACAGCAGGCTAATGGGACGATAATCCTGGGGAAATATCGAACCCACCTTCTTTGGAATCATTATAACTTCAGAGGTCTTCCACGCGGATGGGAAGTACTGGATCCTTAGCAAGGCATTGACTATTGCCACGAGATAAGTTAAGGACTTCCGCGAAAGCAGCTTCAGCGCCTTATTAGTGATTTGATCCTCCCCAGGTGCTTTACGCACTTTAAGGTCTTTAATATGACCTTGAATCTCTGCTGGTGTGCAATGCGGGATCTCAGGAGATACCGCTGATGTGCTAAGCAAATCTTCGGTTGAAGAAGCTTCTGAAGAAGAATCTTCTGATGAAAAAAAATCACCAACGAATGCGCGACTGTCACTGACGCCGTTGGCCCTAAAATATCTCCTGACAGATCTTACGATGTGTTGCTCCTCGTCGAGGTCATTATCAAGATCATAGTTGGGAGAGAACTGTCTTTCCATGGCATCGGCGAAAACCTCAACCTCTCCTCTGTCCTGAAGACAATGCCTCCAGGACCGTGAATGTGTGGGATTTGTTCACGCTTTCCGTTTTTGAGAGACTTCGCCACCTTCCAGAGAGGAATGCTTGAGACAAGCATCCCCGCCAGAAAGTCGTTCCATTGCTCATTGCGGAATTCATGAAGAGCATTTCTTACTTCATGAACAAGATTCGTCGCTCTGCGAATGTCATCAGGATGACAAGACCTTTTCGCTTGCTTAATTGCAGCTCTTTTATCAGAAATTTTCTGACGAATGTCTGCTGGCAGAAAAGGTCCTGCCGTGTCTCTGCACGGGAAGTACAGCTGCACGCTGCAGAGTTTGCTGAACAAAACTTGTCCACTCTGCTTGAGCCGCATCTATACCGTTCTCATCATCTATGATCGGTATATTGGGGAACTCTTTGAGGAGCGACTTGTATAGCTCCCAATCAATGCGTTTCCTTGGAGGGATTTCATCCCCCAAGATCTGCTCATTAGCCACTTCCAAAACGACGGGAAGATGATGATCGCTTGAGATGTCATACATGATTCGAGAAGTGATACTGTAGCTACAGTTTTTGGATAATGCCAAATCAAGAACATCAGGTGCCTGAAGGTGATTAAATGGGTGGTGCGTCGGCTCCTCAGTACTATGTATGAGGTAGCCATTTCGTATCACATGGTTGTACAGTCGGATCCCACTGGTGGAATTCAACCTGGAATGCCATGCTCGATGTTTGCAGTTGAAGTCCCCTGCCACAATAAGTGGACCCGAGTAGTCTAAAAGGACTTCCAGATCCGCCTCTTGCAGCCTGTTACCACACCTGACATACACCGATGTGATTTTTAACGGCACACCTTCCGTCATATTGACCACCACGGAAGCCGCTTTGATGCTCTGCATGTCAGCGTTTGTGCTTCTGTGGTAGTCAATACCGCGTTTCACTAGCACTGCCAAGCCGCCACCCCGTCCAGTCAATCTATCAGCCCGCATAACATCGTAATTCGGGAAAGCTAGACGATCTCCCGGATTAAGTAATGTTTCCTGCAGCAAGGCCACATCTATACTTTCGTCCACAAGAGCTTGATGAAATTCCCGTCTTTTGGGAATGTGCCTTAGACCCAAACAATTCCAAAAAGGAATTTTGATAAATGCAGGCTGTCGTCGATTGTACCTAGCCATTTGCAGGAAAGATCGCCTGCAAAGCCTGTGTTGCGCTAATCAGAGGACCTATGGAACTCACTGCATGTCAGAGAATATGTAAGTGGATAACACCAAACAGCCAGATTCGGTCAGAACTAGAGCTAGGTCGGTTCTGGAGGAGTAGATCCAAAGGAGCGATACTGTACAGGGAATGGAAGCAATTGGTCCCGGTGACCTCGGGGAATCGCTTCCGATAGTCTAGATTCCGATGGTTTCTACTTCGATTCCTGAAACCCGATATGACCATTCCAATTCCAGCGCTTTTAACCTTGTTGCATTTGTCGACGGCCTTAAGACATAGAAACAGAAAACTGTAAAGAATTTTAAGCAGAAAAACTATCCGAGGTTGAGCCAAGTGTTACCCCCACAACCCAAAGCCAAGTCACAAAATGTGTCAAGGTCAAATCAAAAACTGAACCCACATATTCCCACAAAAACTTTTACACAGTTTCCAACACCGAAAATAGTATGAGGTGTCAAAAGGTCCCAGTTGACATAGCACATGCGGTGGGTTATAAGTTGATTCACATCAACCCACATTCCAACCTGTTTCATGCTACAATCGCCGTGATCGGGCAAGCGCAAGATATAAATGCAGACCACAAATACTACAAATCGTCTTTGAAGTCAAAACCAATATCCAAAGACAGAAGCATGCCTTTCAACCAGTTCATTAAGAATGAACCCGGTGGACTTTATAGCGGTTATTAATATCAACGCTATGTTTAGGAATTGCGGAAATACGGAATTTAACGAATCGGCATTAAAAGGAACGAATTCATCCCTAGACCTGAGTAGAAACCATGCAACCGAATCACAAGATGGAACGATATGGTCCTAACGTTATTGTACCACTAGCCACTGGAAACACTGTTTATTTGGAGATATCAGTTCTGCTGAACTAAGGAACGATACTGACAGATTTCCTTACATTGTACCTTCTTCCGCTAACTTCAAGAGCTTCTAGTATTAATTTCAGAACATAGTCTCCTTGGTAAAATATCCACTATGACCTTCACCCAACTAGCTCCTAGAGAACGTAGGCTAATGCTTTTTCACGGTATTTTTGGCCTCCCTAAACCCAGGAACTTTAATGATTTGTCACTGACAAAAAATGGAATTGTGGTTTTGTAATATCGTCCCAACTTTTCTAATTAAAATTAAATATGTGCTTGGTAGCCCCCTTGTTTACTTAACGGCTTTAGTCTTCTCCACTTCGTCTCATTCCTCCTTCAGGAATTAATTATGACAAACGGATACAATTCTAGGGGCAATGAGAAAATATAATTATTCCTACAATAAAGAAATTAATGAACCAGTAAACAGGGTGTTCGGAAAGTCGATGGTATTCTTTCAAGAGGTGATGGTAAATCGCGTTTAAGACATATTGAGCCACATATACCTACCTAAAACCGGCAAAACTATGACAATCGCTGGATCAGAATTCCTGTAAACTGTCCACGGAGGCGACTATAAAAGCATTACTGCTAGCTGTTTTTTACCAGCTCTTCACTAAAATGATGTAAACTGGTCAGGACCTCTTTTAATTTTTCTGTCCATTATACTGCAGTAGGAATACAAGGGGTACTAGAAAAAAAAACTACCTTTATGAACCCACTGCTTGATGCCTTCAAGTCTTGTCGCCCATCACAATTTGTGCAGAATCTTTGGTAAAAATGACTTTCTGAAATTTCCAACATGCGCAATTTTTGTTCAGGTGTCAACAGTCGTGGAACTCACTTGGTTGACATCTTAACTCATTTTCAAATTGTCTTGCAAGAGGGCTATTCCGTTGGGTTTCGATAAATTTAATGCCATACTAATGGTATAGACGATCCATGTCTATGACTTCAACTTTTTGAGTCATTTAATCATTTTTTGCTGTTCTGGGTCTTCCAGTTCTGAGGTCGTCTTCTATTGATTCACGCCTCCATCAAAACTGTGTCGGCCAAAATTTTATTGCGTAATATGATATTGCATCGTCCCTATAGACGGCAACTACTCCGTCAAGAATTTTTTTCAGCTAATGGCCGTTTTTTGTCAGACATATTACGACACTGGGATGTTATTTTAAGTTACTCATTTTTCCTCACCATTCACTTTATAAATTGGAAAATACTTACCAAAATTAACTCAAAGTACGGTCAGAACACATGCTAATAATTTATAAAGGATCTGCTACGCGTATGATACCCGTTTGGTGAGTCTTCCATTAATAATAACATCATGGTCTACCTGTGAGACGTTACCCCCTAAACCCGTTTGTGAACTAGATGCTTGCTGTAGAAGTTTTAATTATTGATCAACTTATTGAAAAATATCATATTTATTGTATCTATCATTTGTCTGTCGATGCAGCTCAAAAATTAGGGATACGGTAAACCAAATTACCTGGCAATCAGATATCCGTAAATACGTCTAATAGAAATCAGGTTAATTAAATTGACATTGGGCCGAGATCGATTCGATTTTATTCCAGAAATTCTGAGAAACGTGATATTTTTTAATCATAATAAGTTGCAGAAAGAAACCGATATCTAATTCAAATAATTACTTTATAAGACACTGTTTTGTGCGCGCTGTTAGTGACGTCACGCACAACATCCTATCGTCAGTGGAGGGATACTAGGACTAGGAGAGTTTTAGCTTTAAGCGTGACACTCCTATATGAATAGGATGCTCTTGACTTTAGCTTTGTTATGACCTTCTTTATTTCGACTTTGTGCAGTAGCAGGAAAAATCTTATTCGTTATCGAAATAAGAAAGCTCGGTTAGTTATGGAGAATAGGGAGGGCTTATTTCGTAAGGTTATTTTGCCTTATTCAGCGCTGTTGCCGGAATAAGCTGGATAAGCTTAATTAAAGTATTTTTATGTTACAAAGACATTGCTTGAAGTATAATAAAAATCTGATTTTTAGGCCACGGATAAAAATAAATGCGAGAATTTGGCAGTGCTCTAAATAAATTGAATTTTTCTGATTTTTTTATACATGCAATCTGGCAAGGTAGCTTATTGGAGTCCTACTGGTTTTGTGGTCACTTATCCTTCTGGGGTTCTCTGATAATATATTTATTTCTGGGTCCAGTTTGGACAAATATTACTGAATTCTTCCTATGGAAAGATTTAAAAAGGATTTTTAAATTTTAGGGTTAGCTTAGCTACAAAATCGTAAAAAAATATAATCAACCTGTCATGACTGTCAGTAGTCAATACTGTCAAATTACCACGGTTCACTTTACTGGCCATAAAAGCTCTTTTTTATAGTTGATACCACAAATGTAGTATGAGTCAATACGATAAGTTCTCTCTGCATATGATTTTTGGAAACTGATGGGAGGTCAAGGGCTTGCTGCTGTCGCGTGATGGCCCTGTATTGCAGTACCTTCAGGATCGGCCCATTCTATCTAATCCTAACAAAATTTTCAGTCAAATGTAAATTGCAAAAGATTATAGATTTAGTTTTGTGTGCCCCTCGGTTCTCATCTCTAACTTTTGCTAAAATCCGAATCGGTTAGAATCGTTGGAATTATAGCTGAAGTGTACTGAGAGATGCCTTTGTAGCCATTTATTTAACTGTTAGAGGAATGTGAAAAAGAAAAAACAAAGTGCCGTCTGGAAGACAGATAAATAAAATATATTGTAAAAAAGTGTCAAGAAGACCGCGGAACGAAACGTATACTATAAAGAAGAACTTTGAAGATAATATGTAGTTTGATGGGCCAGACAAACATGGAGGATTATCATAAGTAATATCATAAGGGCATTTAATTTTTCAGAAAAAAATCGAAAAAACATGTTGCTAGGTAATAGTTTAACAAGAAGCATGAGTACCGGTGGCAACAAAAATCCGAGTCGAAGACGAGGATTTTTGCACCTGCTCGAATGTTTTTTTTCTAAATATCACTTTGCATTGTGTTTTTTAGATTTTCTTCACAGGAAAAAACAGATGTCCGAATGGTATTTGACAAGACTATTTCATGAGTACCAGATCATTCTGCATACATATAGCTCACAAAATTTATTGACAATCAAATCAGAACAGATGCTTAGCATCTGTTTCTGCTGTCATAGGATACCATAATTACTTGTTATCAAAGCTTTTGTAATTTTTGGTGGCAACAGCTGTCGCAGGTAAACTCCTAAAAACTGCTGACACGTGCTGTCATATAATTTTTCCATCTAGAAACCATTTGTAATTCAAAATTGCGCGTTTGTGATTGGTATAAATTAAGACGAGGAAATAGTCGAAAAGAAAACCAAAGGATAAGTTTCAGATGTTTCATTTATTCTACTTCCACCCTGTTGAATCTGAAATCTTGGCGCGCTGTCGACGTTCGAACGTTCAATATTCATTATTAAACAGGCGCTAGACGGCATTCAGAGAAATTTTCCGCTCGTTGACTCAATTGTTATTGCCTCCCGGCTTCTGATTAACGGGAAACGTTCTGGTGCGTATAATATTACTAATAATGACAAATGCCGGGAACTAGAAAATGAGACATCTGCAGAGAGATTAATGAACACGATCAAATCAAGGTAAAACAAGACTAGCTAAGGGGATTTTTTGACTCTCAGAAAACTTAGATGCTTAGATAATCGAATTGCGTTAAATTTTAAACAAAATTACTGACTGTATATTCTCTATTGTACAGTGCTTTTGACCTGTTCTACTTATTTCCTGAACGCGGGAATGGGGTATTTTCAAAAAAAAAATTGTTGGTCCCAAATTGAAGTCCTATATCTAAAAATGTATATTGAGTCATTTTACTTTTTTTTACAAGAATTTACAAAAACTCCGCCTCAAAGTTTAAAAATAAAATTTGCCGCCAACTGTGTGACATATTCATATCTGGCTTGACGTAGTAATATTTTCTCCGCCCCCTTCATGTGATTCTACATTTGTCCGACGATTACATTACAGTGTGACAAGGACGGGAGATAATGCCATTTTATTCTACAGAATCGTCCGTAGCTATTTGCGTTCTGGGTTTTTGTTTTTTTGACAGATAATAAGGTAAGGATTGTGGTTTGTGGCGTTGAGTTGCCGCTTTGGTATTGTGATTTTGCTTGTGCGGCGTGGTGCAGTGACTGATTTGGAGTGGAGCTTTTTAAATACATAATAAAAATAAGGAATAAAACGCCGATTCTTCGTGTTTACTGAAATATAAAGGTTACAAGTGAGGTTACAAAACGCAAAATCAAGAACACAAAGCACGAAACAGAAACAGGCTACGCCACTCTGTCACTGTCATAAGTCAACGGTTTGACTCTTGCTGAACCAGATTGTTGCCAAATTGTGTCGACGTATGGCTATATATACATATATAGACAGGTACAACATCATTAGACAACTCTGTTGATCGGAATAAAAAAGCGCTGATAAATTGTGAACTTTCATGAAATTCCCTAGTACATGGCAATAGAGCTGAATATGATCCTCCATAAAAATATTGTCACATTCTAATGAGAACCTCTAAAAAAATTGATTCCTTTTGGCTGATTTCTTTGGAGGGACATACAAGAGGTTTAAATGATCCCACTTTGGTGGTATGATTTTCAAATGTATTTTTTTCAGCAAATGAGTCACAAAAGCATGAGCAAAGTAAATACTAATTGATAAATAGTTGCAAACCATCTATTTGAGCCATGACAATATCACTAAGTTGAAAATACCCCATTCATGGTAATGAAATGTATGCAGTGATACTGATACTTTAGTGTAAAAGTGACAGTTGAAAATTTTAAGATGGCAGCTAGGTATCATTTTGAAACATTTTTTTCAACGGAATGGGGGATTGTGTGGTACCTTATTTTGGACCTCCTCAAGACTACTTGTGAGGTTGTCAAAGTTGAGCCTTTTTGTACATTGTATCATTCATAACTTAACTAATTACCAAAACGTTATATTATGGCACGATCTATCTAGAATGCACTAAAATATGGGGCATTCAGTTCAAAAAATTATAATAAATCGATAATCTTTCACTTCCCGCGCCTAATGACGAGGAAGTATTGTAATCGTGAGAAATCTCGAAATTAAGATATATTTTTTAGATGACATATTTATGTATTACGAAAACGGTGATCTTATACTTCCGAGGTCTTCGAAACAACTTCTAGTACAATTTTACATGCAGTACAATGGCATCAGAAAGACGTAGGTTTTATTAGAAACATTAGTGCACTATTTGGACTTTTCATGAAAACTTACTAGTAATCAGCGGGTTCGTAGACGTTAGCCTCATTTGTTTGAAGCTCTGGTGTAAAACTGTTTGATATCTGACTATAATAGCTCTTGATACATACTTATATGCCATAATATGTATAATATTACCTCAAGAAATCCAGTTATCTCATTAAATTACCCTCCAAGCATAATGATGGTATATATAGATAATATCGCGCCCAACTGAAAATATTTTAATTTGTGCCCGTAAATTTATGATGTGTGAAATATGTCTTATAGGTGCGTAGAATTATCGGGATTGAAGTTCAAAACATTGCCCCCCTATAAGCCCCCTCTTACCCCCAATTTTTTACCACTAATTTTTTTTCACAAATGATCAGGTTCCTCTGAAACGTGAAAAAACGAAGCTTGAGTGATTTTTATTTGTTTCTGTTTTTGTCATTTTTCTCCGCCGCGGCTGGACGGATTTTCAAAAAATATAAAACTTTTATACATGCCTATTAGCTAGGCATATTTCACACGGCTATTGCCGTGCATGTTAGCATTTAATGCTTAGAATGATAGAAACATTTTGTATTTGAAGTGCATGATGAATTTTTACTGGAGCCGTCTAGAAGTCAGCGATGCCCCGGCGATGAAACAATTGCGCCTATCAGGACAGTAAAATTTATTGAATATATATATATATATATATATAACAAAAAGTAGAAAAATAATGGCCAAAATCCGCAAAAAAGAGGAAAGTGTTTCTGCTGGTTGGCTTCATCAGGCCCGAAATGAATGCACATATGAAACTACAAAAGTAGATACACATGCCCACACATACGGATACGGGTGTAACCTGAGGAAACGAAGATGGAGAGAGAAAAAAACGACACACGAAGTCCACAACAAGAGCCAACCTACCCATTGTAGTATAAAATGGCTGGAAGACCTCGAATTTTCAAGGAGACATCTAAGGATCCTATTTTCTGCTCGAATCCACTTTCCTCTTTTTTGCGGATTTTGCCCATTATTTTTCTACTTTCTGTTATACAGGGTGTCCGCAAAGTTGGAGTTTTCCTTTACACGACGTGTAGATCTTGAAAACATAAGCAATTTTTCTTAGTACCATATACACCAATGTCTTAAGGGAACCGAGATAAAGGGCTCTGCAACATCAAAAATATCTGAATACCGTCCTGTAGCCGCCACCCGCCGCGATGTCCCACACTGGTACCGGCTACTAGCTGAACCCGACGACAGAACTGGGTCGGGGGTCGGGGTCAGTGTGTCAGGTCAGTATGCAACCTTCAACCGACGGTAAAGGGTCACGCGTATAGAGGTAACGAACCCGTATAATCGATTGCGTTTCAAAAAAAAAAATAATAATGGCACACTCATACCAATGATTAACTCGTTGATATGTTGTTAATTCATGGCGAATGTCTTCAAAATGATACAGAATCTTCGCGAGTGTATGCAGATCGTTTCTCTAGACGACATCATCCAAGGCCCCGCAGATTTGTGTACCTGGTCCAGAGAGTCAGGCATACGGGCCATTTGGAGGAATTTCGAGGTGGGCACAGTGGGAGGCCTAGACAACCACGAATGGTGCAAGTTGAGGAAGAACTAATGAATCGCGCAGACGAGAATCCCTCAACAAGCACTAGAGACTGGCTAGAGAAGTGCAAGTAGCAAAAACTAAAGTGTGGCAAACGTCCAACGTGTACAAGCCCTCAACCTGACGATTTTCCAGCAAGAGTGCGGTTTTTTGTGAGTGGTTGTTGCATCAACATGACAATAATCCGGACTTTTTGAAGTGCATATTGGTGACAGACGAATCTACGTTTACGCGTAATGGGGTGAATAACTTTCGATTTCAGGCAGAGACGTACTTAGCCCTTCTCGTCAACTGGAAAGTGAGTACTTTTTCCTTTATTTTTTTTTTACTTGGTCGCCCTCGTTTCACCACACATTACCTTTGTTATTTCAAGGGTAGTTGTTTCTGAAAAGGAAAACCCCAACTTTGCGGACACCCTTTCTCCGCATGATATTTTTCTCTTTATATATATATACAGACTTTGAAGTTGAGTCATTAATTTTCAGATAATGATTGTAGAAGGAAGATAAACCAAAATATGTGTGTAAAAATAAAAAAAAATAAAAAAAATGTTACCTTGTTTTATAAAGTATCCTCCCGACAATTATTTTAGTGCGGACCTGTATTTGATCGTGTGGTCTTGGAGCACCGGCATGCCCTCCCCTGTGAGGTCTTAAGTCACCTGATTCACGAGCCCTTTGTACTACATTAACAAAGGCACGAGGGGTTGGTTGCACTCGATTGGGAAACCGATCCGCATAAATCCGTGATGCCGCAGCAGCATTTTGTAAAGAATTCCCCCCCCGTAAATAAGAATCATGTCCACAAGTTCAGCATTTTCGTAAACATGTGCCATTTTTTATTTCGTTTGAGCCACGCAACAAACACCACTATTCACTCACGCGTTACCGACTGACACATTGACTGAATACAACTGAATAAAATTGTAGTAAGAACATCGTGATAAGCGTTTCAAATTCTTTCGCTTTTTTGTTTCCGATGCGATGAACCGATAAGGCGGATTATATCCGTTGTTGCCAAACACGAGCACATAATATATTATTGAGACAGGGCGGTACTCAAACTTCTAAAGGGCTATAGCTTTGTTACTTTAATTTTACCACAAAAATGTTAAAGGAAAAAAACATTTCTTGTGATCAGATCAACTCGCTGTTAAAATAAATGACTCAACCTTCGATATATATACCTATATATATATATATATATATAATCAGATAGGGTAAAAATATTAGGACTTTAGTTATTCAGGTATGAAATAACGAATACAGGTTTCTATCTTATATTCTAGGGCTAAAGTACTCATAAGGAGCTTCAACATGCGGAATCACATGGTCCCCATTCCATAAAAAAAAACTGTTCAACATGACGCCCAGCCGCCATTTTGATATTTTCAACTGCCTCTTTCATGCTAAAATGCATTCGTGCAGCAATTTAATTTTTCCGAATTTCATTTTGAAAAATAAGTAGGGGAGAGGGGTGCGTTTTGAAAGGTACTGTATGCATATGGCATGCTTCTACCATAACCAAGATCTGATCAGCGCTAGGCAAGCCGATAGCGAAGCCCGTCGTTGCTTCACATACACAACCGCGGCATACTTGCTGGGTGTGGATGTCTGAATGAAATATTTGTGCTTGTGAATATTAATGAATTAACAGACATTAAATCGATGCGAGGTAAGGAACAATTTGAAGTTCAAACTAATAATTCTCTTTTAATCTGACAAATGATGACAGAAAAATATTTGCTGTTTTGCTAGGCCTGAGTTGACACATTTGTCCGATGATTTCTCCCTTTTATTTCGTCGCCATTGGCAAGGAATTAGTTTGCGAAAAATTTCGAAAAAGCTATTTGTTTTTTGAATGTACATGATATCTGCGTCATGGAAAACAATATCACTCATTTCCGTCTGTCTGTCTGCCCGCCAATCATTGTCGCGTCTATAACTTGAAAAGTACCTCTCGGATTTTGAGGAAATTTTCACACAGGGTTACTACTGTACCATGTATGAAAAAGCTTTTAAGTTTTTGAAAATCGGCCTAGCTGTGGTGCAGCTGGGGGCAAAAACCTAAAAAATCATATCATTGTATTTTTTGGCGTTTCATAAGCTCCTGATCATTTTCAGAATTTTTTTGGAAGGATTGAAAAATGGATGAGGGGTAGGGTATATCTCAATTTTTGATGATAGTATAAAATTATTCCTATAATTCTACGCTCCAATTAGAAATATTTCACATCACAAGTGTCTTCGTACAATATGGGCCCGTTTGGCTGACTTGATCCGTTTAATTTCTCTGTTCGTAGCGAACTTTTTTCAGAGGGCCTTACTTGTGCCGAACATAATCCTTTATGAACCGGTGACACCGTTGCGTGGATAGTGCAGTGTCATCATGCCTGACGCCACCGTCATATTCGTGCGCGGCGATCGATTCGGTTCCCTCACTATCCACTGTGCTCATGGTGAGCAACAGCAACATCCAGAGAAACGACAAGAAGTGGCGATGTGCAATGAGAAAGTTAGAATCATTATTCTCAATATGTATGTATATTATGGAACTTGTGACGACATTTATAAACAACATGATTATCGTCATACCACACTCTATTTTGTAAATAACCACGCAGGGAGCAGCAAAACGGGTCTTTGAATTGACAAAGTCGGTGCGGGCGTATCCCGCCGTATTCAAAAAGATGCTGTGCTTGCTGGCAGTGGCGGGCGATGTGTTCAGCTGCTTTCTTCCTTTTTGGTACTCGAGTGTACGTACCTGTCGACCATCGCGCTCCGTCTTTGTCAGCGTCGCCACCTCTAGGACTGTCGCCGCAGGTTCTTCATCGTTGAGAAATTTTGAGAATACAAATTCTTGAGAATGATTAAACAAATGTAATCAGGAATCCCTCATGCTTGTCTGGCCAATAAACCACATGTTTTATTGATCAGACAACCATGGAGATTATCAACATGTAAACCACAGGGTAAGTTTCAAATGTTATATTAATGTAAGCCTTTTAATTACTGAATAGAAGGTACGGTTTCAGTGTTCAGAAGTAATCAAATATTATGTAAAAAAACAAAAAAACGTCAAAAAAAAACCGACGAAGTGTCATCTTGCAGACTAGGTAGTGTTTAGTGTGCAAATAAATAGTTCATTCCACGTTTGCTTGCTATGATCGCTGTTTGCTGACGTTTAAGCAACACGTACAGCTACAAAACGGCTTCACAACAAGTATACAAGAACTTATGCCAAGTTAACTTCGTAGAAAAACCTACGAAATGTCAAGAAAAAACCTACGAAATGTCAAAAAAAACCTACGTAATGTCAAAAAAATCGACGAAATACGTAATACCCGTGCCGGTAATTCAACACGATTTCGATTGAATGACAACGTGCGTTACGTTGTAACATTATATTCTATCACATACTGCTGTACTGGATTGGATTGAATTCGTACGTGCTTTGTACACTTAGATTAAATCTGATGGATGACTGGTCGTTGGTCAATCCAGATTACTCTTCCTGACAGTTGGAAAATTGAAAATCGCTGTGTGCGATGGCAATGCTGAAGTAAAGTTCTAATGGGCGGAGTCCCTGGCTACGCCTCAATTTTGATAAGTAAAAAAACAGCATTTAAGCTTGACCATGGTTTCTTTGGATTTGTCATTATCTGCTGAGCATCCCGGAGGGCCTTTTCTCTTGGTTAAAGCCAGCAGATATCAGACAAAGGCGTGCTTATGCTGATTTTATGGAATCCATTCAAAAAGTATCGGTTTATTGATTGTTTTTGAACAACCAGTAAAGGATCAGGGTCTATAAACGTGGTTTGGCGTTGATCGCATCAATCAAATTTTTGCATTTGAATGTTTTAGAACATATGTATCTTTTCAAAACTTCTTTTAGTACTTGATTATTAATCAAAAGCCCAAAATTCTCAATTTTGGCATTGTTGTCCTAAATCCACCCATTTTCGAATATTTAACTTTAATATTTTTATATAGTAGCAGTGCATGTGACACACAATTTGCAACGTACATGAGGTTATTCTGTTCAGGTTTTAACAACATTACTTTGGGTGGATTACTTATCACGTGCGATCTAGTATGCACTGGCAAAAATCCAATCCAAACTTCGCACATCATATTTTCTTAGACGGTATAGTCTTTCAAAGTTAAGCTCAGAGAATTCAAAGGTATTATCGGCCTCGAGTCTTTAGCCTTTCAAGTTTTTAATGTTTCTAATTAAATTAACCCCAATAAACTATTATGCCATTAGGTATTGAGAATTTGAATATTCAAAAGCTACCACAATGTCGTACCAATAATATCCAATATCTGTTGTAACAACTAGCTCGTCCGATAGACCACAGGTCATTTTGACGATTTTGTTTGCAAAACCACGGTCCGGGATTTAAAGTGTAACTATTCTGCTACACGCAGTATTTTGTATAATCCCCACTATTTAATTCCCTGATTATGTTTGATTCATATAATCTAGGCAGAATAGCTCAGTGCATCTATCCACAAAAAAGATGAATGCATTTAAGTTACACTTTCTCTTCCGCTATTCTTTAGCCTGTTATTTTCTCCATCTAGTTTGGAATATAAGGGGTAAATCCCTGCTCCTGCTGTTCAAAATGTCACCGTCCCGTCCGGTCGAAACATGAGAAAGATTCAGAGTGCAGAAAATTACATTTAGGTCACGGTAAATGGGCTGATCGTAAATCTAACCTGAGTTGAGCTACATGTCTGGAGATACTTGTTATGACATCCCCATTAAATGACCTCAGGCTCCAGCTGGGTTACCGCCAGAGATGTCCGACCTACATTATATTTGTCCATTGTTGGTGGAGTAGGGAAAGTACGTACGTTGCACTAGATTTCTGCTCCTTGCGATTTCAGTTATTTCATTACCAGAGTAATTTCTATGATGAGCGGAGCACAATAAGTAAAGCGACGTATTTCTAAATCCAATATGGCGGAAGTCTAATATGACAATGCGATATTATTATGACATGAAGTTGATCTGATGATGGAGTCGAAAGGTGACCATGGGAACTTTGTAATAAATCGATGCGAACCCATCAAATTAGGATTAGTTTGATTCTTCTTGACAAAAACTCTAGTCCTGCGATCTGACAAGTATTATTATGAATAAAATACTCATCCATACCAGCCATATCAAATTTCAGCTTTTTAAAGTTGGACAAAACATTAAATCTGCGTATGCTGCGTACATAAGTAGGTCTCACATAATATAATACAGGAATGACTAATATCCATCGAAATCTTATAATATAAACGAAGTAAAAAGTTTTATGAAGTACGATTAATAAAATACATATATGTCATTTAGACAGAAATCACTAATTCTTTGACATGAATACTGAAAAGTAAAAAATATATATGATAAAAAATTTACTTTTGAAATCAAGCCTTTAGTTAGCTGTTATAAGGTACTATAAATTCAAAAATAATTTTTCCAATTTTCGTTTTATACTTCTAACCTTTAAACCGGATTGAATCTTTGAAGCGTATTATGTTTTAAGGACAGGAGGGAAAAGGGTGCGATATGCTTATATTTGTAAATTTGAGACGGAGATTCAATATCGATATTTTCAATTGGTAAAAACTATATCTGAATTTTTAGGTCATTCTAACAGATGAATAAAATCTTGTATATTAAAAATGTATTTTTTCTCTTATTTATTTTATTGACTATGGCAGCAACATCTGATAAAATAATAAGTTGTCCCGTCTCCTGAATATTCTATGTTGAACTGATCAGGTTAACCTCCAGTAATGAATAACTTATAAGAATAACAATGGATACCGATATCTCCTATAGATGTTACTCTAACATAGTAGTTTAGGCTATCACTATAAACCGGGTACGATAATTTTGTTGATGTTTTATGTCATTTTCTATTTGTTCGACAAGGAACGGGGGCCAAGGGCGCTTTTATGAACAATTCCTCAAAGCGGTTCGCTTGGTCATGCAAATGACAATTAAGCCTGTGCGTTGACATTACCCCTCCTACCTTAGGATGTTGAAACCGAGAAGTTTCACCTCGTCCTTTCCTTTATTTTGTGACTGGATGTTTGGCGACCTTGTTATTTTATTTTCAGACGTTACTGATTCATGCTGAATTGGCGTCTTTTTATTTTACCTTCCGCTGGCTGTGTCCTGGTCTTGCTTCCAATATTGCATCTGTCCTAATTCTTCAACCCGTGCCTGAGAATGATGGCTAATAACGCGTGTAAGTTTCCTTTAAGGGTAAAGCGTGTGTCTAACTTGTAGTTAACATGATTCAGAGCTTCTCTGAACAACTGTGGACTGCTATGAGTCATTTGCCCTCAAATAAAAAGTTTTATCGTAGTAAGACAGCGCCAAGCTATCACTCCAGAATAGACCACTGCAGAAAGCGCGTTGCTCCTATTAGGTGGAAGTTTTAGGGATCTCAGCTTGCGTTCAATAGCAAAGTCACCACGAGGCTGCTAGATGGCTGACGATTCTGGCTGTCCAGTAGATGTGGTCTACTTGCCATTGGAAAGGGTTTTATGCTTGACTGTTTTTTGCTATTATATCGCTACGGCTCCTGTAGGGCTTGGAGATTAATGGCGCTGAAATCTGGAAGAAAATATCTAGTTTACCTTTAGGACAAAGGGATACATTAGTAGCTCGAAGAGTAAAGTCAGTGAGGAATAATAGGGTGCTAACTTTGTCATCCGGTATAGAAAAAAGCCATTTATGACACCAGGGTAATAACGCCTTTGCAAGGACAGTTGCAGCAGCAGCAGCAGACCAAAGATCAATTCAAGTACTACTAGTAACAAAATCTATACCAAAGCTGCAAAAATTCGAGAAGGTATCAGAGCTTTTAGCAATTCAATTTCCAAAATTGATATCTATGTACATCCTTTCCCTCACAACTTAGAACACAGTGTATTTCTTCAAAAGGTTAAGGTAATCATCTTACAGTGTATAAAAAACTATTTTTCAAGATAGCGATAAAATTAGTTAACATGGTGACACGTTGCTGAGAAATCCACTGAAGTCAGTTGAAATTTATTATTAATAAAAGTCACAAATGTTGATGTTTATTCTAAACATCTTTTTTGCAACAGCATCGAGTTTTATAACAATGAAGCTACTACAATGTTTTTTAGTACATGACGGGAGAGGAAGAGTTGGTATATTACGTGCAAAAAAATTACTAAATTAAAACCCGTCCTAGAAGTGCTACTATACACGGTGTTCATTTGAAAACTTCCCACCATCGATTTATCGAAGACCACTGATGAAAAGAAAAAATGCCGAAGCACGTCAAAAGATTTGCCATGGGGGACAACTTTATAACCAAAAACTACTATACCCCCTTTCATCCTCTGCTCCCCAGGGTCATCCCTTTAAAAATTCTAAATGACAAGGGTATCGAGTAATAAATAGCTTGTTTGAAAAGGTGCTTCCATTTCCGATGCTGGATGTAGACTGACGATTTCTCTTGCGCAGGTTGTATTTATACCGGAGTTACAAACCACTGAAGAAGGATCCAACGCAAGCCCGACTATGCCTTACCAACCGGCTCATCAAGCTATCGTCACTGCCAGAAGACACCAAGAAGAGCGTTACGACGATGGATGCGGTTCCACCAAGGCTCTACGGCGTGCCCAAGATCCACAAGGCAGATGTTCCGTTGAGACCAATAGTCAGTGCTCCCGGATCGCCGACGTACTACTTAGCGAAACACTTGGCATCCCTGCTACAACCATTCGTGGGAAAGAGTACCATGCCACCGACTTTGTGCGCAAGATTCAGGACATCGTAGTTGAACCCGACGACATCCTTGTGAGCTTCGATGTCGTCTCCCTTATCACCCAGGTACCGTTGAGGGAATGCCTGGATCTGGTGAGCAGGATCTTCACTTCTGACATCTGCAAGCTCTTTGAAATCTGTCTCACTGGAAGCTACTTCGTATGGGACGGGGGCTTTTATGAGTGGATAGACGGAGTGGCAATGGGAAGTCCACTTAGCCCAGTCATATCCAACCTTTTTCTGGAACACTTTGAGAAGAAGGCGGTTGAGACATCGGAGAACAAACCAGCAATTTGGTCGAGACATCGGAAAACAAACCAGCAATTTGGTTCCGGTACGCGGACGACACCTTCGTGATTTGGAAACATGGCACGGACAGGCTAAACGAATTTCTGCAGCACCTCAACGATCGGCATCCAAGCCAAGCATACAATTTACCATGGAGATAGAGAGTGACCAACAACTGGCCTTTTTGGACGTACTAGTCAAGAAGCGAGGTAACAAGCTAGGTCACACAGTGTACAGGAAACGAACGCATCCAGACAGATACCTGCGCGCTTTGTCCAATCATCATCAAAGTCAGAAGTATGGAGTCATCAGAACCCTGACAGAACGAGCTCGAAGGATTTGCGAACCGGATAACCTCCAGAACGAACTTGAACACCTGAAAACTGCATTCGAAGCATATGGCTACAGCAAGAGGGACATCGGAAGATCAATGGATTCGAGATCAGCCAGGCCACGTGAAACCGAACAGTGTCAAACCACCTCTCAAGCATATCTTCCATTTGTGGCAAGAGTCACGGACATGATTGGCAGAGTACTGAAGAGACATTACATTAAAACAATCTTCAAACCTACGAAGAAGATTCAACAAACCATCAGATCGGCAAAGGACAAGAAGGACCCACTCTCAGCTGCTGGAGTCTACCGCATACCGTGTTCATGCGGCAAAGTATACATTGGAACCACGAAAAGATCAATCGGAACGAGACTCAAGGAGCACAAAGCAAATTGCCGGCTAGGACAAACTGAGAAGTCTGCGGTAGCTGAACATGCACTAAGTAATGGGAACCACAGGATACACTTTGGGAGCTGCAGGTTGCTATCATCAGTTAACGGCTATCACAATAGACTGGTCAGAGAAGCTATCGAGATTCACAAACATCCAGATAATTTCAACAGGAAGGAAGATACCCTCAAACTCAACCCGATCTGGCACCCGATCCTCAGAAACGCCCGAGCAGTGCCGATCGACATCCCGAATCAACCGAAGCGGAACAAGCCACGTCCCCTACCCTCCGGTATAAATACAACCTGCGCAAGAGAAATCGTCAGTCTACATCCAGCATCGGAAATGGAAGGACCTCTGACGAAGCTTGTCACTTCGTGCATTTTCCTTGCATCAGTTCATAAAGTATTATGTTCCAGGCAAGTTAACGCTTCCGAGAAAAAAAAATACTACTTACTATTGAAAGCAAATGTGCCGGGAGATCTATGATTTGTGAATTCTGTGTGATTGTTCGTAATTACCAGGAATAGAAGCGTATCAATATACTGACACCAAAAAATTGATATATACTCTCACTCCCCAATTCCCAATGTTTAACCCCTACCCTACAAAAAAAATATGAAAATGATCGTGAACCTCAGAAATGTCAAGAACCGGAGTTTGAGGGATTTACCTATTTGTTTTTTGGTTTTTGTTCCTAGCTCCGCCTCCACCAGACCCATTTTCAAAAACGACAAACCTTTTCTGTCCTTGGAATAGTAGTAGCCGTGTGTGAAAATGTCATCAACTCCGAGCGGTGCTTTTCGAGTTATAGAACAACGGAAATGTGTGACATGGTTTTTCGTAATTATACTAATCCCTCGTCAGGAGCATGGGAGGAAAAATACGACTTTCGGGAAGAATATTGTTTTTTACCTCCTGAGAGCTATTTTAACCGAAATTGGCGCCTCGACCCGGAACACGGATGACGCCTTGCAATGATGCAATAAGAACATGTTATTGTGATATTATACGGAAAAAACTCTATTCACAAAATTGAAGTAATAATTCAGGCACTATATGGTCCATTTTCCAGTCTCGTACATTTTACAACACAAAAAAAACGCGCGTATACACAGAAGATGAGAAGGTTTCTTTGTGACGCTTACAAGGTGGTTCATAATGGATGCACCAAAAAGGAATTCTACATTGAAGTCGTGTGATTAATGGCATTGAGGCAAGTATGACTTAGTAAAATGTCACTCGCTAATAAAATAGAAACTGCAGAAGTTGGAAATGTCTTGTATTCGTAGCGGTTTTTGTGAAGTCGATTTGAAAATTTGGAATCGGGACTGTCAGAGGACATTATGTCTTTCGAGATAGTTTGTGCTTGTAAAAATCTTAAGGTTTTATACCGTAGCAGCCGCGTGTTCAGAAGCAGGGATACAGCAGCACCGCAGCTGCTATAAGGAGCTTGTAGAAACTTTGTTAATCTGATTTTTAGTTCTGCTAAGGTTAGTAGAACTGCTAAAAGCCTTCTCAGGCAGATTGCTCCACAATCTATAAACAACAAACGGGCGGTCATGCCGGCCAATTCTGATGCGCGAAGTTCGACAGCGTTAGGATACTAGGCCGAAGTCAGGCGGATCTGAGGAGCAAAGCTCGTTGATAATGCGATAAAATAGAATTAGATCACCAACGGCCTGTTAGTGCAAAAGGGTCCTAAGACTGACCAAAAAGGTTCATCGATAGCCCTCCTCTGAACAGCATCGAGTATGAATAAAGCCTAGCTTATCCCATCAGCTACCGCTTTTGACGATATATGTTAGTACCAGATGATGATCCGCTGTCCCACCAGCCGCTTTGGTACTTGAAGGTACAGTGATGTAATTTCAAAACATTTTACTGTATTAGGTTGTTGCGTCCCCAAGAAGTGATAACCTCCACAACTTTCATCAGATAGAAAGTCGCTGCTAGTCCTCTACTCTCCAGCTCATCGGCAGCGCTATGAATTCTTACATATAGAGTGCTGTCGCCAGCAAATCTGTGTGTGATGAAGGAGAACTCGTCAGTTACGACGGACATTTTGTGGTCAGGGAGGAAGTCAGCCGCTTATCTGCAAAGCTTTTCTGAGAGGCCATAGGATGGAGGTTTGCATAAGGGTAGCGTTCCACAGCTGATCGAAAGCTTTCAAGAGCAACGACATTAGTCTTGCCATATGACTGGATGGGCTTGCTCCATTTTTGTTCTATAATTTTCATCGAAAATGGATGTATGGTGATAATTTTCAATAGTTTTGAGTAAAGAGGAAATTCTCGTCATTTGCGTTTCTACGTCGTATCGCTCAATGAATTTGAGTAAGTTAGGTCTGTATGTTTGCAAGGAATTGTTTGTCGCCATAATAATGTGGGTTTAGTGCATATTTTTGGGTTTCCTAGCAAAACCTACCAAAGTGACAAAGCAATAGAAAAGGATTGAAATAAATGTATACGTAGTATTTAACATCTAACTTGAAAATTATTTCTCATCTTGATTTTCAAGGAAATAATCGAACGTACTAGTAAATAACTAGGAGAGAGAAGAGACATGATAAGGGGACAACAGAACCATAGAAATAGATTTTTAGCATTTTTCCAATAACTAGATAATACCCATGTTGGATAGAAAGGATATGACCTGAAATGGAGCTAAATTTATCTATCATAAGAATTTTGTGGACAAAAAGTGATGATGTTGGAGGAAAGATTGCCTAAAAGTACCATATACTCCATTTGTAGTCATGGGGAAAACGAATAGGACCTCTGCTATGAAAGAGCAATTCTTAAAAGAAGGAGATTGGGAGATTGGGCAACCATGAAGCTGTGCAATCTGAAAACGACATATACTTAGAGGAAAGATAGGAGAACAGAAGAACAAGCTGTTTTCATTAATCAAGGTTTTCTACCTGAAGATGGCTAACCATATTAGGTATTCACGACTTGACTTGATTTTCAAGCTACCTGACTTGACATCAAGTCAAGTTCAAGTCAAATATTAGCAATGTAAATTACGTCAAGTAGTCTTTACATTACTTGATAACTTTTGTAATATAAATACGAGTAGATTATAAATACACAACGGAAAAAACCAAATAATTTGTTCATCGTATAAAAAATAAACGATCGATAAAACTGTAAACTCAAATAGAAATAAGCATTTCTCCATGATACACAAAAATCGAAAATTGTGAATTGGCTTTTCACTCGCTAACCACGAGGGTTCCAATTAATTTGTCGCTTAATGTGTTGCGATGTTCCGTAATGGTCAGTGCAGCACTAGAAAATTCCATTTCAATGGACGCGTATAGATAAACAATCTATTGCCATTAAAACTAGATTTGGCAATACATTTTCATGCATTTCTACCACTCTTGATTATTTGCATTAAAATACAAAATACGGATCATCATAAATATCACCCAAGGTCTTTAGTAGAACAAAAATATAATTTGTCAATCATAACAAGTAGTTTGAAAATACTTGACCTCAAGCCAATGAATGAATGAATGAATCGTGAAATTAGATGCATTCTGGTCACCATAAGGAGCCAGTGCATACGCCGCTTAATCGGGCCCTCATGCGCATCAACATTCCTTAGATCACAAGCCTCGCCCTTTTAGCGAAATTGAGAATGGCCTTGAGTCCAAGCTCCTTGACGTCCTGAGGGTCCAAAGTAATAGACCCCAGTATAGTCTGCCTATAGTAGCTCAGAGCTCCACAGCGACACAAAACGTGCGCCGAGGTCTCTTCCGCTACCCCGCAGCGCTCACACAAGGGATACTCAGTCACCCGCATCACGTGCAGGTGGCGCCTTAACGTGTTATGGCCAGACAACAGTCCTACCAGCAACCTTAGGATGGCTCTATAAAGAGATAAGCAGAAACGTCCATCCTTAGCACTGGGCCCTTCAATGAGCTCCCGTGCCTGGCGGAGACGTCTGGAGATACTTCTCACTTTCTGATAGTGTTGTCTTGCAATCCCGTCTCCATTTCCCTCCTAGCTCTATGCGCGGTCACTCCTAAAGCTGGCTCAGGCCCAACGAGCTTGCTGGCTGATCCTGTCTTCGCCAGAGCGTCCGCCGTCTCATTGCCCCTTATCCCAGCATGCCCCGGTACTCACATTAACGATACCGGATGCATCGCTGCGAGGCAATCCAGAGCCTCCCTGCATTGCAATACAAGACTTGAAGTAATCTTACAGGCACTTAGTGCCGTCATTGCAGACTGGCTGTCGGATAAGATTGTTATTCTTCTCCTAGGCCCACCCTCCTCCAGAATGCGAGATAGACAAGCCAGAATCGCAAAGATTTCCGCCTGGAAAATAGTGGTGTATCCACCGATAGCCAAAGATAGCCTAGTTCTAGCTTCAGAGACCCCAGCACCTGAACCCTCCTCGGTGACCGAACCGTCCGTGTACCAGACCTGCCCGCTCACTCCGGAGAGTCTCCGGCTACCGGTGTCCCACTCCCACTCGTTGGATACTCAACAATAAACTTGCGGTTGTAGCGATATTTAGAGGTAATACGATCACCCCTGCTTAGAAGGACAGGGTTCTCCCTTTGCAATTCGACTAAGATGGCAGTATGCCCCTTGACAGGATTCAAGAAGGCCCAGCTGCCCTGATTCCACAGTCGATGAGCAACTACCCTCGCTTCACCGCGGATCGCCAGATCCAACGGTGGGAGATCCAACAGGGCTTCTATTGCACTCAATGGCGTTGTTCGCACTGGGCTTGTAATGCTAATACAGGACAATCGCTGAATTTTATTGAGTTTGGCCTTAGTTGTCTCTATTCTAATGCAAGGCCACCAGACCAGGGAGCCGTACAAGAGAGATGGACGTACTATCGTCGTGTAGAGCCAGTATACGACTTTGGGTTTAAGCCTCCACCTTACACCGACAACACGTTTACAGGCTCACATTGAATTGCGAGCCTTGCTAACCTTGTATTCAACATGCCCGCTCCAGTTCAGTTTGCAATCCAGATATTTCACTGATTGGGATAGAACTAATCTAGTCCCAAAGATGGACGGCATGACCAGCCCGTCAAGCCTTCTTCTCCTAGTGAATAGGATCAGCTCGGTCTTTCCAGCATTAACAGAAAGATTGACTTGCCTGCACCACGATTCCACAGAGCGCAGAGCGCCCTGCATAATTTCAGAGATTGTTCTACAAAAACCCACACTGCTGAGCCTAACGAGGAGTTCGTTTGCCACGATACACCACAGTAGGGGTGACAGAACTCCGCCCTGAGGGCAGCCTCTAGCTACACTCACGCTGCAGCTTACGTCAGCATAACTGTTGTTACCCGACCCTCCAGAGTAGATAGGACCCAATATATTAGGATTGATCCAAACCCGTCTCTAACCAAGGCATGTCGGATAGAGTCGGTTGTGGTGCAATTAAATGCACCTTCAATGTCCAAGAAGGCCACGAGTGCCACTTTTCGCTGATCTAGAGTCTTCTCCAGCCTACCGACCAGATTGTGTAAGGCCAGATCAGTCGATTTTCTAGCTTGGTATGCAAACTGATTTGCATGAATGACACACCTTTCCAGCGGGCCATCCCTTAAGTATCTATCAACTATCCTTTCCAATGTCTTAAGCACAAAAGATGAAAGAGTAATCGGACGAAAATCCTTCGGGCCAGTATATCTAGCTCTGCCCGGTTTAGGAATGAATACTGCTTTAGCCTGCCATCAGCTTCTAGGTGTGAAGCCCGTGGCACACATGCTCGAAGCACCTTCAAGATGTGAGGAACAACCGAACTCTGTCCCTGCTGCAACATGGCCGGAGATACGCCATCCAGGTGACTTTTGTATGGACCAAACGAATCTATCACTCATACCGTCCTTTCGAAAGTGACAATCTCCCTAGCCGTGCGCCCGTCCTCCCGTGAGGGGCTGCGCTACTGCATGCACTCTATGATTGATCGCGCTACTGTGGAACCGGGGAAGTGCATATCCATCAGAAGCCTCAGAGTACCTTCATCAGAAGTAGTATTCCCTCCCGAGGGATCATACAGAGATCCCAATTTTGCTTTAGTGTCTGTGCATAGGACTCTGTGTATTCTAGCATTAGCAGGAATGTCATTTATGGGCTGACAGAAGTTCCTCCAGAATTTTCTGGAGGTCCTTCTAATCTTCTTTTTGTATTCCCTGCAACGCCTTCTTGTAGTCTTCCCATAGAGGATGTGCTTAACGCTGGTGCATCGCTCGTTTTCTATCCTCTAATACTTTGGACCAGAAGGTTGCCTTGCCCTTACCTTGAACGTTGCGTAACCGGCAGGTTTCCTCATACGAAGCGGTCAAGTCCCTGCTCAGAGACTCGACAGCTGCTTCTCAAGCCAAGTAGAACAATAAAAAAATCTAGTCGAGTCAAGCATTAACGTTTCAAGTCATGTTATTGTCAAGTCGTTTATAAAAATATAAAGCTACTTGATTCCCTAAATGATATACTATATTCCAGCGTCCAAAAATAGATCTGAAATATACCAGCATTATCTATACGATAGATAGTAAAACACAAAAATGAATTTAGAAATCTACTTTGAAAAGTGTGCTACTACCTCATAGATGGCGCTGGGGTGTTCAGTCCCTTTCGACCTTTCTAATGCCTAGTTTAAGTGGGTATATTCAGGAGTTGATCATCGTATTCTACCTAAAGATGCCGATTAAAATAGATAACATAGAGGACAAAAATAAATCAAAAACCCTAGCGCTATCTAGGTGACACTCGTTTCAAAGTAGATTCGAATTTATTTTTGTGTTCTGCTACTGCCTCATAGATAGCGCTAGTATATTTCAGCTACTTTATTGGTCGCCTGAATACAGTACATGGTTGGCTATCGTACCTTAGAATATGTTAATGAGTGGTTTATCCAAGTATTGTTTTTTGCTCATTTATTACGCTCCACCCTGTACATTTTCCAATGCCGAAAAAAGGCACGTCTACACAAAAGTCGAGAAGTTTTATTTGCTACGCATATGTGATTTCTTGAGATTGAACGTCGGGGATGGTAAAATATTAATAAAGATTCGTACAGCTGATGCCACCAAAAGCTGTTTTATCCACAAACAGGGGGCGTCTCGTATTACTCTGTATCTGGATATGGGTAAAAAAGGAGAGAAGAATTTGAATGCCTTTTGTTTGTTCTTTGTATATTTTACAGGCTTAATGTATTTCCATTCTTTGGTTAGTTGTTCGTAAAAGCTTTTATAGCTAAGTGACAAAGAGGGTTTCTCTTGTCACACACTATATAGCGGTATGTCGGAACTGATTTGGGATAAAAGGAGCTTCAAACCACTTGGGATCTTGCAAGCAGCGTATGACCTAATTCTTGGAGGCTAGAGTTACTCTATAGCACGCAGCGACGTTTGTAATTTTCTAAATGATTTAAAGAAGCCCAAATTTAACTATGCTTTTTAAAAATGGGAACAACTATCTTTATTAAGCAATAAAGATAGTTGTTCCCAAGAAATATCTCTTCGTACTTGGGACATCATTTTTTAAAGTACAGGATCAAGTTATCTTGTTTGGAGAAGAGTAGTGCCTGACATGACATGTCACCCATCACATCAAGTAAATAATGTACTAAATTCAAATAAACGATGGAAGGGATCTTATTTTCTTGAAATAGCAAACTGCTTCATTCTGAACTAGACGGCCAAGTCTGCCCCCCCCCCCCTAGATGTTTAGTAACTAACCTCGATAGTTCAAAATAATACGCTAACCTACCCCCCTCCCCTCCTCTAGGTGACCAAGTCTGCATTTTTTTGCAAGAAGGATCAGTTTTATGAGATTGACCAGGTCAAAAGAATGCAGCTACTGGTGATAAAAATAACCTCCGAATAGTCAAGTAGATAGTTTTCATAAAATGCATTCCAATGTCATGCATCCTAACATTTGCTGGACTATAATGCAGGTTAAAGTGAATCGCAGCATCGAGGGCTTGCGGGGACGCGTATGCGCCTCGTAGCATTTACTAAACTTTAAGACAGGTCAAGGTGGATGAATTCGATCCTTAGGAAAGAGGGCAACCACGACCGAGTCTCGCATGCAACTTTTGCATAGAACCAGACCAAAACCACCAGCTGATAAAGTGCATGCAGTAGAGCTGTCTCAGGGGGCAGCATATCTCACTGTAATCAAATGATGTAGTTTATGCATTCATATTAATCACCCTTGATGAAGGAAGAGTTCTTTTTCACAGGAAATCTGTTAGAGTTTATCATTTAAATCTAATGTCTAGCTACACCATCTTACTAAGGTAGATTTTAGGTTCAGCTGATCACTAACTTCGATAAATTTGTTGCGCCAGATCCACTTGAAACTTAAGTGAAGCTTACATAGAGAGATTAGCCAAGTCGAAAGAAAAGTGCTTAGTAGGCAGGTGTCTAAGCGCCGTATCGTCAGTCGTTCCTACAATAATTGTAGGACTCCTTTATGACCTCCCTAACTTTCATAGTATTTTATCTCCTTCAGAAAGGTTGGGATATTTCTAGATTTCTTCTGTTCCGTTTCAGCGTCAGCGCTCTGCTATTGTGAGGTTATGTTTTCTTTTTGAATCTTAAGAAATTTCAGGCTGATCAAACACATGATAAAATTCAATTTTTATCAGCTTGAAATATCTTATGATCCATAAAGGAAATATAACCTCACAATAGACCTCTTATACAAAACAATAGAGATCTAGAAATACCTCTACCCTTCTGAAGGATATGAAAAGCTATGAAAGTCAAGGAGACCACAAAGGCGTCCTACAATAATCGTAGGAATGACTGACGATACGCCCCAAATACCTGGGTACCGCGGCTGCAATCAGGAGCTTAGAGACACTTTGTAAATCCAATTTTTGAGCTGCCTAAGGTTAGTAGAACTCGGAAAAGCCTTCCCATGCATACTGTTCTACAATCAAAGGAGTGGTGTTTCTGGCCTATAGAGCTCAATGGACATATATACCTCTAATTAGGGCTACGCATTGAAAATATGGCGAATTTTGAGAAGAAGAAAAGGATTGGCAACGACCATTCTGCTTATGTAACACCTGAAACCTGAAAAAGGCAACCATGGTGACCGAAACGTCAATAAAAAATAGCTCAAGCTTGTGTAGTAACAAACATGGAGTATTGATAATGGACCTCAAGAGTAACTCAAAATGTTGTAGTTCATCAATTCCAGATCCCATTGTATCCTGTCAAAAGAAAGGTGGCCGGACGAGCATCTAGTTCTTCTGGAGCTAAAGAGTGTTGCCCAGAATGACTTAATCACTTAACATATGTCATGACATCGATAGCAATCGCAAAATATGTCCAACCTTTTATGAGCTCTTTGGAGTTTGCGAGAGTACCTCATAAAACTCTAAGAAGCTTATAATTCTGGACATTCATATTTTATCGAACAGAAGTCGATTCGCCATGGTTATACGTAAAACTCTAAATGAATCCTCTTCAAGTTTCATTTCATTGAAAGATTATTCTTGAAGAAGTGCCCTATTTATAAAACCTCGCCTGTACGTAGAGGTTCCAGACGAACCCTAGGACCTAGGACACAACGCTTGAAAGCCAAGAAGAGATTGTACAGCTCCAAAAAGTGAATAATCTAGATAAGTTGTTCTAAAGGTCCGTTTTAACGCTCATGCCTATTTACGTAAATAGAATTGAATTTGTGTGACAGTTTGAAAGAATCCTCTGGGCAAGTTTGTATATTCGACAAAACGCATCACAAGACCCAGGTTATCCAATAAAAGAACTATGTAGTATTTGCATTAAGCTTCTAAAAGTAGGGTGACATTTTAGCTGTCAAAACACTCCTGATGTGTATGTACAATTTTCGATGGTAAATGCTCCGCTACACGTCCCCTTTCATGAGCAGGAGCTTCCTTCCTTCATATTATCCGGATGACGCCTTAAATTTTAATGCACCACCTACACCGTCCGGGATGCGCTGCTGCCAAATATTTTGTCTTATCACATAATTCCCGAAAAATAGTTCAAATCCATTGGAGAGGAATTAATTATCGGTTTTTTAACTCTAAAACAATGCGATTTGTCGGAACATTTAAACCGGCGCCCAGTGACTAGGCTTGGGGAATTGCTTTCTAAAAACATAAAAAGTATAATAATCACAAGCGTAACGTAATATGTCTAATATAACATTATCACGGTTTTTTTAAATTTTCAGATTTATTGAACTTTCCGTCTCCGTGACTGCGTTTAACCGTATACAACGTTGTTACATGGTTGTTAGCAGTAATCAGTACGGTATAGGTCCAGTCTTGGAGACAGACAACGGAAAGCAAACAAGCAGATATATGGTGTCTTAATGTAATGCGCGGATCGGTGACATAGTAACCTAAATGCAGTTCGCCAAATCGGTGATCCAGTGCGTTTCAACAAATTATTTATTTTATTTTCTACATTGATTTTCCCAGCTTTCAGGTGAACCATGGATCTCCAGGTTAAACATATTATCCCGTTCTTAGGTCTGAAGTGAAAATGTTGTTTCTTGCCGTACCATTGTTACTTTAAATGGTTTCTGTTAGAATGAAGAACGTAGTGGCTGTGATTTCTCTAAATTATTTCCTAAAAGTAGTTAAACAGTTGTCATTCTGGATCACTTTGGCGATGTATTGATCTACTGCTACGGGTGGTCTATTCCTACACCTGTAGTAGGGATCGTTAAAAACTGGGAGTTCAAGTTATCATTGTTGTTGCTCAAGAAGACAATCTCCAGGAGGTATCCCCTAAAAGGTGGCCAGCGGAAGAGGTTTTTTTGATAAATTCAGAAGGCTTCTCAGGACTACCTCCCACAATGCCATCAAAGCTAGTTTTGTCTTTAAAAATAAAGTGTTTATGCTTGGTGTTTCGCAATTGCTCCATGGATGGGTCGTCACCTTAAGCAAGGACTTAATACAACACCATTGAAGTTAGACTTTGGTTATTTCGGTATTTGTTTGTTGCTGTATAAGCGGTGCTGTCTGCAACACATATGTTAATACATTTAAATTATTGAGTAAATTGAGCATGTCGCATAATGCCAGACGGTGACTATGCGTTCAAGGACACAAAACGGCAAAGTATATTCTGCATCTATGTCTTACTAATTATGATGCACTATTATTATTCTATTCATCTTTCTTTTTTTGCTGAAGTTCCTGATGGTACTGCAGACATTGTTGCATTGTTTTATTGTTCTTTGTGTCTCATGATTTAGGATACTTTCCAGCTCTAGTATTATTTGCAGAATTCTCTTAGTTGGTACTCGTCACCTTCAGAGTAATAAAGGCACTAAAATTTTAATATATCACGGTGACAATGGCAGATTGTGCCAGTCTCGCGTTTAGGTCTCCAGTCGCGATCCCCTATCTCGGTCTGAACCGTTTTATCTATTCTTTAACTCGGTATATCATTATGTTTTTTGGCACCACAAGATAGGTCCAAGTGTAGATATAGAACAGATACCGTTTTTGCAAGCCATCTGTTCTCTGAGTGCTTTTCTCATCTTACTGTATATAGTGCATGTGGCAACGCTGCCGCAGCAGCAGGTGTTGCATTAAAAATGTACGCATTTGCCCTGGACTGTTTACTTATCGCATAACCGGGTAAAGTATGATGATTTAGCCTAGAAAATCTGGAAGATAAAACCCGTCGCATAGCCGGATCCCAGACGACCGCCACGTTATATATACGAGAAAAACCACTGAATTATTACGCAGCACTGCACGTAAGCGAGCTTGAATGTATCAGATAACTAAGCAGGAAATTATGACCAGACGCATTTCTTTCTTTTTTCACTAGGGTTAAAAAACTTAGAATTTTTCTGGACGAAATTTTTTAGAAGCCTTAGTCTCCATGACACCGAAGTCTGAGTATCATTAGATCATCAGCGACATTTAGACACCTTATGTTGGTACTGGTGCAAAACCATTCAAGATTTTCAATATTCATGCATGCTTTACCATGGAGTATTTTTTGGTTTTCATGCATTGAGTTCTTAAGTTATAACGTGTAATCATTCACACCATCTCAACATTAGTCATTGCCAACGACCACTTGGGCAAAAAATACAATTAAATTGTTTATTGGGAATTGACAAAACTTAAAGCGTAATGAACTCTTTTGACTGAAATCTCGAGCTTTCGACAAACTATGTTGTCATCTCCGGGAGCTAAAACGCAAATATGAAAACAGCAACCAATTTAGAACAAATTTAAATTTCCAATTACTTACTCGTCGATGAGATTGCTGCTAAAAGGTGTTTTAGAACGAAAGCGTGGATGAGAACACTTGTTACGATTATAAAAACAAAAGACTGGACACATAGGGTTTGTTGCTAATGACGGAACACATGGCTATACGGTACAAACATCTTTCAATAAGCCCGAACAGATTAAAAAATGGAAAAAGTAATCAAGTTATTAAAAACTAAAACTACATTTTGGGGAAAGAAAATTTCATTTTTCACCGTATACCAGCTGCACGTGGTGAATATGAATGACCCGGAAAAGCATGTGGAAGTGTAAAATTATTGCCAACTTAAAATTATTTTGTCTATTCTTTTTCTATTTGTTATATACCTTTTTCTGCATGATCCTTTTCTCTCTCTCTCTCTATATATATATATATATATATATATATATATTGTTATTGTTAATTTTCAACAAAGAAAATTGGCACTGGCAGTGGAATGCATGAAACTGTTCCAAAATATCAGCTCTTTTTCCGTTTCCATGATCATAGGTAACATGGTTGAGCATAAAAAAGAGGAAACCAGGGAATATGCAATCTTTGGTATTCTTCACGAATATAGAAATGTTTATTATGTAAATTTCAGTCAAACTACTATTTTCACATACAAAGAAATAAAACCGGTACCACCATATAAACCAATGTAATTGGTCCGTGTCCTCGATGGAACATTGATGTGTTGTGAAAAATGACTATGCAATCTCCTACACTTACCAACAATCCAAGTCAAAACACAAATGGTTTGAGCTTTCGTTTGGGTTTTAATTTTGGCTCCGGTGTCGGTTTGGCCCATGCCAACACCCAATATAAGAAATGCTTAAAATGATTGTCTTAGCATGGCAGAAAAATGACAATATCTGGCAACACCGCTATGTCAGAGGTACCTCTCAGAGAGATGTTACCTGATCGTACAGTTTCTGACTGTTTGCCGACAGCTAATCCGCTGTTCGTACAGAACCTTCTGACAGATCAGAGGACACCAGTCAACCAGTGACAGGTATTAGAGAGTGTCGGAACTATCTTGAGGGCTAAAATTGCTTCGCAAGAGGCATTTAATGAACTGTTCTCTAATGGACGTTCTGAGGACACCTTCGTACCAACGGGCTGTGGGCGATCTAGCTACGCCAACGGGCTTTGCTCCTCAGAGCTCTCTTCCATGGTGTCGCCCCAAGATGTGCCTACCTGACTTTGACCTCCCATCGTAAGCGTGTCGAACTTCGTACATCTAGAACTGGCCGATCAGACTGCTCCTTTGTCCCGAGGGTGTCAAGATCGTGTAACAATCTACATGAGGAGATTTTCCCAGTTCTACTAACTTTAGGCAGTTCAAAAATGGGAATAACAAAGTTTCTTCAAGCTCCTGGAAGCAGCCGCGGTGCCTTGGCATGTAGGGTTCACCTGCGTGGCTGCGTCGGTGTAAAAAAAATGAAACCCAAAAACCTTAATTTTGTAGAGGAAACAGTGCCACAGAAACAAGTTTTTGTAACATTTTCAGGTGAGCAAGTGGCAGAAGAAATTTTAATCAAGTTCCATTTTAAATATCACCAAAGTGCTTTGTGCTCAATATTTTGTTTATTGACCCGGTAATGGCAAAATGATTATGAATACATTATGAAAAATCCGAACAATAGAAAACATAACTTTCAAGAACCATAATTAATACGATTTTTGTGACCACTAATCTTTTGAAAATTTTTGTTACAGTTACAAAATTTGTAATAACGCGATTTAAGTCTTACTTCGATGTATTTTCGTAGTCTCAGTTCTTTTTGTCCATGTTGAGAACTCTGTGAAACTTATAGCTATGATAATTTTAGTCATGTTCAGCCGTTTTAGCTTTTTAGTGTATAACACCCTTCATTATTCCATGACGTTATTAAATCCTTGTAGTATTTTCACTTCTTTCTTCTAGTAGGAGTGTGCATATACAGGGTGTTTCTAGTTTGGCACTCACCATTGGGATCTTGGAAACTGTAAGGGATACGAAGTTGCTTAAATGGCGTAGTCAACAAAGTGACACTTAGAAGGTTTCGAAATTCAAAGCACGTCCGTGAAGTAACGGAAAAACTGAATTTTGGCAAAATTGTTCTGATTTTTACCTGGCTTTATTTATATTGTAATTTTAAAATAAAATGCACATTAACAGTGCCACGTTTTCTCCTCTACAAGAAGGCATAATCAGAATTTCTATATGACGGTTCGTCTCTTGTCTTCGACCATCAACTTTATTATTTCTTAAGGACGCTATATTGCATTTTTGCACAGATGAATAGAGTTTTTAATTTTGATTCAAAAATGCATAATACGTCATACGTTGACGTTGTCAAACCTTGATTACTTTAAGAAAAACTGAATTTCTTAGGTATGCCTTGAAGCTATCACATGTTTGTTTCGCTCATCAGATTTATCCCCTATGTTTTCCCGACTCTATTCGAGATGGGATTTCAAAAGAAATTGCATCTTGTCATTGTTACTTATTCTCGTCTGCAAGATGGCGTAGTCAAATTTTCAATTCGACATTTCTTCTTTCGACTTCCATCATCAAATTTCTTTTTTAATACGGACACTATATTGGAATTTTGTACATTTAGATGGACTTTTTAATCCCTAAATTCAGTGATTGTTAGTTGACCATAAATTTGTTGTTGGATGAAAATTAAAAGGAAATAAAAAGATATCGTGAAACCTGAATACGAAATGAAAATTTTATTGATGGTAGTAACAATAATAACCAAAATAAGCAGAGATATTCACAGTCTTTCAAACTTTGTTGCTATGCAAACAAATGAAATCTAATAATTTCAAGGCCTACCTAGGAACTTCTGGAATAACTAAGGTTTTGCAATGACAATGTATGACATACATTTTTTAAATCAGAATAAAAATTCCATTCATGTGTGTAAGGATCCAATATAACGCCTATAAGAAAAAAATAAGTTGATGCTGGAGGATAAGAGACGAAACGTCACATTAAATTTCTAATTGTGCCGTCTTGTAGAGGAGAACATGTGGCAGAGTTTATGTGCAATTTATTTTGAAATCCTACAACAAATAAAGTCAGGAGAAAATTAAAACCATTTTGGGAAATTTCGTTTTTTACGTCTCTTTCCGGAAGTACTTTCAATTTCAAACCTTTCTAAGCGACATTTTGCTGAGTATCTGAATACGCAACTTTGCAGCTATTTAGGGTAATTCGAGGATAGATGGCTCAGAAGGTGAGATGGCGCAATGGTTTTACAGCGCCACCGCTAATGTTAGAGGGGAGCAGCTGCGCTCTGATGTATTTTAGTGTATATCAGGCAAGCCGCCGCACCGTTTGTGTTCATCGGCTAAATATATATTTAAATATTAATTTATAAGTGATCCGGATAGTACAAAAATATTTTTCCGAATTGCTTCTTCGTGCTAGTGAACTTCAAATTTAATAATAATTTTAGTCGCAATATTGTGCCAGGTAAGAAAAAACGTTCAATTTTTTTTATATAACCTCAAAATTGCGCATATTGCAAAACGTGTTTAGATTTTGAGGTGCGCCATCTCTCCTTTCACAACGAGGATAGATGGTTCACTTATTTTTGAGGTGAGATAGCTTATTAATAATTCCTTTTCTTTTCAGTATGCCTACCAAATACAAGCGCACTGGAAGTTGTTCCAGGGCTAGTTGGACCGAACAACAGTTAGCCGCAGCCATTCAAGCCGTTAATGAAAATAGAATGGGAGCTAATGAGGCTGGTCGAAATTTTGGGGTAAAGGCAACCACTCTACGAAGAAGAAAATTGAGAGAAAATGTGAAGAAAGGCCCTCTTGGACCCTCCTCCACGTTAGGCGAAGCTGCTGAAGAAAAGTTGACCAAACATATCCTAAAACTTAAAAAAAAACGGATTTTCTCCTACTCGAACCGATGTGCGAAGTATGGCTTTCAAATTGGTCGAACAGCTGGACATTAAACATAATTTTAATAAGGAATTAAGATTAGCTGGTTTTCCATGGCTGCAGTTGTGTCTGCAGAGAAACCGAAGGCTGTCACTTTCAGCTGCTAGAAAATACTCTGATCGAGAACGATCTTATGAATAAACCTAGACATATTTAAAATATGGATAAGACGGACTTACAACTCAATAATAGGCCGGTACATGTTATTGTTAAGAAAGGATCTAAGAACATCGTAAGTATCAGTTCCGGTGAAAAGGGAGAAACCATCACGGTTATAGCCTGTTGTAACGCGGAAGGCGTTTTCTTCCCCCATCCTGCGTGATGAAAGGAAATAATAAAAAAACAAGAGTTTGAGGATGGGATGCCTCTTGGATCCTTGGTCTACATGTCTGAAAGGTCGGCCTATGTCAACAGTTACATATTTTTTCAGTGGCTCAAAGATCAGTTCGTTCCCAGAAAGCCGACAGGGGCAGTTTTGTTACTGCTTGATGGTCATGCTTCACACTGCAATAACGTTGAGATACTGGAATACTGTGTTGAACACAACATCATACTGCTTTGCTTACCAAGTCATACGACGCAATTTTTGCAGCCGCTAGATAGATGCTTTTTCAGATCGCTAAAATTAAACTACTACTCAGCTTGCAATTTATACATTAAAAATAATCCAGGACGAAAGCTCACTAGATTACAATTTGGAAAGTTACTTGCTGAAGGATGGAACAAGTCTGCAACTGTGAATAATGGAACTTCGGCATTCAAGGCTACGGGAATTATGCCATTCAATCCTTCTGCTATCCCAGATGACGCCTATTTGACTGAAATTAACATCGTACTTGTGGCTCCTCATGCAGGCAAAAATAAACAAATTCCAGATGATAGTTCTCAAAGTTTTAACACAGCCTTATCTCATGATGATCAACAACCTTGCTGTTGTTGGCAGACTGAAGATGATTCTGTACCAGAAAAACAAAATGAATCGGTTGTAGAAACTAACGCAAATACTCCCGTGAAAAGTACCCCCGGAAAAATGCTAGATATAACCTCACCCGTTCCAGTTGTTTCCGCTGACGTTAATTCGGTTCGAAAACGAAGCAAGCAGCTGGCAGAAATTTTAACTACAGAGACAACAATTGGCGAAGAAAGAACGAAGCGTCTAGAAAAAACAGAGAAAGAGAGAAAAGTAAAGATCAGAAAATTAAAACCGGTTTTGAAGAAGCCAAAAGTAACTAAAAAGAAAACAAGCAAAGCTGCCAAAAGCGATTCATCCTCAGATGAAGGACTAGAGGCATCGACTTTGGATGACTCTTCAGATGATATGGACCAGACTTGCACCGGTTGTGGCGAAATATATTCCCAAACCACAAATGGTTTCACGATTCCTGCTTCAAGTTTGTGAACTTTTGCCACGACTGTGGTGTTGTTGCAAAACAAAGTGACATTTTGGTAGAAACACCTTTTTTTTGTTGCGCCATCTCACCTCAGCACTGTGGGGGAGATGGTTTTTGTCAACTATTTTTATTTTTCTTGTGAATTATAAGTTTTATTTTTTAATGCATTTTATTACTTAATACATGTTTCTAAACTCAATAAAGACTCGTTAAAAGAATCAACAGTAATTCTAATTCAACATATAGAAATTTTAACATGAAATTTCAAAACCTGGGCCATCTATCCTCGAATTACCCTAAGTGACTTCGTATCCTTGAAGTTTCCGAGATCCCAATGGTGAGGGTCGAATTTAAAATATCCTGTGTATAGGGAAAATATTACTTTCACCCTAGCACAAACAGTCACTCCCTCTCCGTGGGCACCCGTGAGAAAAAGCTGTATCACAAAATCTCCAGAATTTGTTATTTTGTTTATTTTTTCATCAGCTTTGGGTTGGACTTACATAGCTAGAATATATAAATACTGTTTGTGCATACACTTCGAGGCTGGGCGACAAGGGAACAGGGAACAAAAACCCTACTATCCGAGTTTTATTAAAAGTCATTCACAATATTTTGTACATTTCTCATGCATAATCACTGCAGATATTTATTTAGAATTCTTACTATGTATTTACTTCTTCAACTTGTCATTCGATGTGTGGAATCATATTTCTTCGAATTTATGTTTATACTTTATATATGAGAATTGAATGGTAATAACTGACTAAACCTACTTGATATTTATGGGTGCTGTTATTCTTTCTAGAAAGTGTCCATGTTTTCTTCTCTAAAGGAAAATTCGGGCACATTTGGACAATTGGACAAGAAATCCTAGATCACTCCGCTTTCAGCAAATGAACCCCCAACGTTTTCAAAATTGTCTACTTCATTCTGAAGAATTTTACATTCGAATAATTATTCTACTTGATTTCGAGCACTGACAATTTACTGGAAAATTATTTGCTGACTGATTTGACAGTCATCAAACAGTCAGAAGTTTCTATACAAACAGCGGATTAGTTCGGTCGGTAATCGGTTTTATCTCGCTCAGCCAACTCGTAACGTTCTCATGTACGCAATTAATACAGTCAGCGACGTGTCAGTGACAGCTAACTGCGTAAACTAGGTCATGACTTGTCACCGACTATCACTTTTCTGATGGTTAGCAAACATATTTTTGGTTTTGTAATATAATTTTGACAAGTTATCTTTCATGTTCATGTCAAGGTTGCATTGATGACGTTCGACCCGGGTTAGAGTAGGTTGGGTAAAAAGAGAGTTTGAGTAAAGTAGGGGTTGAGTTATATATGTTATTTAAGAATTTGATTTTCTTGTGCAGATTTCACATTAAAATAGATAGTTCGATAGAATAGGACTAAAATCGGTACACCTACTGCTCAGAGTTAAAAGATGATATTGATGCTGATGCTATGGGGTTTTTCGACATGAATACAATATATTCTAAAACGCTCTGTATATGTGTATTTTAATCCGCATTCATCCATTCTTCCATATTCTCTCAAAGCTAGCCATACTACTTCCTCATATACTCATCCTGTCTAACTTTATACCTTGATCGTTCAGTGAATACACCCAACGAGTAGATTTCACATTGTAGAGACCTGTATATCCGCTCCCTAAACTTGACTTATTTGAATTTCAAATTGCTCATAGCTGAGCTTCGTCCCAGGACCGCGGTGATGTTCATGCTTAATAGTATCAACCTAGAAAGTACAAGCGTTCCGAACAGAGGCTTACGTATTCTGAAAACAGAGACGGATTTGAAAGGTACGCTACGACGACCAAGCAGATACTATTTCAGTCACTAATTTTTCATGGTTTGTTATTGGATCTCAAATGCGCAGATACTTTGCTTGCAAACTGCCAAACTTTTGTGTCTTATATTAATTCCTCACAAGACAGACAATATGATTCCTTTCAGATGTCGAGGTACTATTTCTCGCATTTCAGATTCTTAAACAATACCCATGCAGCATTAACCGGTTTGTTGCGACAACGGTTCTGGGTTTTCAGGGTCATCTTAGCTCTCTCGATCCTCTGTTAAACCCCTTATTGTTACCTTGGTCCTCTATTGTGTTAAGTTACCTTGATAGACCCCTACACCTGAAGTGTGTCTTTACGCTTTGTCTTACGTCTCATCTTTTAATTTTCCTGGAGAAGTTAGGTTAGTAACTCCGAACAACGGAGATATACCAGCCATTGAAATGTTTTGTGTTTTATTTATCCATTGGCACCTCTAAATGAGGTATTGTTTGACTTAACTAAGATTAACAATTGTCATGAATATCTGAACACTGAACATTTTATCAACCTAGATTCTGACTGCATGGCTCAGTCCTAAAGCCAAAGAAAAGCGGTTTTGGTCGAGTTTTCGCATTGTCGCAGGACTTTTGGCATTTTCAAACATGCTCGCTTGTCGCTTTGGGGGCTGATCGTCCTTCTCAGAGCGGGAATGCCGACCCCAGGCGATGCTGGGATTTCCTGGTTTTAAGCGGCGCCACCTGGAAGGCAGATGAACAAAATATACTGCCGTTATTGTCATTGTACTTAAAAAAGCCACAATGGTGATCGAAACGTCGTACAATGAACAAGAATTTAAACATATATGTGGTTTGATTCGGCCAGACAAATTGAGCCCTATTACTATTTAGCAGCTTTACTGTTAATAAAGTTACCATGAGTGCGATGTGTTAATGATGGTAATCGGTAAAAGAACAAGTGAAAGGCTGGATATTTAGGATTAGGCGTAATATGGTGATTACTCTATCATACGAGTAACATTCAGTAAAATATACTGGATTGGTATAAACAAAAAAGTTTCATGAAACAGCAAGATTGTAAAATGTAACTAGCGCCCTCTACGTGCTATGCTGTCAGATAATCGTATTACTCATCCTCAAAACGCCTACTTTTCCTAATTTACACAATCACAAAAACAGTTTGAGCTGTAAAGAAATAATGATTTCAAAAATTAAACCTCGTCATCCAGCATCTCGTCATAGACGTAAGAATACTTATAAGCCTCAGTTACGTTACCTACAGAAAATATAAAGTCATCTACGCCTTGAAACACAACGTATTGAAACGGTATTTTGATACCGACGTACTTTTTCTGCTGTATGAAGTATACTACAAAATGTCGTCAAGTAGGTTAACTCTAAACTTCCTACGCAACGCTGTTATCAGTTCATAAATGATTATGTTCGGCACAAGTTGGCGCCTCTGAGAAAAAAGTTGATATGAACATCTATAACAAAAAAAAAACAAAGAATGGATAAAGTTTGTCAAACAAACAACAATTAAAATTGGCATACTACTGAATATTTTCTGCGTTGAGCCACATCCAGTCGAGCAACGGAGGCCGACTGCTACTCTTACACATGCATCGACAGGACCACGAAACACGTATGATCGACATTCGAGGGTCGGAAATAGTTCTCTACCGTTCGAAGTAATAAATGTCCGGCGAAATCTATTATGAGTGAAATATGTCTAATAGCTGCACAGAATTACGTCAAAAACTTTGATATACCCTCCCCAACCACTCATACGGCCCCCAGACCCCATTTTTTATTCCTAGAAATGTTGATCAAGATTCTCTGAAACCTCAAAAAACGAAGTTTCAGCGATTTTTGTTTTTTTTTTTCACTTTTTCCCCTAGCTCCGCGGCCAATGGATTCATTTTCAAAAACTATAAGGCTTTTTCGTCCTTAGTAGTAGTAACCATGTGGGTATATATTATTTATTGATACGTCGCTCAAGGCTTTTGTGGTTTACTTATTTATTCCTCAGATGTTATATATTGTTCAGTGTGGGGTATTTTTATGTGTTATGATGAATAAATACTTGAATTTGAATGCGAGCGACAGGATTGGTTTTCGCTACATTCATTATGAGCCAGCCTGAATCAGTTTAGTAAAAAGGTCGTTACTAAAAGTCTCATTTTTTCTATTTCCAGGTGAGTCCATAATTCATTGTTCAACAGAAGCGCAGAGGGGTGAGTAAAACACCTCCATCTTCTATTACTGGACATGATTTCGTGTAGATGTCTTGATAATTGCAGTTGCTGCCTGGAATGTCTTTTCTGAGCCACTTAGCATCACATTTGTAGTAACAGTAACTCTTCCTCGAGGAGCGTTCAAGTTAGAATTTAAAAATTTGCACGATCGTCAACATTTTTGTTAACTTTGTTAAACGTTATGAAAATTTTGAAAATTCTGGGAATTTTAAGAATATGTATAGAAAATTTTGAGATTCTTGACAATTTTGAAAACTTTGAAACTGTAGTTTTGAAGATTTTCAAAACTTTCATATAAGCAACGCCTTCAATGTTTTCAATATGAAAATCGTATTTTATGCAAATTTCGGACGTTTTGAAACTCTTGAAAATATCTAAAATTGTGCAAATATCTAAAAATTTGGAATTTGAGTGTACCTCAAAGAAGCGTTATTGATTGCTTAACATCATATATCATTCCCTAAACTCTCAGTCCATCCTCAAGGAATTTCGATAAATATGACCCTTCGTGCTTTTCGTCTACGTATATCCTAACTTGTATAACGCTCATAATTGGATCTGTCCTAGGATACCTCTCTCATGTTTATGGAGCTACATTGGATGTTTATAAAAGAACGCCTAGATTTCAAGTGTCGATACTTGCATTGAATCTATATCTAACAGTTACAGTCGTTCAGAATCCTGCCCATGTCACAATTTCTCGGTTAGTTTCCATTTTGACGCCGCAAAAGCAAAATGTCATGCTTTTTGGTGTGCATTTTTATCTGCTATTGACAGGAGCAGCAGCCGTAATAGTATTTTGTGGATCTATCATATACGTGGACGTTACAAAAAATACAAAAGATACAACTGTGCTCGGAACCACAACCGCGTTCCGAATAATGTGAGCTATTCCTGCAAATTTTTGTTGAATCCAGTCTACAGTCCTGTGTGCATCCGGTCGGTCAGACTAAAATGTGCGCATCTCAAGAGAGCTTAGGAAACGGCACTCTGTTGGTTTCGGTCTGCTAAGTGGAAAACCTCTTGGCGCCCTGCACTTTACTAAGAGTATAGCCCTTCATTCTATCGTTATTCCACGTGGTGGAACTCTTTTAAAAAAACTGCCTCCAACTCAGACTGGTAAATTGATATTTATAGGGATCCAGCCTATTAGCAATGCTAAAAGGATTTGCTTTCTGTCCATAACTAACCGTATGTTGTTCGATTCAAACAGCGGAATTCGAACAAACGAACATAGACCTACTGGAAATCTCAGTAATGTATTCACCAAACGCGGTACTGTCGCTCTCGTACACCGGTAGTAGGAAACTAGTTTTCCTTCATTTCTGATTGGCAGCCCACTCTATGGAACGGGAAGTGCCGTCAACCCCAGTTTTCACGGTTTTTGGTGGTTACATCACAATGCCTTACGAAGCAACTAATCAGGTTAACTGATGGTGGAAAGTGCGTGGCTCAACTTTCTTTGCACATTCGCAAGCCAATCGGTAACGCAGCTGCTACTCACTCTTACACACACACGCACACACGAATTGGATGTCAGAGGACTGTTGTTTTCACTCATTCTCTGAAAATACTTCTAATACGGACAGTTGATATTGCAGTTGTATCTTCAGGCACTACTATGTTTTATATTGAAGATCAACAAAAGCTACACACTCATGACAAGCAAGTTGTCATACCGACAGTGACAAGCATACATTGTCGAAAAAATGTTCATGGTGATGAGACAAAACTGAAAAACGTATGTCTTTGAGTTACACAAACAGACGTCCGCGCATAGAGGCCGATTGCTTATGTATGTGTGAGAGAGATGGATGTAAGTAATTCGCGTTATTTTAATATCGCCAGCAAAATACCAGTTAGAATAACGGAGTCACTTGTTTTGGAATCTTCTTGTCTCGTGACAAAACCATTGGGTCAATCCATTTTATTTGTTTGACTGAGAAAGAAACATTTGTAATCAAGAGTACAAGATCTTTCATAAACAATGTTTTTCTAGTAAAAAAAAAACGTTGTCTGGTAGCCAAATAAATCACGTGGATTTGTCCTACAGTTGATTGTCGATGACTCAAGAAAGTTGGATGAATATTTCTATCTACTTCTTCGCGATAGCCTACTCATAATTCGGATGTAAAATAAGAATTACGCTTTGCCCCGCACGTTTCCCATATAATTTAGATTCCATGTACTCGTTACTCTGGTGTCTGAGAATCCATCCCTGCTACTTGGTCTGCTCGGCGATATTTATTAGCAATAATTATAACTTTGGGGGGATCCAAATTACGCTTTGATTGCGGCCACACATTCGCAAATGAAATGCGCGCAATTTCTCTGCCATTGCCATGCTTTATGGGGGCAAATTTCAATCCACGTCGACGCTCTGCATGGAACCGAGAATTGTTCCTCGTTGAAAATACGATGTAGTTTTAAATTGCATTGCTCGCTTTACTTAAATACGGACATTACGGAAAATTTAAACTTATGAAATAAATATCAGCCTTCTTTTTGTATGCTTTTGAGTTCTTATATGTGAATGTACTTTCAAGGTGGGTAGAAACCTGCAACATGTTGCTAATAGATCTTTCTATGACTTGCTAATAATATCCAGATGTCTAATTTGGATATATTTTATTATTTGTTAACCTGTTACAAAACTTTTTGAAACTAATTCTTATGAAAACTAGCTTGAATATTCGGATTGCAGTTAGCATCCTTCGTTTTCTGTGCATTTCCATTTACATTTGGATATAATGTCATTCTCTGATAGTCTGTCTACACTTGCCATCATGTTGCAAACAAATTTGAGCTGATGCATTTTTCTGTAGCTCAAAAATAAATATCAGTCCCCACTTGCTCCTACAGAAAATACTTTATAGTTTTAAATTCCACCACTCGCTTTACGGTCATTACGGAAAATTGCATCTTGTTATAATAAACATGAGCTTGAACGTCCTCAATGCAGTTAGTACCCATCACTTTGTACGCATTCCCAGATAGCTGGATGGAGCATACTATGTATGTTTTGAGGTATGAAGCAGTTACAAACAGCTTGTTGCTGAAACGTGATGTAATTATGTAGCTTTTCTTTTGGTCTCTCGCTACTTCGTACCAAGTTTGGTACAACTTTTCTACAACTTCTGACATGTGAACGCTGTTGTCAAGTGGCTTCTTTCACTGTTCAAAGAACGGTTTCGCGTGATGACCATAATAGCCAAAATAAACACCAAATTACAGTTTAACCTTATTGCGAATGGCGTATTGGTGGAACATTGTTAACAACAGTGATGTATAGCAGGTGCAAAATTGTGGTAACGAGATCATTATGAATCTTTATGCTTGATTATCAGTTCAAGTCAAATAAGCTTTGAATGGAGAGAGTAGAGACTCGCCTATAATCATTGGCTAAATTATTTTCGAATATTTTTGATAATGCAAAATGCCATAATATTTAGTCGAGTAAACACAGTAGTAATTCATCAGACATTTTTGCGTGGTGATGCTGTGAAGGAAATACGTTATTTCCACAGGATCGTTAAGATAAAATCACCATAAAACAGGTTTATAGCATTGCTCCACTGTTTTTCGAGGGTATACTTGCTGTAGGATGCCCTAAACCTAAAACCAAGGAATGGATGTTTTACTAGAACGGGATCGAATGGTTGGAAGGGTAAAACATTTTATGACAATGCCGGTGCATAAGCCATTCAGCGAGCCTTTTTGCACATATATCTGTATTATTTTTCTTTAGTGTATTTCAAAAGGTCAAGATGCCATCGTATATAGAACCGTGGTAGCCGAAACGTCAGTAAAGAGAAATTTGTAGATATGTGAGTTATATCAGCATAGCAAGTTTGTGATGCCTCAAAGCCTGACCGCCGGATGGAATGCGTGCCGAGGAATCTATTGTGGCAGTTCCAGAAGCTGCTATTTTGCGAACAGATTTGAATGACCCTTTCTGGCCTAAGGTCATTTACTTGCCCGGGATACCCGGAAATGCTTCTCTATCCCAGAAAGTTCTAATTCCATTTGCGAATAGCCTAAGGACCGATTCATGGACCAAAAATTTTCATTTGGATGACTACGTGTCGTCGCCTAATTACCTAATACTAGCATATGGTATACCAGCTGGGTGAGCCACCTGCGAAATGCTTTATTAGAAATACGAGTAGATATAGGACAGAATTTTTCAAAAACTTGAATGAGGAGGCGAAGATATTCGATGGGGGCAACTTTATTACCTGCTTGTACTATGAAAATTCTAGTAGTGATGATACATATATATGCACAAGCTACTCAATTATACACCCTTGTATCGTACGAAATACGTGAACTTAAATGTAAATAATCTTTTAAACAATAATTAAAAGAAAGGATTTTTTTCTGCTTGTGAGCAATTGGTTTTGGTGTTGTTTTTCTCACTCGTGGCCAACGAGCATTTATATAGTCAATACATATGCAGCTTTTTGCACCCTGGAGATGAGTGGAACATGACGTCCTTCTATACTAAGTGACATATAAATCCGAACACCCAGTTTAAATGGTTTTATTTTAATAAAAGTTGGTGAATGTATTTATCTTACTGTAAATAACAAGTGAAAAAACTTTCAGCCTTATCAGTTGGACATTCCGGTTTTTATACTGCTTTTTTTTAATTCACTAACGCTTCAAAAATTAATTTTTCAGCCGCAGTAAAGAATCAACGTTGGCGGATTTTGGTTCTTGACATCCTTTACGATCGGTTACGATGCCTAGAGTACGGAGACCTGTACGATTTCGTCAACTTAGTGAGTTTGATAGGGGCCGTATAGTGGGACTTCGGGAAGCTGGACTTTCTTTTCGGGCAATTGCAGTTAGAGTGCAAAGAACTGTGGTTAGGTATTGTCAGGCATGGCTTCGAGAAGGCCGTACGCAAAGAGCAAGGGGCACTGGACGCCGCCGTAGAACAACAGACCGTGAAGATCGCCGCCTAAGATTACTGGCCTTAAGGGACCGTTTTTCCACTACCAGGTCCATTGCAAATGAATGGTTTGCAGAACACGGAAGAAGTGTTTACCGACGAATGAGAAGTTTTGGCTTGTTTTCATACCGGCCACACTGGGTCCTCCCTTTAACTCGAGAACACCGACGTAATCGCCTTGAGTGGTGCAGACAACGGTCACTGTGGGATCAGGAATGGAACAGTATTGTCTTTAGTGACGAGTCTCGATTTTGTTTAGGCATGCACGATGGTCGTGCCAGGGTTAGAAGGCGACGTGGTGACAGGAGGAATCCACAGTTTTTTGTTGAAAGACATGTTCATCACACTGTTGGAGTTATGGTTTGGGGTGCTATAGCTTATGGTTCCAGGTCACCTTTAATCTTCATCAGAGGTACCATGAACGCGCAGCGTTATATCCACGAAGTTCTAGAACCCCATCTTTTACCCTATCTTGACACCCTGGCAGATCCAACTTTCCAACAAGATAATGCCCGACCACATGTTGCAAGAGTCACAATAGACTTCTTTCAACATAATGATGTCACATTGTTGCCATGGCCACCAAGATCTCCCGACTTATCCCCAATTGAGCACGTGTGGGATATGATGGGTAGGAGATTGCTCAATTTGCAACGTCCTCCTCAGACTCTAGAAGCACTTCGAGAGGAGTTGGTGGTTGCCTGGAATGAGATATCACAGGAGGACATTGACCACCTGATTAGAAGCATGCCTAGGCGCGTTGGAGAATGCGTAGCACATCAGGGTGCATCCACACATTATTAAAGGTCAAAGGGCTTTAAAGCAGTGCAATCATTTTGAAATTTTTATCATTTACTTATTATGCTTCAGTAAGTACTTATACAAAATTTTATTAAAATAAAACCATTTAAACTGGGTATTCGGATTTATATGTCACTTATGTAGCATAGTTATAAGTAAATGCTGCAAAATGCCCATTTCCAGAATTTTCGTTTTTGCTTTCGCGAGTTTCGTGACATGTGTTGTCAGAACGTAAGCTAGACCATTTGAGTTACTTATACTCTATATAACCAAAATAAACCTAGTCTCTCATTCAGTTTCAAACACTGTTAAAGTTAGCTGAGAGATAAACAAAAAAAAATTGCACTTCCAAGTTAACTTCTTTCTCTTCGATGATAAACTCCTTGATCTTACGAGAGTTCAAACTTGCAAACTCTACAGTTTTTGCAACAAATTGGCCCAATACGGATCAATGAGCAGAGGTCCCGCATTTGGTTGTTACCCACTGATATACCATAGATCAACTAGCACCAGCGCGGTGTCTTTTAAAGCAGACAAATACGTATGTTTATCTTTATACTCGTAAATTTATAAGAATACGCTTCCTACCATTGCACTTGAATTTGATTGATGACTAATGTGACTAGGCCAATTTCGTTGGATTTATAATTACGCATGGACATCCCAGCTACATCCTAGTTTGCACGTGTAATCCAATATCCAGTTTCATCTAAAGAGAAATGAAAGCAAAGATGACGTGATGTGTAATATATCCTGGGAGAGCGTCGGTTATAATTTCGCTTCTGACGCGTGTCTGTAGCTTAAAAGAAAAGAGAACAAAGCAGGCTACGGACAGGAAACAAAAGAAAATGGACGCCAAAGCGAGTCCCGCAGATCAGATGGTGGTGGCGTCACGTAAAAGACGGAAAAGGAAAAATCTAGAAGGCATTGTACAGCTGCTGTTTAAGGGACATATTTTGGTGGCACGAGTCGTTACCGAAGAATTTTTTTGCTAATTCTTTTGAAATCAGGAGCCAACTTTTTTCGTGCTTGAACTACCACGAAAGCTGACGATAAACATTCTGAGGAACTTTCTCACAGTCTACATGAGAAATTCAACAAATATATAGTCAGGAGCTTGCGATAGTACAATATTTAATAAAATTGCGGATCGAGTTTGTCTTATTGATTCAAGAGATCGTCAACCTGAATGACTTGACTTTTTATAGAGTTTGTCTATGTCAATAATGTGACATTTTATATCTATTTGTTGTAGGTAACGTTGGAATGTATCTAGAAATTATGATTAGGACCATTTTTTACCACTATCAGTAAGGTTGCAATACATGCTTATCAGGGTGTCCCAGCTTATGAGAGCAAAAACATTTTTGTTCAAACTGAGATATGCATATCCTCCATTTTTTTCCATTTGACTCTAACAACTCAAAAAATAAATATAATTGCGATCGGGGAACGATAACTTTCGGTCAAACTTCTAATTTGAAAGTTAAGAGGGAAACCGTGTATGGATTTCAAAACCTAATTCTTACTCGAAAAATATTTATTATTTGCATCTTATATTTCTTACATATTTGTCATTAAAAGAACATTATTTACTTTTTTTTTTTTGAAATTTTTCTTTTTACATGCAGGATATACCTGCCTGTGTTCTTGTATGCAACGTAATAAAAATTGCTTTTGTTCCTCATCAGCAGTGATTAAGCCATGGAAGTGTGGCATTAACTTGCCTACTTTTTCTGCCGTATCGTTGACTGCTCTCAGTGTTTGCATCTTATTCTTAGCGTGTTGAAAAGAATAATCATGTGGTCATGAAGCTGGATAACTGTCAACAATTTTGAGTCGACTGAACAAGGACTTGCTTTTGATCACCACCAATTCCTAGACGTGGTGGCGGCAAGCAACAATAAGCATTTCTTTATCAAGTCTCCGTTCGAGAAGCACGTAGACACCGTTAATGCGACCCGTATTTGAACCAGTAGTATCAGAGAATCTGAACTTTATCTTCAATATTCCAGTCAATAATAGTATCTCAAACTGCCGGAGCCTGCTCGCTGCCTGCAGAGTTATCCAATTTGATCACAGCAATAAGTTGCTTTTTATTTTCGTTATAATACGTTATAATAATCGGTAGACGTTATTTTTTAGATTTGCGTGCACGTAAAGGTGGCAACAATTTGCCATCCAAGGGGTGAGTTACAGTATCCGGTATCTCGCTTTGAAAATCAACCTTTCTAGCTTCTGGGCGCTCCTTTCACTTTTCGGTACACATTCTTAGAATGGACGACTTGCTTGTAGGAAACTCGTCATTGTTATGTCCAAGTGATTCAATTATTAAAGCAGTATTTCCGATGGTTAACTGACACCTATCTAATGGTGATACTAATTTTGGAGATATGAAACTTTTCCTCATTTGAGTTTGATTAGTATCAGGGTGAGTGCTCTGAGTTGGGATGGGCAAAGTTTCTTGTAAGTGTATCTCGGAATCAGAAGATGAATTTTCTTGCACTGGTTCCTAAGATGATGTCGAGGGAGTTAAGGAAGCAACATATTTAGCTCGCCGCTTTTGTTCTCGGGTGTTCCTAAGACGCGCCTTTTCTTCTTCTATGGCTATTTTCTTGTCCACCCCAGCTAAATGAAAAGAAGATCCTGTCTTAATTCATTTTCATCAATTGAAGGACATCATAGGCATGCGCAAGATGAAACAGATTGTAATAGTTCGTAACAAACTCTTGTTGACGTTGCTCAAACACTACATGTGTTTTGCTTGCATTTTTTTCAAATCTCTCCAAACTTGGTATAAGGTATAAGTTTCTCAATACAGTTAGGTTAAAATTTAGTCGCTATACCTGCCTCTTCCCAGTAAATAATGAACTCACAAATAGTAAGGCAGGCGCTCTCATTGACTCTTAATTTGACTTTCCGGAATCATAGGACAAAACTGCTAGTACTCGTCCAGTAGAGGGAAGTTTTGAACCGATAATTTGATGCTTTACGTCCCCTATTAAAAATAAAATATTCCCTTTTTAGAACTGCCTAACTCCTTCATCATGTTGACTGAACTAAAACAGTATTCACAATAGAACAAACGAACACTGCACTTCCTTAGCTAACGCGCGCCTAATATGCAAGTTTTGACTTGTTCCATGGCAACTCCGCTTAGGTTGCCCTGATTCTAGGTACGTAAAACTTTATTTTCATTGTTTTGACATTGTTCAAGCTAAATTAGTGTATACGTTTGAAAAAAGGTCTGTCATTTCTTTGGGAGACCTTATTGCTTGTGTTATCCGTTTGCTGCCTAAATTACGAGTAGTTCCATAATGAATGAGTAATTTAGTACTAAAACTGAAAAGAGTTGCCGATGGGATTGAAGAGCATCATGGAGATCATGAAACCATTGCTGGTTTTCAGCAGCCTCGCGTATGTCGTACTGATAGTGTTAATAATAGCTATCATAAGACACACGCGGCTGTCGAAGACCATCACAGTCAACGAGGGAGTTGGATTCTTATTGAGGGGCAGCCTTCATATTCGCTTGAGTTAACCTCTTTAAGGATTTTTTCTAGCTCTAAAACATAATTGCAGTAATGCATGAGAAGGTTATATCAATCGCTCACTCTTATTTTGTTGTTAACTAGTTCCTGAGCTACTTTCTACATATATGGATGAATGCTACTGCGTTATAGCAGCGTTTGGTGTCTTTTTCTTCAATGAGCGTTGCAAAAATTTTGATGTAAACTGGAGATCGATATGGCTCCATGTTTCCTCTTGAAATGAAGAATATATGCTAATTCCATTGATTGTCTTTATTATTTTCCATATGCGTTGCTACTGTTCAGCATACAACTGGTTTGTGGAACAACATTATCTTAAAAAACCCACAAAGAAAATTCCACGTTTAATGACTTTCCTGTTGTTTTCTATTTCGTTTTAGAGTTTGGCGCCTGTGAACCCACAAGCTATTTCCGAGGATCAAACGCCATAGTAAATGTAAATAATGTTTGTCTGTGTTGGAAATTTGCAGTCTTCCAGCAAAGTAAACATCAAAAGGTTGAACGGGATAGACGACTTGCTTGCAACAAGCTCGGTATACCAGCGAGATAAGAGAAATACAATTTATTTTCCTTGTATGTAACATTAGTAGTATATTAGTAGTTGTATTAGCAGTAGCTTACTTGATATCAGGAAATAGTGAGACATTTACCAACAATTGGTAATCTTGCCTTAGGTATATGAAAGAACTGTTATTAGTTATTACCATCATTTATCATGATGCAAGAATCAAATTCACGCAAGTTTTTCTATTTTATATAGTAATTGCTATTAACACATGTTACCTAGATTTAGCTGGGGTCATTCGGCACATCCCATGTAGAGACGATGTGATAGATGTATTTGTGGCTTAGGATTAAGGGATCCATGTAGAGATGAACTGAAAATATTAACCCCACCGTCGATGTCATGCTATGCTAACATTCTTATCATGCATTCAAGGAAATCGCCATTTCTATACATCGCACACCGATAGTAGGCTACAGATACAACACGCGTAATACCAACAAGTTAAATTTAACTCAAAAACGTCTAAAAGAAACGGTATTAATTACCACGGAATTTGCTTCTATAATTTCAAAATGAAAATAAAACGCTTCTTGATCAACAAAGCATACTACAACGTTGATGAGTTCTTTAACAGTGGCAATTCAGACTTCCAGTACATTTTTTATTTTGGTTTTGTGCTTTTCAAACTTTTGTGACTGTAAAGGTGTTTATTGATCTTGTGTATGTATTGTTCATGTTTATTGTTGCTTTTTTATTGTATTGCTGATAAATGACATCATTGTCTTTTTTTGACTTCTGCAATCACGCCGTCTGTATTCAGCAGTAAATAAAGATTTGAATTCGAACAGTTTGCTATATCGATCGTATGAGTACAGTTAAGCTGTGAAGCGATCTTAGTATGTTACTGCGTCGTGGCGTGCCCTCATATTGCGATTTTCGCATAATATATCCAACATTAGCTGTGCGGGTTGTCTGTATGTCTTGTCTATTTGTCTGAGTGTTTGGCTTGCACTAAGGTGAAGTCCAGAGATGGCACCCGCTCTGCACGCTCCAATCAGTTCCTTTCTAGCTATGGATAGTGACATGTTATTAGCTCTGTCACAGAAAAGAGATGCGTCCTGCAATATGGACAGCGAAATAGATGTTAAAATAGCGCACGGTTATATCTGCCTGTTGTTGTGACCTTTATAGTCAGTCATATTTCCTCCGTCAGGGTGAAGGTGAAATGCGGGTTGTGGTACTTTAGACAAAACAATAGCAAAATTCCTTCATAGGTGGCCTTTGCGACATGCATGCTATCCAAGAAACCTACAACTTAGTGCAAAACTTGGGACTGATTATGAATAGAAAGAAAAAGACTCTCCTGAGTAGATAGCTTGACATTTGAATTTAGTAGTATCGTCTCATAAGTTGTGAGTTTGTTTTCAACGTATTTTCCGATGAAACCTCGTACGCTTTTCATTTCGAATGATGCAGTGACCGCTAAAACGGCTGTGGAAATTGCGGACTTGTATAGTCGCAGTACGATTCTGGAAATCCGCTAGTGATCGAACATTAGGAGATTCACGGTGTATGTTTTGCTGATTGTCCTTAGTCTGCCTGGATAATGTGGAAGTATAAGTACACTACACAATTGGAAAGTGATCGATTGCAAAGCTTGTTGGTCATATTCCCTAATAATGAAGGACTGCTAAAGTGGCTACAGAACTGATTGTTGGAGCAATTTGGTGGATTGTAAAAATATATAGTCAACGGTGACATTGTGTCACCATTCTTGTCATAAAAAAACTTATCCAGTTCGAAGAAAAAAATCCAAGCTGAAAATCCACTTCATGTTTTGAAGAAATACCATTTAGGTACCGGTACCATTATTTAACAGATATGAAATTAGAGTAAATGGTCATAGATTTCTACACTAAAATCCAAACTCAATTTATTAAAAATGAGGAATGAATGGGGTGTCAAACAATACATTATGGTGTAGTGAGGTTAATCGTAAATTTTGAATTTAATGGTTAATTGGTTCAATAAATCGTGCAAAACTGCTCGTCAGCAGTAGATCGAGGCATACAAAACCTTCTTACAAAACCCCACTGGGGAGAACCGACAAGCTGAGTGCAGAAACAAATACAACGAAGCGGTCGGCAATGCCAAAGACCAGTGTGATATAAAAGTTAGGCGCAGAGTAATATCGCAGCGCAATGGTAGTCGGTCTTTCTGGACGCTGGCCAAGCAGATTGAAAGGAACTGTTCACAGAGTAACCCTCCACCAGTTACGTGTCAGGATGGAACGATTATAACCGACTCAAACGCTAAGCCGGAAGTGGTTGCCAAGATCTTTGCTGGCAACTCCACCATGAACGTCCCCCTTAACGCCTCAGTGTCGTAGATTCAAATGGTTCCCTACACTATGGGTAAGTAACACTCGGGCATAAAATCGTCAGGCGGGTGCTTTTGTCGCTCGACATCAACAAAGCTGCTGGTCCGAATTTGATTCCTGCCATTGGATCGAAGAGGTGTGCAGGGGAGTTTGCTCCAGTTCTTTCGCGTCTCTCCCTCTCCAGAAAACTGGAAATTTGCTCGTGTCCCACCCATCCCAAAAAAGAGAACTAAGACCGACCGTTACAACTACCGGCCTGTAGCTCTGCTTTCTGTTATAAGTAAGGTGATGGAGAGGTGTATAAATCGCAAGCTTCTGGACCACCTTGAACGTCACGGCTTGATTAGCGACAGGCAGTACAGTTTTCGGCTCCGACGATCCACAGGAGACCTCCTAGCTTACGTCATCCAGTCTTATGCAAACTTCGATCCTATGTCCTCCCAGACAAGCTTTGAAGATGGGTGGCTGACTTTCTCTCTGGCCGCAAGATATCCGTCGTAATTGACGGATTCTCCTCTTCATCCCTCAAAGTCAACGCGGGTGTTCCTCAGGGATCGGTCTTGGCTCCGACACTGTACCTTTTACATATCAATGACTTCCTTTCCTGCACGATCAATCCGATCCATTTGCTGATGACATCACTCTACATACAGCAATTCAGAGCGACGAGCTGGGAAAACAAGACTAGCAGCGACTTCCTCTCTGATGAGAGACCTGGAGGTTATCACTGCTTGGGGATGCAACAATCTTGTACAGTTTAATGCTTCCAAAACACAGTACCGTACATTGACGAACAAGGCATCCTAGCGCTCATCCGATTTCGATGGATGGCCGAGTTCATTTCAGCGGGTCGGAGTCCAGATCACCGAGAACTGATGGGGGTCGAACACACCTCATCTATAGCAGCAGCCGATACGACCGCTCCTTTATACCTTTTTTTTATACTCCAACTACCATGAAGGCCTTAGGTCTAAACACCCATAGGGTACCGTGGGGCTATAAGGGAAACTGGGGAAAGAGGGAACGCCACACGGACCTTGTGGAACAACAGGAGGAGGCTTTTCCCCATTCTACTAACCTTAGGAAATTCAAAAATCCGATTAACAAAGTTTCTTTGGTATCCTCCTGTACTGACATTTAGGCTTCTTTCCTGCGCGACTGCTTCGGTGTAAAAAACAGAATCAGCTGCTTTAGATTCCTGAATGTTTCTTGTTCTATGTGAATAAAATACTTGAAAATCAATCGAAAACATTTTTTGTTACGTTCCCTAATACTAGTTCAGAAAGATATGCATTTATTTCGGATTTTTGTGACTAAATATTGTCATAAACCTTTTATTGACCATAAATTGATACATCGTGTTTTGTCTGAATACATAGATACTCGGTTTCTAGGGCGCTTCCAGGCTTCTCTTTTTCTCTTGCGCGACCTTTTAAGCTACTCACCCCAAATTTATGACAAAATTACTGCTTTAGTACAAGATCATAACATGTCCCGACAAAAGTCATTCCCTTTGCCCTTCAAAGCATTATTCACATACCTTCACATTTATTGAGGAAAATCAATGTTAACCTTATGCAGAACATGTTTGTTTTCACATTGTAATGTATAATCTAGGCGCCTTTAATTAGTATGGTACAACATGCATTCATTTTTTGCCTTCGAATAGGGTCGAGCTTCTGTTGACTATAAACTGAAATAATAATAATAATAATAATAATAATAATAATAATAATAGTGATAATAATAATAATAATAAATTGCCTTTTACATAATATGTCCAAAATTGATAAGTGACTAAAATTTTGAGAATCGAATCGATGGAGTGTTACCATGATGTTATTTTTCAACTTAACTGTACATCCTATCTGAAATTGACCTGAGCGGCCCAAAAATGAATAATGAAGAAATCAGCGATATATTACTATAGATTTATGTTTTTTTTTTTCTGTAAAACCAGATAAACTTATCGTATGTGACCAATTCATTTCAAAGCTATGATTGAGCTCGGGTGGCAGAGTGGTGAGGGACTGATTATGTATTGCTGAGTAACCACGACTTCAGCTTCTTTTTAACATTGTTGAGAGTATAATTTCGAAATTTATATGGAAGACTATTGTATTACTTGGCAGCAGAATAAGAGAAGCTCTTTTTGTAGAGACTTAAAGTGCTTAGGTATAACTAATAATTGTCGATTTCTGGTAGTCATGTTATTAAACATATTATTTGATTTGTAGGTCGCCTCCAGCCTTTGTCCCTTGCAGTATTTGTGTTCATTCCTGACCATATTGAAATTCAAATCCGGGGCATTCTTGGGGTTCGGTTAATTAATTTTTTTTGTTTGTCATAAATCCTCTTTTGATATGAGTCATTCCTATAATATTCTCTTAAACCAATCTAGTCTCTTTGTCTAAGATTTTTTTCTTTTCAAAATCTATAGTATGATTATTCAGCTGCATGTTTGCATAACATTATTTCATTTGTTTTTTCTATTTTTGTTTATGAGACCTTTTAATGAAATATTTGTTTGTCTCACATACACATTTGAAGTATAAGATCCAGCCGCTTGAATCTGCAGGTATCTGTTTTTTTATAAAACTAGACTTTTATGAATAATACAGATAACGGCAGAAGTCTGATAGATGTGGAATCCGTAGATAAAAACTTAAACATCACAAAAACCGGAGCTGTAAATCTTCCTTTCACGGATCATTATTTGGTATACTTTTGTACAGATTATCCAGCCAGCTTCTACAGACAAACATATATATATGTATCCGCGATTTAAAGAATTTAGATACCAACTTACTTGCTGAGGTAGCTTCATCAATGTACTGTTTACGAGTTATCAACTTCGAAGATCTTGAATCCAAGCTAAGCTACTTGTATGATTTGATCAATATTTTGCTAGACATATGCGCCCCCATCAAAACAGTAAAAGTAACAAAGCCACGCTATCCTTGGATCACCCAAAACATTAAGTTCATGATGAGATTGAGAACCAATGCATATATGAAATATAAAAAAGGGCAAGGGATGCTCTTTCTGTAGATTTGATCAATGTCAAATGGGTTTATTATAAATAACTCAGAAATTTTGTAACAGCTTCCATAAGAAGAGAAAAAAAAGCCTATATAGAACTGCAGCTTAAAGAAAGTAGAAGTTCCCGTGATTGGTGGCGAACCATCAAACAACTAGGTGTACATAATCCTGTTAAAGATACTTTAGAATGCACATTGCAACCTGATTTAGTGAACAAATATTTCCTAAATTCCATTCCAGATAATTGTGTGGATACCAGTATTATTCATGATTACAATAGCAATGTTTTGCCATCTATAAACAACTTGTTTCAGTTAAAACCGGTCACGGAGGATAAAATATTACAGATTTTCAATAAAATAAAATCTCGGGCGGTTGGACTAGATGGTTTGAATATAAATATGTTACCTCTAGTGTTTCCTTTTTGTTCTAAAGCGATTACTCATATAATTAACTATTCGCTTGAAAAAGGGTTAGTTCCTAAAATTTGGAAAGCCGCTTGCGTTACGCTTCTTGCTAAAATTGATGCTCCGGAAGGACCTGATGATTATAGACCAATTAGTATCCTACACAGCACCGTAACAACTCTGCTCGATGTCTGTGACGACTTCATAGGGGCAACAGATAATTCTAAAGTTACTAATGCTGTCATGATAGATCTAAGTAAGGCCTTTGATTGCCTCAACCATGAACTACTTTGTGCAAAATTTCATTATCTTGGCTTCTCCGATAGATCGATTAATCGGTTTCGCAGTTATTTTCATGAACGCACTCAGCAGGTAAAAATCGGTGACATCTTATCACAGGAGGGTACTATCTCCAAAGGGGGTCTATTCTTGGACCTATTCTGTTTTCTCTTTATGTAGCGGACTTAGATCAAGTCACTAAATACTGCAAATTACATACCTACGCCGATGATACACAGATTTATCTATCACATTTGATGAGAATCTGTGCTTCCATGATCATGTCACCAAAGCTGTTCAGGGTTCCTATGCTAAGTTTAAGTCAATTTATAACTATAAAAATGTATTGTCCAAGCAGACCAAGGTTAAGCTGTGTGCCTCTCTTATCCTAAGTAAACTTGAATACGGGGGCCTTGTCTATGGTCCATGTCTAATACACACTTCAAAAAGTGCAATACAGCTGCATAAGATTCAGTTTAGGTATTCAAAGGCGGGAGAGGGTATCTGATCATATTAAAAATATGCAATGGCTTACTAGGCGACAAAGGTGGATACTACATCTATTATCATTGGTCCACAGTATTCTGATAAATAAAATGCCTCTTTATTTGAACACATGAGATGTGATCATCACTCAACGAACCTGCGTTTTGTAGGATATACTCTTGACTTGCCTCGGCACCGAACAACCCAATTCAGAAAGAGCTTTTCATATGTGGCGTCCGATTTCTACGATAAAGTACCTCAAGCTTTGAATACTCTATCTGTGTCCAGCTTTAAAAGAAAAGTTAGGCTCTTTGTCTTTGATGACATGTAGCATGTATTTTTATGTAATTTTATTTTTATATTTATTTATTTGTGCATGTTTTTTCACTTGTCACTTTTCGTTTGTGTTTTGTTTACGAATGTGTTACTGTTGACTTTTAATTTTTATATCTTCCGCCATATACCTAATATTTTCTTCTTTTAAAGTTACTTCTAAGCATAGTTTTTGATTCTGCTACATACTCTGTTGATGCACGTTTCTCTTTTGGTCATTATACCATGCATGGGCTACGATTCTGTAAAAAAATCTTTTTTCTGCTTTAAATTTTCTTATTATCTTCAGTGTATTTTTTTGTATTTGCATGTACTTGAATTTTTTTAGCCCTGGTTGGTTCTGAAAAACGGCTTGTGCTGATGTAACCCGCCAGGTAAAATAAAAGCCATTTATTATTATTATTATTATTATTATTATTATTATTATTATTATAAATAATAGAAAAGATTACAGCGAGTTGCCTGACAAAATTTAGCCGCAATTACATGAAATTAAATACAGCGTGAGTTTCTAGTGTGGGCTTGGATAACAACTGTGTTGTTGCGCATACTATCTAAAAAAGTGAGTCAAAAAAATTGTAGCAACAGTACGCTCCTTACTTGGAAAATATTTTTATCTCTAAAGGGTGATTCATAAGTATGCGGTGACCCAAACATGCCATTTTTCAAAATGGAAAGCATTACATTTTATTGCAGACCTGGATACACTCTTCAAAGCGAAGCATTTTGATAAAACAATATATAGGGTTCTATTTCCAAATTGTTGAGATATTTGACAATCTATGGAACAAAACAACTCGCAGCCCCGCTACTGTTATAGCTAAACTGCTGAATGTTTCGTTAAAAAAAATATGATGGCACTTACTTTTTAGTTTAGGTTTTGGACAGTCTATACAGGGTGGTCAAGAACGCAAAATAAACTATTTTTTAAAATTTTTGAACGGAACCCAATGTACATTTTTACGTTCCTTGATTCTCCTTGATTCCACAAGCCTTTTTCATATGAGACTTTTGGTGTTTTGTACGACCGGTTTTTTGTTACTGCTAACCTGATCGTAATTCTCAGACATCAAAGCCAACGAACGATATTACAATGCCTTAAACTAAAAATAGCAGTAAGTTGGTGACAACAGATGGTTAGAATTGGCGTATTTTCATTATATATGTTACGGGTAAAGTTAGAATAATCATTAAACTTAGGTTTACCCGGGTAAACTGCACAATACCCAGAAAAAGTGGTTAATGTCCAGAATAGTATTGATATTTTACATATTTCGAACTTTACCCGGGTAAAACGCGTTTTATCTGCTTTCGGATGGTTAAAGTTGAATGTAGAAATTGTTATTGCATCATCTTTCAGCACGTGCAGTTCTAAAATGGCAACCGAAGAAAGCGGACGCGCGCGTTTAGCACAGCATTTTATGAAGTTTTCAATGAGTTGGTGTCTTCAAAAAGTGCAAACAGTTTTTATTTTAATAATGAATATTACCAAGAAATGTTAGAATCAGTCAAGTTGGCAAAAAATGCTAAAACAAAGACTACTACAATATCGACGGTTAAAGATTTTTGACATATGTTTTTTGAGAGGCGTTGAAAAGCTTATTGCTCGTGTATCATCAGGTGAATCTAGCATAAAATATTATGTTACAAACGACGAAATGTTTGACATTTTGCACGATGCACATTTAGCTATAGGACATGGTGGAAAACATCGTATGTAAAGTGAATGTAAGAAAAAGTAAAAGAATATAACTCAAGATGTTATTAAGTTATATCTGCGCTTGTGTGAAGGGTGCCAAAAAAAACTTAAATCTGCCAAAAAAGGACTTGTGGTTAAACCGATGTTTTTTTCGGAGATGAACAGCCGTTGTCAAGTGGACCTGATTGACATGCAATCACATCCAGATGGCGAATATAAATTTATCATGGTGTATCAGGGCTATTTAACTAAGTTTGTTCAAATACGTGCATTAACATCGAAAAGGGCTGAGGAATTAGCTAAGAGCCCGATAGACATATTTTGTATTTTCGGCGTCCCATCCATACTACAATCGGACAATGGCCGTGAGTTCGCCAACCGTGTCATTGGAGAGTTATGTACAATGTGGAGTGGCCTTAAAATAGTTCATGGCAAACCACGTCATAGTCAGTCACAAGGCAGCGTGGAAAGAGCAAACCAAGATATACAAAATATGCTTATGACGTGGATGGATGATGAAAACTGCAGGCGATGGTCAGAAGGTATAAGATTTGCCCAGTTAATGAAAAATAGGGCATACCATGACGGGATAGAACAAGCTCCTTATGCTGCCATGTTTGGGCAAGATATTAAAATCGGCCTATCCACATCAGCGTTTCCAAAAGAAGCTATTGAAAATCTACGAACCGAAGAAGAGCTCGAGAAAGTTGTGGAGGAATTTGGTGTAGGTGAAGAGCTTCAAGAAGAACAAAATGAAGACCAATCTATGTACAGTAACCCAGAACAGATAACATGCAAGAAAATATTACTGAAGATCGAAATATGCAAAATATCAACAATGATTATAGAGAAAACGCTGGTAATATGGAAACTTCAGGTAACCAGGGGAAATCTTCAGAGTGTGACAAATCAAGTACATCAGGGAATATATGTTGTGAACTTTGTTTGTGCCAAAAAAACATCCGGTCAAACAGACTAGAGGCAAAACGAAATTTAGAAAATCAAGCAAAGAAAATGAAAGCTTTGTCTAATTCAAGGTTTCCGCCATGTTCTGTTGGAGATACAGTGAAAGCGAAAATTCCAGACATTGATAGAGGATTTTAGAGATATTCTCATGACAGTAATCCAAAAAACTGACGACGATTTTTATAAGCTAGCAAACAAAAGAGGAACTATCGAGGAGATGTCTTCCAGGAACCAATTTTCTGTGTGTAATGAGAAACTCAAAATGTCATAACCGCTTATCTTGTTTAAACAATTAGATTATAGTATCTTGTACTTTGTTATGATACAGTTTCAGTGTAACCTTTGATTTTTAAAATCTGTTCTTTCAATAAAATGTGTTTTTAAAACATTTATGGCGTTATTTTTTAACATTAACCACACGAAAGTGTGTTTAACGGATTTCTCATAAACGTGTCACCCTATTAACTAGATTTTACAGTTATTTTAAGGGTTTTCCAATCCAAGACTACATATTCTCTTAATAACAAACGTATGGAAATTTATAAAACATGCAATTTTGGAACTTTAATTGCTAAAAACTCAAAAACCTAATATAATTTTCTGCGGTTTTATTACTACATACCTGCAGTATCTGAAATCAGTGGTTTGCTGTCTATGCAACTGTCCCAACCAGATGTCTTTTTCTCTTATTAGTCTATTAAGGCTATTTTGAAATCACTAAAATTCCTGCTTGACCCTAATCTTTGTCAGTAAGTCCTTAGGAAAATTGAACAATCTGAATTTATGTTACGCACTCAAATTCAATCTTTTGTTATTTTACTTTTAAATTGCCATTCTTTGTTTGGAGCAAGACATACTTTTCTTCATTTGTAGGCCACCTCTAGCCCTTATTGCATGGTGCTTAATACTATCCAGCCCCAAATTTCTGCTAAAATTTTAGCTTTGTGACGACATCATAATGTATCCCAGCAAAATTCCTTCCCTTTGCGTTCTATAACGTTCGGTATAAAGTACCTTCTCGTTCATTAAGGCTACTCTGAATGCGAACTGACGGTCGCTGAAATTCCTGTCTAACCCCGTCCTTTGTCGCTGGCAAATTAGATAATGGCACATTTGCATTTGAAATTGTCAAATCCCTCTTGATTAAATGCATTATGTGTAATTGTAATCGTCCGTATGAGGTTATTTAACCTTGTTACACAATAATTATACTGAATGTGCTCTGGTTGCTGTAATGTTAGAGCAATGATGTGTTGAATGTAGTTTTTGGTAGTACTTACCAATGTGTTAAAATTGGCAGAAAGAGAACACCTCCCCAAAAATTATAGCGTATATCATAGCACTAGGGTTTTTTAGTCGCTATAGCTTGAGGAGTTTGGCAGTATCTATGGTTGCAATTGATACAAGTTTCAAGTGATGAGCTTTCGCTTTTGTAATGACACTAAAATGTATACTCCTAAGGTGTGTGAAAATAAGTACCATAACTCAATGTTAATGAGCCTGGAGCTTATTTTAAAAATAACTTGATCCATGGGGATAAATAACTAATTGATTAATTGGTATATGTCTAGCAGGTAAAGGAATTTGGTATCGACGTCATCACAGTAATCGCTAATAAGGACGCTACAGATAGCCTAACGCAGTATCAGCTGTGCTGCTAAATAATTTACTACTTCGTTATGTTCTATCTGTGGAAGAATACCAGTGACGAACTTTTCATGTCATTGAAGCGTTTCAAACGACCTTTAACTTGTTGGAATTGTACTTATGTATCTTTTGAAACGGATTCTGTGGTTGGTACTGTCATGAGACTTCTTTCGTCTATACTCCAAATGAAAACATGGATGATTGATCAAATGAACTATCGGCTGTCGCAGCAGCCCTTTAATCTGATTCCCAGCCAGTCATCCTAGTACGCTCAGGATTCTCTAAAAACCTCAGAGAAACTAATTCCTTAGGACTGTCGTGAGGGCACTAACCATGCGTTGTGTCGATAAAGAATGGTATTCGATTATGTTGTAAGGAACTAATGCCGACTAGATGGATTGCCTTCGAGCTTTGTGTAACTTACGGAGACTAAATAATGAATAGTACTCATACTAGCTTGCTCTTTAGACTGCCTTTTATTTGGTAGGGTATCGTACTGATCGTCGGTTACGTATCATATATAGTATTCAGACCAATAGTGCACTTTCTTCTTTTAGTCCTTGATATATCAGAAACTTATACAGGGTGGCGCATCGAAAACGAAACAGACACATTTACTGGCAGCTCAGTTTTTTTTTTTGGAATAACGCTCAGACCCGTCGATTTTGTTTTCGAGGGGGACACAAGTTTGGCAAAAAATCACGCTAGCACGTGCGGCCCCCTAAGCGGGGGTGACACCACCCCCAAAATCTTAAATGGAAAGGGGGGTCGAGTGATATCTTATTTTAAAGGTCAATTCCCTTTATAATGATATAAAACTAATGTACTTCAGTTCAGTAGTTTTGAAGATTTATTGATTTAAAGCTTAAAGTAGACTTTAATAGGTACTAGTACATCAGATTAGTGTGTACTACTTTCAGAAGAAATTTGACTAAAAGAATTTACTCATCGATGTCGGATCCGAATATTGCTTCTGAACAAAAAGATTTGGAATTATTTATGACTTATTATGAACAGATTGCCTTATTTATTATATATTCAGACAGACCCTTTTGAAAGAAGAAGATTGGTATAAAACTTATGGGTTTTGATTATTCGTTATTGAGCTCTTGTTGGGTATGCTTTAAAAAAAAGCACTAATGTTTGACCGCACATCTGCTATCTTACCAGGAAAATTTTTGACAGAAAATTCGCTGCTTTGCATGTCAAGATGGCAGATGCGTAACCTGTCAAACTTCAAATGTTTCTTAGGTGAAATACCCAACAACAAGTAATAAAAACACGTAAGAAGGGTCTATGCCAATCTCTGTAGGTATATCTTCTATATATCTAAATGTGAATGTCTGTCCAGTCTTTTAGCATCACGTCTGAATCACAATACGGATAGACGTGAAAGTTGCACACTTACTAATTGTTACTGGAACGATATAGGTATGGTTTTCTTCACGAGCTCGTTGTCAATTTCGCAATCAACTGTCGTGGCAAGTACCCAAATCACCATCGACCGCGTCAAACCAGCAACAGCGCTTTTTGCCATCGCCTCACTCACCTGTGACTGTCAAGTGATACAAAGGATATTAAGGACTTCATTCTCAGTCCGAGTCAAGCTTCGTTTATGTTTTAATTCGTAGTACAATGTTTTGGTCACCACGGTTGTTTTTTCTCAAGTACAATCAGAGTCAGTGACAGTTTTTTTATATCGAAGCAGCCACGCAGGCAGAAGCCTAGATGCCGGAACACCGCGGCTGCTATGATGATCCCAAAGAAATTTTGTTAATACGATTTTTGAACTGCCTAACGTTAGTAGAACTGGAAAAAGCTTCCTCTTGTAGATTGTTCCACAATATCGACACCCTCGGGACAAAGGAGTGGTCGTATCGGCCAGTTCTGGATTTACGAAGTTCGACACGGTTAGGATGGGACGCCAAAGTCAGCGGTAGAAAAGAGCTAGATCGCCGACGGCCCGCCGGTGCGCAAGGGTCCCGAGACTGTCTGTTAGAGAAGAGTAATCGATCAGCACCCCAAACGTGTGAGCAATACTCGAGGCTAGGCCTTATCTGGGCTGTTTGGCAGAACTCGGCCTTCCATCGAAACCGGATGAGCGCTAGGACGCTTTTTGTTCGTCAAAGTACAGTACTGTGTTTTGGAAACATTGAACTGCATAAGATTGTTGCATCCCCAAGCAGTGATAGCCTCCAGGTCTCTTGTCAGAGAGGAAGTCGTCGCTAGTCTTCTTCTTTCCATCTCAGCGGCAGAGATCGGCGTGTCACTCTGAATTCCTGCATGTAGAGTGCCGTCATCAGCGAAGCTGTGGATTGGGTTGAACGTGCAGGAAAGGAGGTCGTTGATATGTAAGAGAAACAGTGTCTGAGCCAAGACCGATCCCTAGGGAGCACCCGCGTTGACGTTGTGGGATGAAGAGGAGAACCCGTTAATTACGACGGATATCTTGCGGCCAGAGATAAAGTCAGCCACCCATCTGCAAAGCTTTTCTGGAAGGCCATAGGATGGAAGTTTGCTTAACAGGCAGCGTGCCACAGCTGATCGAACGCTTTCGTGATGTCAAGAGCAACGACATGAGCCTCACCATAAGACTGGATGGGTTTACTCCACAATTGCGTGACGTAGGCTAGGAGGTCCCCCGTGGATCGTTGATGCCGGAAACCATACTGCCTGTCGTTAATCAAGCTGTGACTTAGGTACTCCAGAAGCTCGCGATTTATGCACCTCTCCATTACCTTACTTATAACAGAAAGCAGAGCTATAGGCCTGTAGTTGTAAGGGTCTGTCTTAGATCCTTTTTTTGGGATGGGTTGGGCTTGAACAAATTTCCAGTTTTCTAGGAAGGTGCTGGATTCATACGATATCTGGAAGAGACGCGAAAGAACTGGAGCAAGCTGCACACCTCCTCAGTACAATGGCAGGAATCAAGTCCGGATCAGAAGCTTTGTTGATGTCGAGCGACAAGAACACCCGTCTTACGGTCTTATGCCTGAATGTTACCTCCCGCATAATGTAGGGAACCCTTTGAATTGACGGCACTTGGGCGTTGGGGGGGACGTCCATGGTGGAGTTGGTAACAAAGATCTTTGCTAGCACTTCCGCCTTGGCTTTTCAGTCGAATACAGTAGTTCCATCCTGACATGTAAGTTGTGGAATGCTACTGTGTGAGAAGTTCTTTTCAATCTGCTTGGCCAGCGTCCAGAAAGACCGGCTGCCGTTGCGCTGCGACATTACCCTGTGCCTAACTTTTATATCGCGCTGGTTTTTGGCATTGCGAACCTCTTGTTTCTGGACTCGACGTCGGCTTGTCTTTTCTCTACAGTGGTTTTTTTTAAGAAGGTTCTGTGTGCCTTGATCTTCTGCTGGCGAGCAGTGTCACACGATTTGTTAAACCAGCAGTTGGAACTTGGTTTAGACACTTTTCTTGTGTGGGCGATGTATTCCTCCATTCCGACGTGGATAATTTCGGTTATCGAAGAACAGACAGCCGACGCATCCGCGTCAGTGAAACAGACATCTCTCCAAGGAAAGCTAAAGAAGAAGTCTCTGAGCCTCTCCCTGTCGGCATGTCCGTAATGCCAAGTTTTGCGGCCTGTACGAGTTTCTGCTGCCACAGCGGGTTCTGACCGAAACCTAACCTCCACAACACCGTGATCTGAGTTACCCAGGGGGGAGAGGATAGCAGTGCTGTAAGGGACAGGATGCGTGGTCAGAAAGGGATCCAGCAGGCTACTGGCGTGTGACGAGACGCGGGAAAAAAAGTAGGGCTTGTCACCAGCTGTGTCAGCCCTTGAGTAAGAGCGATCGCTTCGACTGCACGACCTGCTGCATCGGTCTTGTTTGAGCCCAACCAAAGCTCATTATGGGCATTGAAATCACCGAGAAGAACTACCTCTGAAGCGGGGTGATTGATGTTCAGGAAGTCGATCTGTGCGGCGAGGCATTCGAGTAGGTCATCCCACTTATGGTCCGAGGGAGAGCGATAAAGGCAGCAGATAAATTTGGGTGATGTTTTGGAGTTTGGAGGCGAAGACACAGAATGTCCTTCCGGCCTGATTCCAAAGAAACATCTATGGAGCAGGAAAGACTGCTGCGGAAAAAAGCCACAACTCCCCCGTTCTTTCTCAGATTGGAGTGCACCTCGTAGTTTGGGAAGTTGAGATGGTGACTCGGTGCAGACTCTGAGATTTTTGTCTCCGCCAAAAAAAAAGCACGGCAGGACGATTGGATTGCAGGTAGTTATGAACAGCATCAATGTTGCTGTTATTCCCGCAGATGTTCGAAAAACATCGATGTTGTTCCCTCGAGCCCACCCTCCACCCGGACATCCCGAGAGTGGACTGAATTTACGTCCGGAGTCCTTAGTGCTCGAGGGATCCATCATCATTAATCTCTTTGTTTTGGAAGATAACCGACTGCATAGCTTAGGTATGGAAACATGCGGACATGTATAAGACACCCTGGGAAAAGCTAGCGGGTGGTACCGCCTCGGTCGACTGGTCCTTGTCTACCAGCTTCTTTTTACGTATTAATGATATTAAATAGACCCGTGGCCCGTTGGCGGACGTGTACCGCCACCCGGCAATCGGTACTGAGGTATTCCTTAACGCATGTAGAATCACTTGAACGGGAAGAAGTTGTATACTGGATACAACAACTTCCGTAACAAGTATTTGCCACGGCCCCGCTCAGCAGGGCGGCAGTAAATTTTTGTTTATCTGGAAAATTCATTTTTTTTATTTTATCCATTTCGATAGTGTCTTGCGTGTTTTGGAACTGTCCTGTGGTACGCCGGGATTGCGTGAAGCCATCATTATAATTTCAGGAGAGCACCGCGTAAAACCATCTGGGGTTGACGCTTTACTTTGCACTAGCTGTTACCCGCGACTTTGTTGGCTCGAAACTATTACTGACCTAAAAAAGTATTGTTTTTACGTAATGCTATATTATTTGGATTACGTGCTGTATTTTTGATGGAATTAGTAAATTGCCAGCTAACTTGTTTGGGAAATTTAGGTACTTCATTAATGGTGCCACCTACATGTTTCGCTCGTAAAACCGTGGGGCAGGAAGCTAGTATATAATCAAAAAGAGGGCATACCATTCAAAAACAAATCTCCTTTGGTATGTGGGATAAAAGTGAGAGTTCCTGTATAGCTGTATCTCACGAATTTACCGCCAGATACGATGTATAATAAACCTAGAAATAGCCTTCCTTGAAAATTTTTTGTTTAGGAGCAATACTCAGTTCTACATGGATGGGCTACTCTGTATATTGTAATTAGTATAATGATTTAAATTAGAAAAGTAGAAGTATATATGAAAGGAAAAAATAAAGGCGCGAAGTTTAGCTGCATGGCTACTCCAACTCAATTTCTTATGTAGATTCAAAGAGTTAAATTTCAGTGGAAAGTATAAATGAGTTTATCCTGAAGTGCTGCCAATTTTACAAGTAACTTTTTTCACTTTACAACAACAGTAAGCCGAGTTAGTGCTAATTAAATTTATAAACTGAACAAAATTAGTTTTGGCAGTAAAACATAGGAACCGAGTTGCAAGGATTAAGTTCTCGTTTTATCTTCACTTCGGATAAGCTGGAATTAATTCTCAAGATGAAAAAGTAAGAAGTTGGTGCTTCAGAATTTTCAAACGCGTTTAATTAGAATATTTCCATTACTTACCGAAGTGTGAAAGTCATTTGTACCTCAGTACTATAGAGAAACTTCTTAATTTATCGGAAGCTATAATATTTACTTGATATTCTCCGTTGTCAACTAGTGGCACTTAATACAATTGAGTGAATGACTTAAGAATTTACTATATTCGACGTTCTGCTCTTCAATATAAAATTGCTGTCATTTCGATGTCGGAAAGCTTTATCATGAATTTTAAAATGTCATGATCAACCGCTCTTACTAAAAGGAAGAGAAGACAAGGTTAGACGTATTTGGAAACAAGATTTAGAACACTTTCTACACTATAAAATATAACTTGTCATTCAGTAAAGGTATTCAAAATCATTTGTACTTTTTACCTTACTACGCACTCAACTAATCTTTACTTACCCTCATATCAGATTCCCAAGAACCTACTTTCAGCCCTCTTTGCGTATTACGACGAATTTACATTTAGGTAAATCGATATACCCTTAAAAGTTAAAGTAACAAGTTATAACAGGCATGGAAGTCTTTTTGCTTCCTACGCCTAATTTGAAAGGTAGCCACCGAATCAAGAAGCTTTGAAAGGGGTGGAAGTTTTAATGATCCATCACCGCCTTCCCTCTACTAAGGGTTTTTGGATTCTTGGGGGCCTGCGGCGGCAGCTTATTGCAGGAGATCACAGTACAAGCGTATTCTACCTAAATATAGCCAACGATATACTGTATCCTGGCACCCAAAAAGGGATCAGGCAGTGAATAACGTATTCCTGAATATACTCAATAAAATTCCAGCAGATACTCATTAAATGGGCACCAAGAAGGGACTGAAGATTCTAGCCACTTCTATGAGACAGTGGGAGTACCTATATACCCCAACTTTTTCCAAAGTAGAATTCTAAATCTTACGAATGCTTCATGGATGGAGTTAGAGGCTGTCAGGTTCCTTTTTGATCGTGGGAATCCAGTATATGGTGGCTATCTTCAGGTAAAAAACGTTAAACAATGACACAACCACGTCCCATGGACTTCGGAATGATGTAGATTACTCACGTTTTATATAGCCTTGCCAAAGTAGGTGGCAAAATATATGGTGTTCTCTTCTTACTATACCGAACGACTTATTTTCGCATTAGGGCGGGACGCTACCATGCGCAGTCGAGTCGCATGGGTCACGCTGTCTAGTCGTTGACAATATTTCGCTCTGCATATAATATGAATCCGGGTTACGCAATACGTGAAGCACTCAACGCTGCTGTGTTGTATTGAATATGCTGTTTCCTTCGGAGTCTTATTTCTGATGCTGATATATGATTTTAATATCTATATCCAATATGTCTATAATCTTTTTGGATACTGAAAATTAACTAATGAGAGTGTTTGTGAGTATACTCACGTACGCGTATGGTTAACGCCGCATTAATTTAATCATTCAGCCACTCTGCCCGGAAATATTGAATTTTTAGCAACACGGCACCGCCTGTTTTCCTTTTTAGTACACTCCCGTCTTTTATTGGCTCGTTAACAGTGAAGCGATCTCCCGCTTTCACCGATTCTATAAAAATATACACAAGATTCGGTAAATTGTGGAAGAACCACTTACAGGATACGCTTGCGGCATAAACTCGAAACATTGGGGAATGATGTGAAATTGGTGTTGAGGCGAAATGACTTTCCCGTTAATGTTTGGACAGTAGTCTTTCATAACCTTTAAGTTTCCTTCCCAGGGAGAAGTGTTTTGATCCAATTTATTCATGACAGTGTGATCATTTTCTGTAAGACTTTATATCAAGTTCATTTTTCTTTATACCTTTTACAAACAGAACACTTTCTTGAACAAGAGTATCTGTTTTCCCTCTGGAAGCTCAAGGTGATCAGAAGATGCAAGTTCAAATTTAGTTTAAACTTCTTCAGAGTGCTTCAGGTGTTCTTGTCGCTCGATATTAACAAAGCCTATCTATAGATATCTTACGAATCCGGAACCTTCCCAAAAAACCGGAAATTTGCTCATGTCCAATTCATCAAAAAAAAAAGGATCTAAGACTGACCCTTACAACTACAGGCTCTGCTTTCTGTTATAAGTAAGGTGATGGAGAGGTGCATAAATCGCGAGCTTCTGGACTACCTTGAACGTCACGGTTTGATTACCGACAGGCAATATGGTTTCCGGCAACAGCAATCCACGGGGACCGCCTATCTTACGACATGCAATTGTAGAGTAAACTCATCCAGTCTTACGGTGAGGGTCATGTTGTTGCTCTTGATATAACGAAAGCGTTCGACCAGATGTGGCATGCTGCCCTCTTATGCAAACTTCCATCCTATGGCCTCCTAGAGAAGCTTTACAGATGGGTAGCTGACTTTTTCTCTGACTGCAAGATATCCGTCGTAATTGACGGGTTCTCCTCTTCATCCCACAACGTCAACGCGGGTGTTCCTCAGGGATCGGACTTGGCTCCGACACTGCTCCTCATACATATCAACGACTTTCTTGTACGATCAACCCAATCCACAGCTTTGCTGATGACAGCACTCAACATGCAGGAATTCAGAGCGACAAGCCTATCTCTGCCGCTGAGATGGAGAAAAGAAGACTAGCGACGACTTCCTGTCTGACGAGAGATCTGGGGGTTATCTCTGCTTGGGGACGCAATAATCGTGTACAATTTAACGTTTCCAAAACACAATACCGTACCTTGACAAATAAAAAGCGTCCTAGCGCTCATCCTGTTTGGATGGATGGCCGAGTTCTGCCAAAGAGCCGTTCATTTCGGCTGGTCGGAGTCCAGATCGCCGAGGACTTGATCTGATACGAACACATTTCGTCAAGAGCAGCAGCTGCTATTTGTTTAGGGCTAAGAAGTACCTTTCTCCACATGACCTTCTAACTCTATACAAGGCCTAGATAAGGTCTAGCCTCGAGTATTGCTCATACGTTTGGGGTCCTGCTGCCCCGACTACATTATTTATGCTCGATGCTGTCTAGATGAGGGCTGTCTAACTGATCCATGACTCTTCTCTAACAAACAGTCTCGGGACCTTTTCGCACCGATGGGCCGTCGGCGATCTAGCTCTCTTCTACCGCTACACTAACAAGCTTTGCTCCTCAGAGCTTTCCTCCATGATGCCGCCGCGTGATGTGCCTGCCAGATAGACCCGCCTCACTTTGGCCTCCCATAATAACCACGTCGAGCTTGTACATCCAGAACTGGCCTATACGACCGCTCCTTTATCCCGAGGGTGTCGAGATTGTGGAACAATCTATGAGAGGAAGCTTTCCTCAGTTCTACTAACCTTAGGCAGTTCAAAAATCGGATTAACAAAATTTGTTTGGGAACGTCATAGCAGCCCCGGTCTCCTGGCATTTAGGCTTCTGCCTGCGCAGCAGGTCTTTTGGTAGAGGATTGTATAAGGAGATTGGATTAAATGCGAATAAGAAGGCCCAGGAGCTACAGGATTGTTTTTACTGGTCAGAAACTTATTTATTGACATTGTTCTATTTGAAGGAGCATTATCGTGGTGCAACACCCAGTTGTTCGTGATCTGATGAACGGTATTATGAGCCAAACTCAACTCGTTCCCGATCATTCTGACAGTCAACTGACGATCCGTACGCACAAGATCTCGCATTCTGTCAATGTTTTCATGTGACGAGTGACCAGGGGATTTACCCATAACGAAAGTACTGGCATCTTGCTTCTGAATGTCTCAAAGGCATTTGACGAGGTGTGGCTTAAGGACCTCCTTTACAAATTGTACCCCTTTTGACTCCTGAATCTTTTAAAATCCTTCTTCGAGTGTAGAAAACTTCGAATCAAAATTAATAACGTTCCCATCAGGGTTCGGTTCTTTATTCATGGTGATCATTACCCCAGTAACTGTGGAATCTATCTCTATGTTGGTGAAACTGCCCTAGTGGCCCAGTCGTGTTCTGGGAATCTAGTTCACGATAGGCTGCAAAGTGCGGTGGACGAGGTATTGGTATCGGCGAATAGGGGGCTGAGCAAAATTAATCATTGGAAAACGCAGGCTAACTATTATATTAAAAAATGTAGCGGTGCCCCATCTGAGGTTTCAGTGAATGGATCTCGGATACCATGGGAAAGTTCTGCTAAGTATATCGGTGTCACTCGTGACAAGGGGATGACCTGACAGAAGCACACTGAATCACGTTTCGGCAATTCTACCCTATGCTATTTAGAACCTCAAAATTAATTTTGATCAACAAAGTTCGGCTATACAAGATGGTTGTTAGACCAGCGATCACTTACGCAAGTGCAGCTTTGTGTTTTCTCGCCAAAACGGATTTGCGTAGTCTGCAGGTTTCGTGGAACAGAACCTTGCGTACAACAATCACTAACGCCACATGGCATGTCTACAATGAGGCTCTTCACAGATACCTTGACATCGCTTACCTAAGGAACTACATCAAACAATGAGCGCAGCCACGTTACAGTTAAGTGGCTCGCACTGTGAACAAAATTAAACTGTGCGACTTTGGGTCCAACCAAAATTATAATTTTTCTTCAACAATCAATCTCTAAATTAATTTTAGGATGAATTTAAAATTGCCGAATACTAGTTAGTAATGCCAAGGACCCCTCAAACGCACTTCTTTCTTCTTTGCTCTCCCTCCTTCCTTCCTTCCTTCCTATCTTTCTTCTTCCTTCTTTCTCCCTGACTTTGTCTGATAACTGGGCAACCAGACCTGACAGACCTGCTGACTTCCAAGACTTTAACCAAGAGCAAAGGTCCTAAGGACCGCTCTGACAGACAATGACGAATAGAAGCCTTTCGATTCGTGGTTCATCTTCAGTCGACTCTCTCCTTCCTGAATATGCCTTAAACCATCTAAATACCTGGGCTCTTAACAGAACACTATCTCCGTAGACATGCTGTTTAGCAAGAGTTTCCGTTGCACCGTGCCCACGTCTAAAGCGCAAACCTGACAGGTGATAGCACACCATTGTTCGAAAATGATGTCACTCAGTTTCAGAACACAATAGGAAAAACTATTTCACAAAAAAAGATCATATGGCTCCACTCTGAGCCCGGCGTCTCCAGTGTTGCCAGATCAAACGCTACGATGCCAGACTCATCATTTAATTTACAGACATCGTTCATTACTCAGAATTTTTATCCGAACATCGCTTACGAATGCTTGAATGTGCACTAAATACTCATCCATCCTTTCTAACTAATATTTTATAAGAAAACGGCAATTCTATTACCAGAAATTCGAAGCGATAAAAGGTTCCCGTACACCAAGTGGGTCCCGCCGCATAAGTAATCGTCCTTATCTAATCCCAGACGTCTGTGCGACCGGGATTTCCAGAGGAAAATCGTGAAAAGCCGGTAGTCGGCCACCACTATCTAGCGGAAAGTCAAAAATACGCCGGGAAAAGAAAAAGCTTTATGTGGGCTCTTGGTCCTTATCGCCTCCTGTTTGCTGCAGCTATTACTTCACTCGCAAGCGAAACGGTTTGCTTTATTCTGTAGGGAAACCCACAAAGGAAATACCCCTGTATGGTCAGGAGTTTTCGAGTCTGGAGTGAAGTCGTGTCCTGGGCGAATTTGAACAGCTCAGGTTCTCGTTAAGGAAATTGGGATTGAAAGTTTTCTTTCCGTCGTGTTTCCTTTGTACTCTGGGAGCCAGCATCTGGTTGTAAGGAGTATTTAAAGTACGCATTGTAATCGCACGTCTATTTGCGCTAGTCAGCGGCGTCTAAATATTTGCCAAATCTATGATGGAAGATAAGATAAAAATATGACAGCACGGATGACAATCAATTTGAAACCTTCATTGTAAATAAATTGTTACATCTTATACTTTTTGCTTATGCAGGGTGTAAAGTTAGTAGTGGATCAACGAAAGTCAGGTGCTAGAGGGCTTCAAAACCTATCGAAAGAACACCCACATGTGTGGTCCGAAATTTTATAATTCAGGAGATATTTGCAATTTTGTGATATTTCGAAAAAAAGAAATGGGATAATAAACTTTAAATCGCAATTACAAATGAACCATTAGGTTTAGGGATGAGACTTTTTTGAGATGAGCTAAATGGTTAGTTTTAGCAATGGTTGTGTCACTTTTTAACATCGCTTATTAGAAATCAACGCAAAAATCTTGAATTCATTTTTTGTGAAAAATCTCTTCCATCCCTCCACTCTAGAGGGCGGTAAAAAAATGAAGTTGTATTTCATTATACATTTTATTGCAAAAACTATTTCAATCGATGTGGAATAAACCCTGAAAATTTCAGCTTGCTACGATGAGTGTATCATGTCACATTCGTTGTTGTGATGCGATAAACGTGAGAAACGCAATAGACTCCTTCCCACCTACAAGTACAGAACCTATTGTGTTTAGCCACTTTTTATGGCGATTTACCGACAAATGTGGAAGATAATTTATTTTGACTAACTTTTAAAGAACATATTCTGAATGGCCTCGACTATTTTCTATACACAAGCAACACCATCTAATAAAATTGTCCTTTAGTCTTTGAAATGGATTTGCGTTTTCCATAATTTTTATTTTTGCTTCATCATTTTTCTGGCGCAGTTGGTTGACATTTCTATATTCAGATGTATAGATTATCCCCTTATAAAACCACCATATGAAAAAATCTAGAGGATTCAAATCAGGTGACGTTGGAGGCCATCGTATCCAACGGCCAGGAAGGGCACTGACTAACTAATGCCGTACATCCCGTGCAAAGTGGCATGGGCCACCATCGCATTGAAAATACAAGCGGCTTCGAACGTCCAAAGGTACATCCTCTAGCAGCTCACGCAAACTGCTTTGTAGAAAAGCAGGACATGACTTACCATACAACCTGCCGGGCAATTTATATGGTCCAATTAATTTTTTGTTGACTACTCCAGCCCATAAATTAATGCCGAACTGACGTTGAAAGCTGTCGGCGAACAGCATGTGGATTTTCCACGCTCCATGAATGGAAATTGTGCATGTTGAATATTCCATTTCGGTTAAAGTTGGATTCATCTGTCCATAAGATGCTGTCGAAAAAAGTTTCATCCTCTTCGCACCTTCTCAACATATTCTCCAAACTTCATGTTCTCCGAGCATAGTATAGTGTGCACTGAAGCATGGGATATGTTTCTGCTTCGGGCAATGGCTCTGGTGCCTATAGAGGGATCTCTCTCGGCTGCTTCTGTTATATTTTCTATTACCCTGTCTTTTATAATTACGCATATATAAGTAAAACTACAGTATATTCAGATAAGAGATAGACCAGACATAAACAAGACCACGTGATCATCGAACGCTGTAACATTCGGCAGGGACGTATTAAGAGTCACGCAGTGCATATTTTAGATAGTAGATGCTGCTTTGCGTAACTTTGTAGTAAATTAGCACAATTCGATGTGTATACGATTGGACAAAAAAATGAATTTAAGATTTTTTGCGTTGATTTCTAATAAGCTTTGTTAAGAAGTAACATAACCATTTCTAAAACTAACCATTTAGCTCATCCCAAAAAAAATCGCAGCCCTATATCTAATGGTTTAGTTGCAATTCCGATTGAAAGTTCATTATCCCTTTTTTTGCGAAATATCACAAAATTGCAAATATCTCCTGACCTATAAAATTTCAGACCACACATATAGGGGTTCATTCGATAGGTTTTGAAGCCCTCTATCGCCTGACTTCCATTGATCCCCTACTAACTTTTCACCCTGTATATGAATAATAAAAAACAAAAATATTGCTTTTGTATACATTCAAAATACTCATTTCTTAAGAAAAGTGTGCAAAAAAGGGGAAAATAAACAACCTATTATTATTATAAGATGAAACACTTGCATCTTAGAGGCTGTATTTGACATAGATGGCACTTGAGCTGTGATTTACATTGCAGCTGGAACTGTAAACCATTTCACTCATTTCCGTAGGAATGTCTGTCGGTATGTCTGTCCGCTAATCCTCGGTCCGTCTATAACTTAAGAAGTACCAGTCAGGTTTCGATGATTTTTTGACGCAAGGTATAGGAGTAACCTAGCCAAGAACGAAAGACAAAAAGGGTAGCGGTAGAAATTGAATGTTTCTACGTACCTGTTAATATATAATTTTTTTTTTCCACAAGCGTCCCTGCATCTGCTGACTTAGTACGGTCGCGGCCAGCATCCCGGTGTTCGTATGCGCCCTGCATGACTGGGTGCTCTGCCGCGTGTGACGCATCATGCTTTCAGATATTGGGGAGAGGTGTCACGACGTTGCCATATGGACGGTACTACGGGTATGGTAGGTAAATGATGTTATGGGCCAGTTTGATGGGCTTTATATGTTATATATGTTCATAACCAGTTATTTCTTAGAGGGTCTAAATTAAACATGCTGCTACCATCCGTCCAACCAGAGGCAGCTTATCTTGGTAGGGTCTAACTTGTGCTGAACATAATTCTTTATGAACCAATGATGGGGCTACGTGGGAAGGTAGAGTGAACCTGCTGGACACTATTTTTTCCTGGATCAATTGCTTATCAGTAACAGGCAGTTTTATCTCAATTAAATACCTTGGTTATATGATATAAAAGCATAAGAGCTATAATTTCTTATGTTGAGGGATCTATTTCTCCAGATGAAGTTAATAGAATCTTTGTATATTGAGAACTGAGGATATTAATTCACTCACAGTTCTATCCGTTCATTATATTATTACTAAGCTCTCGTTTTTCGAAATATTCTTTAAAAGCTCCGCTCATGGGGTTGATGATACATGTTTCACTCTGGTAGTTTCATGGTGAGGAGTTTCTCAAATGAACACCTCGGCATGGTCAGCAGTTTTCCAGTTTAGTTTTTAGTGCGGGTACTTGTCGAAGTATATGTTATTTCGTTTATTGCTTGCACCTGTTTGCTTCTAGTTTCCAGGGCTAAAATTTCAGTACAAGCTGCCAAGTGTACTGAAATTGATTGTGAAGGAAATGGAATGGTAGAGATTTTATGAGGATCTCCTTACATCGCCTAGGAAACAAGTTTGTGCGATTCCTTGTTATTCATTATTTTTGAAGGATATTTTATTTAGAAACATGATGAAATCAAAATTTTGAAAATAGCTATAGTTATAGTGATTGATGCCTATTCAAGTTTATAGGTTGATCAGCCTCGTTAAAGCCAATATTACCACACTCATATTACGGCTTGTTTTCATGGCTTCGATAACCCAAGCCGGTGATTCAAGCTATAATCGTCACACTTTATTTCAAAAACAGCATATCCGCTTTAGGTATACAGCTGCTTACTACCTTCACACGGGCCTGCAACCCATAAACAACGTTACGAGATGGGAAGCCATGAATAAGGTTGTTGAATCCAATACAGAATCGCATGATGAGAGTCAATGCAACAAAAATGTGTTGCACCTCTATCTTCTCTGTATCCCAAGCCTGGCGAAGTTGAGCAAAATCCTTGAACTCCAACTGCTTGATATTCTGGGGATCCAAAATATTGTACCTCAGTATAGTCTGTCCGCAATATCCCTGATTGTCGTAGTGACACAGAACATATGGCAAGGACTCTACCCTACAGCGCTCACCCTCAATATGTTATCCACAAAAAACAGTCCTATCGGCGACTTTAGGTTCTCTTTGTTCAGATATAAGCAAATACGAAATGATTACAGAAACTTCTCCTTATTCAGAGAGTGTTGTCTAGATATTTACTCCTCCCTTATCTTCCTAACCCTTTTGCGTCCACAGCTGGGGCTAGTTAAGGACCAACAAGCCTGTCCTCTCTCAAAATATTATTCAGGAAAGCATTTCTGTGTAAAGTTATATAAGTGAATCAACCAACTCTCGGGAAAAAGATCCCATCACATGACGCTAACGAGTTTCGCATTCGCAACTTTCTCCCAAATTTAAATATAATAAATTAAGACACATATTCTTAGGAGGCTTATAATCCCTTTCACAATTCCAATCCGCAATAATTTATTTTATTTTCAAATTCATCCGGCAGACAGACAACCCTAGCGAGAAAGACCGATATTGTTTCTCCTGTGGCGTTGGCCCTGCCTTAATTCAGTTGTGCCCGTCACGTTGGCAACAGTTTTCCACACGCACCCCAACATGTTTTGCATAAATTGATTCCCGCTGCTTCTGTTATTTCAGCTCGGATCGTCCTGATATATTTATAGGGGAGATTAGATGACGTGAGGTTTCTATCTTGAGAACGTCATAACTTAAACTGCAAACTTTATTTTTTAAACAAACAGAAAAGATAATAATCTTAATCGCAAAAAGTTTCGAGTCTTCGTTTTAGGTGCTTCAAGTACTGTATTGGACTAAAGGATGCCGTTTCGGTTGTTTCCAAAGAAATAGCGTATTGTTTATCTCAAGACGCAGAAAAAATCTCAGTGGATAGAAAGTTCTCGGTGATCTGATACCGTTACTTTTTGTTATCAATGTTCTAAAAGCGTTACGTGATCGTATCGTATCGTGTGTACTGACTTACAGATTATAATATTTTCGATGAAATCAATCCTACGGTCGTATATGAATTTCGACCTAGCGCGCATGCGCATATCACGGACATCCAAACATTATCGCCTTGATCCTGTGATAACGTTCGCCGTTGACGTGAAACGCTTTTTTACGGTATTTGGTAACAGTCGTCATTCTTGATCTAGTAATATCAGTTACTAAATTACAGCTGCCTATGTACCGGTGACTATTGACATCGGGATGTCTTATTTTTCATCCTTACATTATGATCTGGAAAAATATACTAATCTTATTTTTGAAGATTTTGCTCTAATGCTTCAACTAAAATACGAAATACTGTGAAGCATAAATTAATGACACTTCGGCTGGATAGGTAAAATTGGAATGAGGTACCACTAGCCTTTCATTCTCTTTGTTCATCATTCTTTGTCAGAGCGGTTCGTAAACCCTTACTCCTGGTTAAAGTATCGTAGGTCTGTCCGGTATGGTTACCCAGACTCTAGACAAAGTGTAAGGAAGGGGAGATAGCCAGTAGTAGGAAGTGGGTTATTTGGAGGGGTGGTTTGGCAAGTCTAGGTCTTGGGCTTGCGAAGACGGATTCTTGACTTATGTCTGAGCAAGAAATTAATAAGGTCACTGTTATACAGGGTGTCTGCGAAAGGTTGGGAAATCTCCAAACTGGAGATACAATAGACCAAAATATGTGATCTAAACATACCTCACTCCAAAAGTTGATAGTTTACGAGATTCAGGGTGTCGAAGCTACAATTTTATTTTCTATTTTTCCTTATTGCTTGAGAAGTATTTCAGATTTTGGCACTAAACTCGGTATGGGGAGGTTTTCTAGTATGAGAAACAAGAATCCGTTATTTTTAATAGCCAAACTTCTAGAGGGCGCCACTTGCAGCACTATTTCGGTAAATAACTTATCATAACCTTTTGTGCTACCCTGTATACAACAGTTGACCGAATAATCTGATCTTCTCGTATTTTCACAAGAAAAAAGATTTACTTATTAGAAGTGTCTAAAGCTAATAGTTTTCGGGATATTTGTTTTTAAAGGTTGCAATCCATTATTTGTATCATGATGATAAAACATTTTTATAACATAATAATCAAGTTGCTTTGGGAAATATCTGAGAAGCATTGCTATGGTTTCTAATGTTTGTCATAATAATGCTTTTAACTTCAGGAATAATTTCAAGTTGACAATAAGTTGTTAAACATCATGGAGTATACGTTTGATGAATATTCTGATATGCATTTAATGTACGGATTGACAAGATGTAATGCTTTAAAAACAAATATCTCGAAAACTATTAACTTTAGATACGTCTGACAAGTAAATCTTTTTGGTTGGGGAAATGCCAGAACATAAGGTTTTTCGGTCAGTTGTTGTATACAGGGTAGCACAGAAAAGTTATGATAAGTTATTTACCGAAATAGTGCTGTAAGTAACGCCCTCTAGAAGTTTGGCCATAAAATCTGAAATACTTCTCAAGCAATAATGAAAAATAGAAAATAAAATTGTAACTTTGAGACCCTGTATCTCGCAAACTATCAACTTTTGGATTAAGGTATGTTTAGGTCAATTCAGTTAGTTTGGTCTGTAGTGTCCCCAGTTTTGAGATTTCTCAACCTTTCGCAGACACCCTGTACAACGTAAGCAAAATAATCGTATTAATATTTTTTGATGTGTGTTATTAAAAATTACAAAATACACAAATATTATCAATATTTTCATTTTGCACGTTTTATGAATCGGTAATCGTGAAAAAGTATATAGTCCTATTACTTCAACCTTCTGCGATGAATGATCGGCAATCGGTTGTAGAAAAACCCACGTGCTTATTCGATTACCAAACAACAAAATGTATTTTTGCAACAAAAAAATGACTGCAAGATAGGTGTTCACATAATTCGATTTCCCGTAAAAATGCATTTTTGAAAATAAATACGACTTGGGTGGCCTTTGAAATGACCCATTGATTTATAGAAAGCCCTATATCGCTCTCAAAATTTTAGCTTCAAAAATCAGCTTTATTCTCGAGTAAGTAACATAAATAAGTGAAGCCACTATGCTCAAAACTATTTCCAGCGCAAGATCTTATCTAAAATTTCATTTCAGTTTACTGTACACGGCTTTATACAAATGAGGCTCAGTCCTTTCAAGAAGAAGCCTAGCTCGACTCAAGTCCTTCTGATGACTCGCGATACCAGAGCTGCGATTTCAAAATCCACTTTGCACAATTTAGTATGTTAGCTCTTAAGTGGCTCTAGCAGCTATTCCAGATTTATTTCCTGTCTTGAAGGAGTGCTATGTTACATGATAGAATTACTAAGATATGTACAGACAAAATACTACTAACGTAATTTCTGAAAGTTAACCAGTGGTTGTCATTCTGGTCCAACGAATTCTAATTGATTAGAAGGAGCCAAGCCTATAGGTTTACATTGCATTGTTTGTAGGCAAAATTGCGTAGTTTTCATTTGATTATAAATGCCTACTAATGTGACAGCGTTATATTAACACAATAATACTTACCGGTAGAGACATCTAAGTCCATTAGACTTGTACCGCTGTTTGCAAATTATGTAAGAAGTGCCATGCCTTGAAATTGTCTTAAGCGGCTTGTAGACGTTCAATATTGTTGTGCAATGTGGCTTGCACAATATATTGATGGTGGCCCATAGGCGATCAATATTATTGTACAATATTTTGGTTTTTACTAAAGATTGTACCGTATGGAGGCGATATTGAAGGTTTTATAATAAATATATGGCGCAGTCGTGAGCACAGACATACAAGAACATTGCGCAAATAGCCCTCGTCAGAATTTCATGTACACAACATGTTGCGTGAAAGTGACTTATATTGCGTGGTAAAAGCTCTGGCGGCAAGTGCAAAAAGCAAAAAGGGCTCAGGTTTATTGCTAGCAAAAAGTACACCCACGAAAAATTACTCAATGAACTGAGAATAGTTGAACCAAATGATCTCCGCAACTTTTGACGAATGGACGGAGAATTATTTGATGAATTCCTCATTCGAATGAATTGAGACAAACTGATGGGATATTGCTCAATGTTGCCATCAGACGGCACAATATATTTCCGTTTGCACAATATATTGCACAATCTTTCAATATTGCCCACATACAATCAGTTATATTGCACAAACCTAAACATTACACAATAATATTGAACGTCTACAGGCCGCTTAACACCACAATTATCTGCAAACACTTGCATTAAAAATACGAATTTAATGGCAGAACTGTAAAAAATTGATCTATGACAAGTGCACTTTGATCCTCAAGAATTAAGAGACAAACGAATTCTTGACTAGCTACTTCTACCTAGGTTAAATTCCTTACTCTGATCCATGTCATTTTGCACTGAAACCACATGAAATGGGCAAAAAACCGCACAAACGTTTCTGCTACTACGATGGCATCTTGCGTGGTTCAATCTCAGGGAAATTGATGAATGCTCAAAACAACGCTCACCGTATGGACTTTCCAACTCTTTTGTTGTCTAGGAATAAGGGTGGTCAAGTGGTTATTAATGAAAGATAGAGTTCTTAGGTCATTCAGAAAAAATAAACTACTTAACGTAACGATTGTCTTTCTTTTCCAGATCAAAATAAAATATTGTTTTTTCATTATTCGGTACTATATTGATAGTTTGTATACTGAATGTTCCTTAGTAAAAATACAGGCCAGAAGTCTCTTGGCCTAATATAATCTTATTTCAATCTTGTAGTATATTTATTCTTGCGTTTGAGCCAATTTCAGCATTACGTAGATTGCGCAGAAAGCCACATTATGCAAATATATGTAGAAAACTTGGTTTAAAAATAATACCTTCTGTACCTCACTAGTACAGCACTTTTTCATGCTAATATTTTGCATATATTATATCAACACAGCTGTATACAGTATCGATAAGAAAAGCGTTGAACTAATAGCAGTTAATAACAGGTATTTAAGCATAGCAAATCCCCTGTTTCCGCAACTTATAGAATCTAGTAGTACGGAAACAGCCTAGTAATTCCACGGTAATGACAACCTAATAGTCAAAAACTGAAGCTTACCGTGCGTGATTATTTGTGCCGGTATTTTAATCTGCATGGACTGAGTAACTATCTTTTCATACGTAACACATTCCGCCAACCAGATGACTTTGTGCAGGAAGCCTCAAAGATAGAATTACACATCTTGGCTTATTCTAAACTATGGGCTCTCTATTAGAGAATTGATAAGGCCATATTTCCTTTATAATAATTCATTAAATATCCCCGTATCATTTTAAAATGAACTGAAGTTCTTTATTTTATAATGACAGTAAAATGAGATTAGATGTTTCATAGAGCCTGGAATTTATATGCCAGTCCGTGACACTAAACATGCATTTAGTATCAGATCTCGGAAACGGGATACTTCAGCTTTCGAGCACGAGGTTAATAGGCTATGATGTGTGCAACATATGTACATGGCTAAAACGGGTGCATAGCGTTGAGTTACCATAAACATTTTGCGTGACTCCCAGAAACACACACTTCATTTTGTTTTAAGTACCACCTCCCAACCAGTTACAAAATACTTGAAATATCTGTCTTTTTTGTTTTTCTATTGTCTTCGAATGATATAACCACACTTCAGATAAAAAGTATAACCGTCACAGGCACCTATTTTTGCGTCACGGACAATTGTGCACACACGATGCCAAGAAAACTATTCTATTGGCTATAAGACTTTACCAGTTAAGGAGGAAATGCCATTGATTTGCTAGGTATCAGGTAACGTTGTCATATGAATGAGAATTCGGAACTAATTGAATGGGACTTTTTGACTGTTTTGATCTTTTTAACTTTGTGCATAGCTAACTTTGTTTTTCACAGAGGCTAACGTGTTCCGAACATAATCCTTATGGATTGATGACATGATTGCGTGAGAAGTTCCGAGTCAACCTACTTGAAGCCGTTTTTTAAGTATTTTCTCAAACCTGAAACGCGACATTTCTAACATTTCTACGTTTCGGTTCAAATAGTTGTGTCACACAAAAAGAACAGTTAACTTGACGGGTTTGGGCGCATGCAGAAAGCAAAGGCACTGCAGAGCTTAATGCCAGTAACAACTTTGATATTTAATCAGATTTGTTATCATTCCTGTATGTATACTGATAATGAAAATTGGTATCTAATTCACATAACCCGTTGGATCAGATATTCTATACCTCCCGTCCTCCTTGCGAAATTGAGTAGGGAGCGCGGGGTTCGAAGTTCCGATTTTGAAGTAGGACCCAATATGAATGCAATAAACAGTTTTTTAATATATGATTACTATATGAATAGATGCGGAAATTATTCTAGTTTCACTTTCAACTGTTAAATTCATTGAAATGACAATCTATTTTGGCCTAGGACCAATTTTTTGTAGCAGGTCGATAAGGAACAACCAGCCCCTTCAAGGGGCGTGTTGTTCCTTAGTTGAGGTAAGTTGTGCCGCTGTCATCTCCAGTCATTATAAAATAAATAAGACATACATGTATCCGATATTAATGACAGTTTTATTTATTAAACGTAAATGTGTAACATTTTAAACGAATTCACAAGACACTTTGAAGATTTAACGAAAACAATTCTCTTAAAAGGTATTAAGAAGTGTGATTAGTAATAATGCTCGTAATAATGTAAAATCTGCACCTAACTACTAAACTTAAGACTAACAAAACATCCCTATTATGAACGCAAATTATGTGTTTTCATCGAAACATTAAGAAAAATCAACCAAATGTAACATTTTGAAATATAGTTAGAGTTACCTACTTTATTCAGTCTCATACGGCTAACATTAATGAGATCAAAAATCTGATAGACGGTTTAGTTATCAATATTTTTTTCACAGAAAAGATAATTATTCAAAGTATTCGTCATCCGAATCACAATTCGGACAAACAAAAAAATGTATATCTTCAGATTTTAGGCATTTTGAATGAGCCCAATTCTTACACTTGACGCATTCAATCCATTGTTCTCCTGGTTTTGAATTGGAAAATGAGTCGCAGCATATCAAACAATACCATTCCAGACTGTCTTCTTCGCTGTCGCTTTCATGATCGTCTTGGAGGATTTTCCGTTTCACATTTTTTTTACCACTTACGGATTTACCTATCACTTTACAATTTTGCTTGTCTATACTGTTTGAGTTTGTTTTTCCAATTCTCTTTTCAATTTTGTTTCCCTTTGTTTTGGTTTTGCTTTTCACTCTTCTCGCTTTTTCTTCAGCTAAAGCGTTCTTTTCAGGCGTATCTGTCAGTATTGCTGATTTTCTAATTCGGTGCTTAGTTGCTGTAGATGATCTTGGTGGTGCTTTTGGTAAAGGTTTGATAGCTTCAGGGGAAAATATGCGAGATGTGGCTTGAATTACAACATTGTTTGAGAAATCGGCAATGTTTGAAGGTCCTGGTTGAGGTTGATTCGTCACGGGTCCTGTTGTCGCTGGACGTGGCTCGATATCTGGGATGCCTTCCATATTACAATTCAACCCAGGTTCTTCATGATCTGTTATTTTTTGGAGCTGTGATTCCTCATTATGAGTTGATTCCAATAACGATATGTTAGTGTCAGGCAGAGGTCGGTCAGTCACAAAAGACGGAGCAAAATCTTCATCCGTAAATATATCAGGGTTGTATGGACTTATGCCTGCTTTTTTAAACGCGTTCATTATGTTATTGGGAGTCGCTGCTACAGGCCATGCAATCTTTACAATTCCAGGTATCTCATAGATAGACATTGTCTTTCCTGGGTTGTTACGTAACCAGTTTTGTTGAGCTTTGGTACAATATGTTTTGAACGGTCCATTAACGCCAACGTCTAAAGGTTGCAAATGATTAGTGCAATGTGGAGGGAAAGACAACATTACAACCGAATTGACCTTTGCCTTTTCAACAACATCAATGTCAACATGTGATTGATGGTTATCAAGCAATAACAAGACTGGATCCTCAGGTGTAGGCTTTGTATATTTAATAAAATGGTCCATGAAGATAAGGAATTCTTTAGCCGTCATCCATCCCGAACTATTTCCTGCTCCAATACTTTCTGGGGGACCATCACGAAGAAATAGGTCTTTATACTTGAGGCGAGGAAAAACAAACATAGGGGGATAGTATTTCCAACTGCATTCGCTGCTAATTCGACGGTAACTAAGGTTCCCCGCTCTGCAGATACTATGGCACCTACCTGCTTAGCTCCTTTTGAGGCTACTATTTTTTTTGGTTTTAGCACAGTGGTGACTCCTGTTTCGTCCAAGTTCCATATTCTAGACGGTCGGAAGCTGTGTTTCAATATGACGTCTCCAAACTTCTTGAAGAATTCCTTAACGTTGTGCCGGTTAAAAGAAGATGCACGACCTGCACTTGTTGCTTCAGGAGTTCTTATAGACAAGGATGGATTTCTTTTCAAAAAACCCGTAAACCAATCAGCTCCAGCTTCTTTATTTCTATGCCAAGAGGCAGGAATGTTATGCATGTCAAATTTAATAGCACAAGTATATGCCAATTTCCTTACTTCTTCTGGCAAGAGGCCAAAGTAGATTGAAGCACACTTCAACAAATACTCGGCTAATGTCTTCTCCTGGTCATGGTTGAACACCTGTCTGGAATAATAGCCTACAGTGGGTGTTAAACCGGCCTTCAACTTTTTGACATAACGAAATAACGTCATGTGGCATATTTCCAGTTCTCGAGCGACCGTCTTAAGCTTACGACCATCTCTAATAACAGCATCAGCTGCCCGCTGCAGCAAGTCAATCGAAACTTTGCCTCGTTCGGTTTTCCGTTTGTAGTTTCTCATCCTAAAACAAATTTGATTTCTATTATTAACGTGTTACATTACGGGGCACGTTGTTCCGCGGTACAACTAGCCCCCCGCCAAAGGAACTTTCAACCCCAAATCCCATTTCCAAGGTATCCTCCAATTATAATAGAATAGGTTAAGAAAATGGAAGAATGATAATAAAAAGATATTCGCTATAGTTTGCCCAACTCAACTCTGCAAATCAGGCACAAATAGCAGTCAAATTAAATGATTTAGACCAAAAAGACTAGAGACGAAAAAATTTACTTACGTGATTTTTATACACCACTAACGATTACCACTGTCACCTGCTGTCACGGCATCACTAAAATGGCTGACACAATAGCGCGTTAGTACGACGGTTTGCAACACACTTCACACCTATTGTTATCTCTTTTCATCGCTGAGCTATTCGGATCGGAACAACCTACCCCCGGCACTTTGAACCCCGGTCTCCCCGGTATTGAGTTCCAACTCCTTGGGATCCAAAATTTCCATATTCTACTCAACTAGGTATTTGCTTTCAGTCAAGATACTGCTCGGATAACAACTATTTAGAAAAACCGAGTAGAATTCACGTAAGGTGTCCCACTACGAGTATTTTCAATATCAGGTATTGTCATTGTTCCTGTTTGATGGAGAGAATCTTTCGTATTGTTACCTTACAAAAACACGAATTAAGCAAATTTGTTGATATGCTGTTCTGTTAATAAATATCTAATCTAGTTTCTTTGTCTTGTTTAACTTATCTCTGTTCATCAACAATGACAGATTCACATCGCAGCACAGATAATATTTCTGTCTTGTTTTACGTGAGTTCACCCAGTACCAATGGTACATGAATATCTTTTCTAAATATAAAATGTTCGTCGATGCATTAGCTTTTTACTTTTGTGGGCAATGGTAGGCAAATAGGTCAAAAGTACGCACTAGAACTACACAATTCCGGCGACAAACAATGCAATGTAAACATATTGGCTTCGTTCCTTCTAATCTATTCGAACTCGTTGGTTGTAACTTAGAGATTCGCAGCGCGCTCACATGGGATCCTCAACCACCTCAAATCACGTCGTTGTGATTAAATTCATATACAGGTATTTTATGCCGGTAAATCGATCTCACAAACCGTTGTAAATAACTAGTGCTTTTCGCTAATGAAATATCGAAAAGAACAATTTCTCAAAGAAATTTTCTGCTGCCGCTTATTGGCCTGGGACGTAATAGACAAGAGCGCCCGCAGCAAAGCAACTTCCAAAATTGAGCCAAAAGTAGAGTGTTATGAAGGTCGAATCAAGAATCAACCTTATAATAACATTATCAAGGAAACAGTCTCATAAAAAAGGCCGTCTAGATGGAATTAGACGAGGAGCGGACCTTCTAATAAATTTAGGGCTGTTCTCCAAACAACTCGACCGAGAAAGTAGAACGACGTAGAGGATATCCAGCTGGAAAAAGCTGATAGTGTGGAAATACTCGGAAAAGGCGTGTTGATTATATCCGGGAAAATTTACCACTGGCATTGGAGGATTTAGAGACTCCATACCGCGTTCTCATTAATACAGGTTTATCTAATAAGCTCGAGTTTAATAGAGTAGGATTGCTTCTCGTTGGCACAATTCTCGGATATATACGACCACTAGACCTGTGTCTTAGTATAATGATATAGAGATCTATGACGGATAATTATTCGCCCACATTAGATATTATCAGATATCGTAAAATATGAATATTCCTAATTTCTGGAATTAAAGTGCTTTTCTCTCATTACATTGTTGTCCTATTAAGCACAGGGGTATCTGCAAATAACCTGAAACTGAGATAATCCTATTCGAAGTTTCGACTTCTGAAATTTTCTTACCAAATGTTTCACATAAAGTTAGTTTTATTTTGTGAATATGTGATTTTATCAGATTAATTAAGCAGATACGGCGAATTAAGAAATGTTAGAATGCTAACGGCTAACTTGCTTTTGAGTTTAATTATTAACTATTGTAAAATATTTAACTATTACTAACCCACATACGAAAGCGAATGAATAAAATAAAAAATAAGTTTTTAGTAACAAGCTTTTGTTTAGCTTTACTTAATACAGTGAACAAAAAATAATTATTTCCGATTTGAAATATTTAAACGATAGTGAAGCTCCTTCATCTCAAGTTTTCAAATAAAAGCAAGTTACACCCTTTTTCCATCCTGCTCTCAAAAAGGTAACACGCTTTTATTTGAAAACTTGAGATGGAGGGCTTCATTATATTTCAAATATTTCCAATCGGAAAAAAAATTATAATTTTTATTTCAGTTTATTAACAGCTAAATAAGAGCTTGTTGTTAAAAATTCGTTAATTTTATTTGTTTTTTAGTTTTTGATATTTATGATGCAAAATAGCTGGTTTGGTAATATCTATATCATTTTCATATATTTCATGAATATGACTCCATAAAGCTTCTCACTTTATTAGTATTGCAAAAAAGGATAGATATAGATCATATAATGATATGATGTAATTTGCTTATTGTGTTTCTCTCATAAAGTCCTTTCATATGATACCCATATTAAAGCGTTGACCATGGACATTACAAATAGCAAGCGGCGACCGCCATATTGGACTTCGAGAAACGTCACTTTACTTATTATATTTTCGTCCCCAACCTACAGTAAAGGACTAACCATGGAGTTCATAAATCGACATTTTGCGGTGGCCGCCATATTGTATTTGGAATGACGTTACGTTACGTATTATGCTTCCTTCATCAAGCTTTTTTGATTTGATACCGATAGTAGAGGCGACTATGGAAATCATAAGTCACCATTTTGCGGTGGTCATCATGTTGGATTTAGAATGTCACCTGTGCTTATGTTTCTCTCATAAAGCTCTTTAGTTTGATACCTATACCATATGCATGACTGGTAATTATAAAAGCCATCTTGGAGCGGTCGTCATACTGGATTTAGCGTGACTTGACTTTGCTTATTGTGTTTCTCTCATCAAGCCCTCTCTTTTGATACCCAGATCATAGTGGTGCTGTGACAAATGTAAATCGCCATTTTGCGGCAGTCGCTATATTAGATTTAGAATGAATGACTTTATTTTGCTTATTATGTTTCTCTCATCAAGCCCTTCCATTTTATACTCTTATCATAGGGGTCACTATCGAAATGATGTATCTCCATTTTGTAGCATCCGCAATATTGGATTCCGAATTCATTTTGTAGTGTCACGCTAACCATGTGTGTAAATGTCAGCTCGATTGGTTTACGTTAACAATTCAGTTCCAAGATTTGTCGCACACAAACCAACCAGTTAAGTTAAATAAAAGCTTGTAAAAAATGGCAACTTACTAAACGCAGAAAATTGGTACACGTTACTAGGTTAAACAGTCATATCTATAGCAGCTACTCCTTGTTATACTAAAGCAAATAGTGGCAACTGTTGCGTAGGCATGAAAGTTGTATGTACACGATGCCAGGCGAAAAAGTCGCATCTACAGCAGCATTGTCACTTACAACTCATGTACGACCTGAAGTGAGTGAAAAATGAAATTTGTGTAGATACGACAAACCAAATATGCTCGATACTTGCGGATACCTCATCTGTGCTTAGCACGGCAGACTACTCCAGTACCGTGTTTTTTTTCTAAATAGTAGGATAATATTTAAGATCAGAAAATTTTAGTCATGTTTTAGCTACCATTGCGATAAACATATTTTGTTTTATTGATTTGCACTAGTTACTCTTTCGTTAGATCACTGATCAATCAGGAAGTAAATAATTCACTATGTTGACCATGTGAAGTTTGCTATCACCAATGCTGCATCAGCATTGAATATAATCTAGGACAGCAACGATATAAAATATCTCGTTTTAGTACCTAAAAAATGAGCTGACAGTAAATCGGTCATTTAAAACTAAAACTATATCACTGACAAATAAATCAGCATTAAACAACTTTCTTGAGCTTAATATAGTAGGCCTAAAAGATTAAAATGCTGAATAGGTAGTTAGGTAGATAGATAGTTTATGTAGATCATGTTACATGGTATAAAGCTTGTCAATGTGAAGCTAAAAGTCATATATATATATACAGGGTGGCCAAACACGTGACGTCATAAAAAAAAATTAGATTCCCCACATCGAGAGGAACCCAAATCACCCCCATATATATGGTCCGATTTTGTTTAGTTTAGGAGTTATGATTTTTTTTCGGATTTTTCGAGAATTTTTGAGTTCTGTGTTTATTTTTACCATAACTTCGTTAATAATTGTGATAAATGCCTGCTTTTTTCACGATTATGTAGCTAAGACCTAAGGCTTAACTATCATATAATCATTCAAGTCATGTAACTAATACTACTTTTTAATTTTTTTCAAAATCTTCGAACATAACAAAAAAGTAAAAAAGTGCAACAACTTTGAACGTTTATAAAAAATTGAAAAAACATGTTCTTACTATTCGTAAGTATCTTAAAAACTTCCTTACGGTATCAGCTATTTACCGTAAAAATTTCATCAACCTAGCTTTACTACATGCTACCGTAATTGTGGCTCAAATAGAACCGAACCCAAAATTGGATAACCCTCTGCTCAATAGAAATTGTTAGTTTCGGAAAAAAAATTTGCAAAAACCACAAAAACACGTTTGATTTTTACTGAACAGCAGATTATTATTCATTTATGTTATTTACAAGAGGTTTTCAAAATGTCTGCCTCTAACAGAAATGCACAGTGTACACCTACGTATGAAATTTTGTTTTAAATCTCTAAATGCTTGTGTGTTGTTTTTCAACACATGTGTCGCTTCTTGAATTATGTTTCTCAATGAATTTTCATTTGCACATTCTTGGGCGAATGTTATATCTTTAAAATATCCCCAAACAAAAAAATCAATGGGGTTGAGGTCAGGGGAGCGTGGAGGCCATCGTATCGGTCCGTTTCGTCCGATCCATCTGTCTGGGAACCTTTCGTTTAAGTAGTTTCGCACGATCGTTGCGTTGTGGCATGGTGCACCATCATTCTGGAACACCATGTTCCGTCTGGCTTCCAGGCTTGAATCTTCCAGCAATAATGGTAGGCTATTTTCAAGAAACGGCGCTTTAGCAGCTCAGCTGTACCGGGAACAACTTATACGCCGAGGCGGACCACAACCTGAGCATTACCCAGACCACCGTGTTTTTATTAACACACATAACACTTTCATGGCAGGCCGCATTCCAGGACGAGGAAGCAATGAAGGATATCCTACAGCTGATCCGGATCGCAGAGAAGTAGTACTTGAAGAAATTAGCCGGAATCCCTCAACGAGTACGAGATCTATGGCACAAAACCTTAGAATACCACGAACATCGATACAAAATATTCTTCATGAAGAAGGTTATCATGCCTATCATGTTCAAAGAGTTCAAGCGTTGATGCCTTCAGATTACCAGTTAAGAGTGGATTTCTGCGAGACAATGCTGCGAAGACAACGAGAGGATCCCGATTTTTTTGATAAAATTTTATGGACTGACGAGTCACGTTTTGAAAGAACAGGGATATTCAATATCCATAATTTACATACTTGGGCTGTTGAAAACCCCCACCAGTCAAGGCCGTCGACATTTCAACACCGTTTTAGTGTGAACATGTGGTCAGGAATATTCAATATGGAATTTATCGGTCCATTTGAACTGCCGTCAAGGTTGGATTCGGTAGCCTACAAAAGCTTCCTTGAAAATAGCCTACCATTATTGCTGGAAGATTCAAGCCTGGAAGCCAGACAACGCAACGATCGTGCGAAACTACTTAAACGAAAGGTTCCCAGACAGATGGATCGGACGAAACGGACCGATACGATGGCCTCCACGCTCCCCTGACCTCAACCCCATTGATTTTTTTGTTTGGGGATATTTTAAAGACATAACATTCGCCCAAGAATGTGCAAATGAAAATTCATTGAGGAACAAAATTCAAGAAGCGACACATGTGTTGAAAAACAACACACAAGCATTTAGAGATTTAAAACAAAATTTCATACGTAGGTGTACACTGTGCATTTCTGTTAGAGGCAGACATTTTGAAAACCTCTTGTAAATAACATAAATGAATAATAATCTGCTGTTCAGTAAAAATCAAACGTGTTTTTGTGGTTTTTGCAAATTTTTTTTCCGAAACTAACAATTTCTATTGAGCAGAGGGTTATCCAATTTTGGGTTCGGTTCTATTTGAGCCACAATTACGGTAGCATGTAGTAAAGCTAGGTTGATGAAATTTTTACGGTAAATAGCTGATACCGTAAGGAAGTTTTTAAGATACCTACGAATAGTAAGAACATGTTTTTTCAATTTTTTATAAACGTTCAAAGTTGTTGCACTTTTTTACTTTTTTGTTATGTTCGAAGATTTTGAAAAAAATTAAAAAGTAGTATTAGTTACATGACTTGAATGATTATATGATAGTTAAGCCTTAGGTCTTAGCTACATAATCGTGAAAAAAGCAGGCATTTATCATAATTATTAACGAAGTTATGGTAAAAATAAACACAGAACTCAAAAATTCTCGAAAAATCCGAAAAAAAATCATAACTCCTAAACTAAACAAAATCGGACAATATATATGGGGGTGATTTGGGTTCCTCTCGATGTGGGGAATCTAATTTTTTTTTTATGACGTCACGTGTTTGGCCACCCTGTATATATATATACCATAGGAGTATATAAAATAAATAAAGACATTAGTAATGACAGAAAAGTATATAACATTAAAACAAGTTAAAGGGCATACAGGTAAAGGTGTTCAATGAATAACGGTGAAAACATACTACTATGCATACAGGCATAATTTAACCTACTTTTAAAGAACATGTCGAAATGGCCACCATTATTTTCTATACACAAGCGACACCTAATAAAATTTTCCTTTAGTCTTTGAAATGAATTTGCGTTTTCCATAATTTTTATTTTTGCTTCATCAATTTTTTGGCGCAGTTGGACATTTATATGATCAGATGTATAGATTATCTCCTTATAAAACCTCCATATAAAAAAATCTAGAGGATTTAAATCCGGTGGCTTTAGAGGCCATCGTATGTGTCCACCTCTACCCCAACGCCCACGAATGGCACTGTCTAAGTACATGCGGCTTCTAACGTCCAAAGGTACATCCTCTAGCAGCTCATGCAAACTGCTTTGTATAAAAGCAAGATATGACTGACCATTCAACCTGGCGGCCAATTCATATGGTCGAATTAATTTTTTGTTGAGTACTCCAGCCCATAAATTAACGCCGAACTGACGTTAAAAGCTGTGTCGGCGAATAGCATGTGGATTTTCCGCGCTCGATGAATGGAAATTGTGGATGCTGAATATTCCATTTCGATTGGATTCATCTGTTCATAAGAAGCTGTCGAAAAAAGTTTCATCCTCTTCGCACCTTCTCAACATATTCTCACAAAATTCAACCCGTTGTGCATAGTCGCTTGGAAGCAAATCTTGTACTTTTTATACATGCTAAAGATGCATGTTCACTGAGCGTAGTATTGTGTGCACTGAAGTATGGCATATGTTTCTGCTTCGGGCAATGGCTCTGGTGCTTATAGAGGGATCTATCTTGGCTGCTTTTATTATATCTTCTATTTCTTCTAGGCGTATCCTCGACGCTCCTAGCTGACGATGAGTGGCTAGTATGCGGCACTCCATATACCCGTTATCGAAGCGTAGAAAAACGCGGTAGTCTGGATAAACCGCTGGTTGTGGTCCACTTCTTCTAACCACATACTCCCGATACATGCCAGGAGCTGTCCGAGCATTTACTAGGGCAGCACCATAAGAGTAATGCATTTCTGCATAATCTCGCGGAGAATATGACGTGATTCTACTCAGATGCCAAACGTTTACGATACAAATTTGCGCTGGACCATTGCCTGACTTAGTAATTTCGGTCGGACCGGTGATTGAACGCTCTCGCAAAATGTTTATACTCACAGTATCACTGGCACTGCTAGAACTAATGTAACAGTACCTCATATGTCAAAATCCATCAACTCGTTTGGACTGTAGCTCGTAAAATAGAATTTCTTGTTTACTTGTATAGATACCCACCTGCGTCAAACATACAGATTTTTTAAGGTGAGGCGTCTATCGTAGCAAGCTTCAGGGCTTATTCTACATGGATTGAAATAGTTTTTACAATAAAATGAATAATAAAATACAGCCTCATTTTTTTACCGCCCTCCACAGTTGTGTATGTTTTGAGGCCCTCTATCACGTAACCTTCGTTGATCCACTACTAACTTTACACCCTGTGTACTCATAACTTGTTCATTATATTTTTTACTACTGATTATTGAAACAAGATTTAATTATTGACTTACCAACATGCCCCATGGTTCAATTTTGGATGTTTTAATACCTCTTAGGTAAATCGGAGGAGTCCGGCCAAAGCAAACATCCCAGGAAAATCGAATTTCTCATTCAAATCCAAGTCATGGATTGGATATCGTGGAAAAGTACGTAGACGTTTTTGCTCAACCATCTTTAATAATCGGCAATCGGTTGTATAAGAATTCACCTGCTTATTTGACTGCCCGACAGAAAAAACATTACTTCAACAAAAATATTTCTTTAAAAAAATGTGATTTAGCTGGTTTTTGAAATGACATATTCAAATGGAGATTTTCGACTCAATTTGTTCTCATTCTACCGGTGAATTGAACAGAATAAAAAGCAACATATTCACCATGTGCAAATTAAATGAATTTTTCTCTTGTTTCAGACATTTCGCCATGGCTTCCCCTACCAACCAACGGCAATGGCGTACGATCCAGTGCAGAAGCTGTTGGCGATTGGATCAAAGTGTGGATCGCTTAGGATGTATCCTTTATGACACACAGTCGTATCAGATAATAGTAATAGTGGAACTCCCAAAAAAATCCTTAAAAATAATAAAATTGCTAAGGTTTATTTCTAACTTTCGCACCGCTCCGAACATCTTGATTGATATCTGAGACAATAAATAACTTTCTATACTATTTTTGTATGTAAGTTCTCAGTACCACGAAAATTATGAGTGAATCATTTTTGATCAGTCATCGCTAAATAAAAACAATATTACTAAGCGATTTTGATAGAATAAAAAACTAAAGTCAATGAGATTACTAACTTAGTATTCTTGAAGTCAGAATATGTTACCCAATTTGTAAAAAGCAGATTTTAGTATTTTTAGGGCATGTGCAATAGTTTATTTTTAGAAAGAGCTGTTACTGGACCGTACTCCTTATAAGGTACCCCTGGTCAGAAGAAAAGCGAGTTTCTAACACAAACTTGAAGAAGTACTAAAATATGGAAGCTAACTCTAGTAGCCTTATTTTGATCACTTACAGAAGTAAATGATGGCAACTTTTACGTAATTGGTATCAGGCAAAGGCATATGCAGTCAAAATTCCTGTTATTCTCTGAACTACTATTTATGTGTTGTGTGATCCATTTTCAAGTTTTCCACTCGCATTCAAAATGACATGCAATATATCCTGTTTCAAGTTATGTTGTCGAATGCACTAGCTTCGTTCTCTTTGCATATTCATAGTTTTTGCTGTATGCAAATGCGAATTCTTTGGTACTCACAAACTTAAATAAGGGACCCGTTTCAATGAAACTGATTTCCATACAAATGGGATATGCGCTTAACGATATATTTGAATGCTTTTGTGTATTGTTTTTCAGCTAGAATGTTCTCTTAGGTAAGTAAAAGTTTTATTGCATGTGTGTATGATTTACAGTGAAAACTTTTTTACTTGTTGACCAATAGTTGAATCATGTACCACACTGGATGGTCTGGTCATTTCTTAAATATTGGGTCACCAAATCTACAGAAATATAAAAAAGAAATGTGGGATAAAAAAGATCAGACACATCAAATTTGTAACAGTGAAGTGTTATTAGACCATTTGTTATACATTTACAAACATTACATACTTTTGCCTCTCGTCAACTAATTTTAATGACGGATATTGAAATTAAAGGCTAACATCAACCAAAAATCACTTCTAGATAACTATTATGCCCTAGTCTTTTCACATGTCACCAACAATACAATCATATGGGGACAAGCCACAATGATTAAGATATTATTTATTTTGCAGAAAAGCGTACTCTGATTAATATTTAATATTAATAAGAGGGACTTTTGTAAGCAAACCTTCAAACGCTATAATATGCTCACATTAACTTTCATATACCTACATGAACAAATGCGCCACTTTTATTTTGAACACAATAATAGATTTATCTGTAATATTGAAATAAACAACAAACCAGATCAGGGTATGATTTGAGTATACCCACTCCTAGCCATAACTTATTAAATGAATCTCCAATATTTGCATTCACTTAAACATAATAACTGGCCCATTGAGTTTCGAAAAAGCATTTATATTTTTGAATTGAAAAATCACTCGACTGGTTGACAAATCCTTATACTGGTTAGACGTTTTTTTAACATGTAAACATACTTTCAATAAGTTTTTTGACTCCCTACATTCATTTATAGTGGTAATATTTTTCTGCATTTATTCGTTTTATGCAATTTCTCTATCACATCAATGATCCGTCTCGAACTACTGCCAAGAGCAACGTAAGTATCGGAATTTTTAAGAAGTGCCACATCAAGTTGTTACTGTAAGGATATCGGAAGGTACACATTGGAAAATCCGATCCACGGACTTCTGCTTGCCTGCAAACATAGAGATGAGATGGGAAAATATTTAAATAGGGGATATAAAAGAAAAATATGCCTGATCGATATGAGACTAGATAGGAAAAGCTCCGCCTTGCTGACGAAAACTTTATTGTATAACATAAATGGATAGATATGCGAGGTAAAGTCTAGCATCAAGTAGGTTTACTCTGCACGCAACGTTGCCATCACAATTCATAAACGATTATGTTCGGCACAAGTTGACTCTCTGAGAAAAAAGTTAATATTCTTCTGCAGAGAAGATTTTACAGTAGTTTCAAAAGCATTAAAGTGGAGGGTTCACACTTTAGTTGGTAATATATTTATAATAGCTCTATGTTGAGAGAGTTTTACGACGACCTCTCTAGTCGCGCTTATCATTCCAGCTATACGAATGAAATGTCGAATTAAGTCGGTATTTGCCTTAGTTTTTATAAATCTACAACAGTTGGTAGTAGATAATACAGTAACCGAGCAGTCAATAATTGTAGGTTGATAAAATGTCGCCTGCAGTGATCGCGATAAACGGCACGGCACCCACAACAACACAACGTGGTGGCCAAAATGTCGTATATTAAAGAGAAATTGTAACATATATGTGATTTGATTCGGCCAGACAATGGAGTCCTACATAATATCCCATTTTCGAAATTTTGGCGATTACAATACTCCCTCGCCATTGCCGTAAGAAGTAAAAAATGATTGCTTTCTTGTGTGGACTATTTGTTATATTTAAAACTATACTTTATTTTCCTTGCATCAGTTTAAGCTAATCGTGAAACAATGTTTGTTATTATCTATAAGTAGGTATGTTTGACATATGCGGCATTTCGGTTTTTTTGTTTTTCGGCTCTCGCTCGGCTCAAAAAATACTAGGAATAGGGCAACGTCCACGGTGAAGTTGATAAAAAAAAAGCAAATAAGGTTTGCCCTTGACTTTGACCTACATCACGGACGGCTCCACCACGTATTTATGTTATTTGTTATACGCTCCTCCGATCATCGCAGTAGGAATCTCTGAACTGGTTCCCTAATACATAACAATATTTAGATGAGCATCGTTTCAAAGCATGAACCATCCATTAGAGATTTGGATATTATTCGATCCCTCATAACGCGTAATTCAAAAAAGGTCTGTATATGCGACCTTGAACAAAAAGTGCATAAAGCCCACGTGTATATACGTCTATAGCCTGGATTTAAAATGAAGAGCTTCGCTGTCAGCCCGGGAGAGTAATGCATGTATGTATTTACATTAATGTCGATATGATTTTACGCAGCACTGCACGCTTTGATGCTTGTGCGTCTATCGACGGTTATTCGTTACATTCAGGAATGATTAATGCTGTGCCATTTTTGCAGAAACGGTCGTAAATCCAGTACCACAGCGCGAGAGATGATTCCCATGAGATACAACTAAAATACGAGGGGAGTTTTTTAGGCTTTCACAAGCAATATCATTTGTGTTGTATCTTCGTTTTGTTAAAATTTGTCATTGTAATATCAATTTTACCTGATAGTAGTGATAATCTTGGAAATTCTAGTCAATTGAAACATTGATATAGTCAGCCAAAGCAGGAATAAGAATTAATGTTAGAGGTTAGCATACGAGACTTTTTTCGTTTTTGGGTACGTGACTCCAAATGAAATATTAGCCATGCCAGACCTTCGCAGTGTCACAAGATATGCACTTTGATTTCGTTGTGCTGCTTAAAGCCTTTCTTCTAGAAGCATGAGTGTCGTGATGGATTTAGATGGCTAATCATCGACAACTATGGCCTCCAATTCACGATCTTTTTTGCCTGCCGCCATCAGTATAGGAACTTTTTGATAAAGTCTTTTACGGACTACTTCCTTTGTGTTCTGGTTCCACGACAGGAATGTTTTGTATCTATTAGGTAATCAGCCGCATATAAAGTGTCTTAGTCATACATTTAACACACTGTTTTCTCCCTTAGTAACATAGCCGACTTAATGACAGATACCATTCAAGGAGTCTGCCAAGTACGAGACTTGTTCAATTGAAACCCATCTTTGGTCCAGAAAAAAATTATTTGAAAATATATCTACAAATAATTACCACTACAATTGAAGCACATATCCCATTGCCTCACCAATCGATGTACTGTTGTACTGTTTCATGAATTCTTGTGGCTGCTGATTGAAGAATTCTTTTACGGCATTTTGTACTTCTTAACGCCTTCTTCAGTGGTGAAAAAAATGTTAAAATCGCAAGGCGATAAATCGGGAATAATGCTCTAATATCCTCCATTTCTTTCGCTGTAGATTTTCTTTTCCTGGCAACATGAGGTCGAGCACGGTCATGTAGAAGAATGACACCACGTGAGAGCTTCCCTGGAGGTTTTCGCCTTATTGCGTTAAACCCTAAGAGCAAAAGCCCTTCATGGTCAAAAAAAAATGTTGACTTGACTTTGCCTGCAGAAGGTTGAACTTTAAACTTCTTTTGTGGCAGAGAGTTGCATCGATGACAGCTTACTGGATGGTTCAAAATAAAGACACGTCGCCAACAATTATTGACAAAGTCATTACCATTTTGTTTGTATTCCGTGAGATGTCCATGCTTTTTTGGTCCTCTGACAAAAGGCAAGGAACCTATTTCCCACAAAGTTACAAACGCTATTTTTAGGTCACAATACTTAAAATCGCAGTCCAATACAACAGAAACTGATCTGAGTGACGTTTACAAACACAACTAACACTGCAAAATGTCAGTTAGGTTTTTAGAATTGTTTCCAAGGCTAATCTGACCAAAGATGGGTTTCAATTGAACAAACCCCGTATTTTGTGTCATTCTTAAGTAGATCCCCTAATCAAGTGTGATGGTGAACTTGCGTTTTTGCAACTCTAACTTCTGTCATACAATCACAAAATTATGTTCGATGAACGATACTCGGCTATTCAAGCTAGTGATTAGATAAGCTTCTACAACAAAATAAACCTAAAACTATTTCGCTAGGTCAATTTTTAGTTGCCGAATATAGTACTTAACAATGCCAATCGCACTTCTTCCTTCCTTTTCTTTTCCCTACCTGATTCTATCTTATAACTAGGTAAGCCTACCTGACGAACCTACTGACCTGTAACACTATAACCGAGAGTCAAAGATTCTATAAGCTTTGACAGACGCCAAAAGATGTTCTCTTTGAACACGTATATTCTTCAAGCAATATGTAATAGCTAGTTTGTATTAACACCTTTTGATTTAAACTTCATCTTTTCAACTTTTCACGAACTTATCTTCCAGGGTAGCTACTAGCAGCTGGAGCCAATTTCTTCATTCTAACAAAAAAATTTCTAGGTGAGAAACGTCCTATATATGGGTCTCTCCAACCCTTCAAGCTAGCAGTACCAATTTCTGAAATGCTTGCGAAGATAATACTTCTCCCCGTATATGCAGAGGAAGTGATAAGATTACGAAAAGCTCCTTTTCTACCGTTCTCCTTAGATTCTGAGAATCCAGGATTAATAAGCTCCTCCTAATTGGTATTTGAGTACGAATTCTCACACAGATACCGGCTCCGAGCAGCTTTAAGGTTCCTCACACGTTTTTCCAAACCAAATTAAATTCTTGCCAGCTAACACGACATGTACGGTGACGCTTTTCTTTAAAGCAATTACCCTTTTTTCCGTTACCGTATTCCCTAGGCTGACTAGCATCTGATTGAGAACAGTGGCGTGCCTTAAAAATTGTCCTTTTCATATTATCTAAATTATAATAGGTTAAACTGAAAACATTATTCGTGCGAGCTTTGCTGAAGCAGAAATAGTGAGTAGTATTAATGCGAGGATGCGAACCCCAGCAACTAGACGGAATTTGGTCGTTTTAGTCGACTAGATATATCAACACCAGATATACTTTTAGATATCCCAACATTGAAACTGAACAACTAAGCCACACACACAATTTTGTTTTTCGAACCTGAAATTCTCTTGATCGGAGATGTCATTATACGACTAGTCAGCTTCATAGAAATATTTATTTAAAACATGTTCAGGCGGCTCCAATAGGGTCACGTCTCCTACAAGAACTATACCTTGAAGAGCTATGCTTTACTCCTGAACCAGACATTATCATCTTTGGACATCCTACTTCCTTCAGAGCCGCTTAGTTATCGGAGCATCTATTCTCCACTTTGTTTTACCGTTGCTTGAAATGCCATAGTGTTGGTTTTCTTTAGAGACGTAAGGTTGTATTGAACCCAATACCTAATACTGCTGATTTTCTTCTCGGTCATTCGTCTTAGCCTTATTAGTGCGGTATACGCATGTAGGTGTGACATTGAATGGCAAATTGGTCTCAAAACCTATTTTCTGTTCTTAGTATTCACAGTCATACGACGCTTTTTGGCCTCGTTAGAGCTCATCAGCGTAGCACTGGTTTTGATATTGGTATAGTGCGAATCAACTACGCCTACGGGATGAATGATAAGACCTTGTGGTCATACTTGCACGTGTGTGGAAGCTGGTAAACACATACGGTGACCATGTTGGCTTTCAATAATTAATTTCATCGGTAGCAGCAGCTGGAAAAACAATTAGTCGCGTTGCTATTCTCACCAAAACTCGCACGCCGATTTAATTAACAATTTTTTCAGTGCGGCTTTCGGTGAATTGGACGTTTGTCATGTCAGGTGTCTTTATGGGGCTGGATGTTGGTTGACAAATGGAATGGATAAAAAATAAATGAGCATTGACAACTATGATGCCCGTACATCCACAAGCTTACAAAAGCATGTAGGGTGGTATGTCATCAGCCTGGTCGCTAGATAATTCCTTGTGCGTAACGCTACATGTTTGCTCTTACATTCCGACCCATACGCCGAAAATACAGAGAGGCCGCTACCCCTTCTGGCTAAATTGGGAGTCAGCGCCGTTGTAACAACAGAAGATGTCGTCTACCACCATGGAATAGACATCCCGTCAATCAGAAAAAACACCAAGTGTCTACCAAGCTGTCAGTGACTGCATTCTGCAAGAGTTGGATAGACCCAGGCTGAATTAAGTTTGTTTGATTTCCGTCTCTGTGGTCATGGCCAACTTTATACGACACCGCATCATGCTTGCCGGTAGTTAGTTGTTGCAGGACCCCACAATAGTGGCAAAAAGTTACGGCGACAAAATGGATAATGAAGGATATCCGATAAATGCTGCTTACTCTAAACCTTTTGTTTAGTTCAAGATCAAATTAGAGGATTGATGTTAAACCACCTGATTGTTTTTTGAGTTATCAGTGACTTCACTAAGTGATGCATTCTAGGACATGATGTTATCTGTCATTTTCGGTAGCTTTAATACATCACCATAACCGGGCTTGTATATTAAGCTTGTAGTAACCTATTACATCCAAAACTGGACATTTTCGCTAAAATTCTTAGCAGGGAACATGTAAGTCCATACATCATGTAGAGCGCATTTGAGTTGCTTTGTGTGTGGTTATCAGTTCAGTGTTAATAGAAGGGACATAAATGAAACATGTTTCTGTGAATGCAGTTACATCCCCGTGTGATGTCTAGCTCACTTGAAACCAGATTTGTTCAAATAGCTCCTGCGGAAGACAGGAGAATCCTTGTGAGGTTGGGTATAAATTTATGTTTTAAGGAACGCACCTAACCTTAACGAAAATGGTGCAGGAACAAACCCTGTTTGTTTTCACTCTTCTTGTGTCTGCTTTAGTATGTTAGATCTTAAGAGCTGTCGCAACCTAGTTAAGAAAACCAAAATCGATTTGGGTTGAAGGAGCTTCCTGAGCTTGCTAATAAATGTGGATCCGAGTCACACATCCATTAGCGCCTCTGAGTGCAACAACAAGATAACGAATTAAAGCGAAAAATTGTCTACGGACAAACTCTACGTATTTGCATTCTTCTCACGTCGCATTTTCTATGAAAGAGCTTAAGAGGCGCTCCCGCATCAGCGGCTGTTGCACGTCTTCCGACGGCTTTGTTTTCCCAGGACGCTGGAGCGTCGCTGGTGGTCGAGAGAACATGGAAATGCAGAGTCGAAGAGATTAAATCGGGCAGTTGTCACCGACACCCTTGACGGATGCAACAATGCAAGCGTCGGCTGTGCCCTTGCTGGTATTGTTCTACAGAAACATGGATGCAGTGGCGGTCGATATCCTTACACAACTAGGAAAGACTAGATACTAATACGAAGAAGTAATAGACCTTCTTAACACTTTCTGCACTTCATTTCTAGATTTCCATACTTTTTCAAAATATGTTTGAAATGAAACATTACAATATAGTCTTTCTGTAACCCATTTTCTTCTCAACAGTTTTATTTCTGCCAGTATTTTTAGGCCAATGAGAATGTTATCTGCTCGAACCTGATATGATGTAAATTGTGTTCAAATGCAAAATGACAACCGAAGGATAAGATTACAATAATGGTTTCCAGCAATCAACCTCAACTCAGAGCATTTGACTATACTCACTGCTCAGACCCCATCAACATTAGTGAGGAATCGCTGACTAGAAGTTCAGCACAATGGTAATTAATGCAACCAATTAAAAACAGTTTTGGTATTGATAATGTTCTCTTAGCAATTAACATATACTATCTTACACTCGGAAGTTGACACTTAATATAATGCATTGTAGTTCTTATTGACAAATTCCTTACCGCATCAATTGACACTACTTGGAAAAGCAATTCCATGAAAATTCTGAAAGGCTACAACACCATTTAGCTCTCTCCACTTAAAAACTTAGTGCAAACATGATAAAGTAAAAGGAAATGAGAAAAGTACACAAACATAACGGCAGTTTAACCGAATGTGCTAAAGTTTCCACCTGGTGCATTAGTTGGAACAGCAGCATCTGCAACTTGCAGGAATCCCACTCTTATAATCGATTCTAACATGCGGTCTTGAGAACTAGCACCGCTGCGTCCAGATGTTATCGGCTGAAACGGAAATAAGAGTCACAGGAACCTGCCCGCCGAGAAAACTTCCTAGGTAACTTGAAGTCGCCTGATAAATTATTTCACTGGGGTTTTCGGAAATGACTCGCCTAATTATCAGAATTATCTTTTGCTTCGAAAAGTTTTATAGCCTTTACCAAGACGCCCTTTCGCAGAGTATGACGCGTTTTTTGAATCGTGTTCAACATTCATGCAGACAAAACCCTCCCATATTCACCTTTTACAATTTAAGGAAGACTCTACCAAAATATTTATTTTGACGATATATCAATTTGTCATCATAACAAACGAGGACTTTCGCATCTGAAGTGTGACCTTTACCCATCTATTTAATGGATGAAAACTATTTTATATCAAAGTTAGTATGTTGAAAAATTTATAGCGGGTGGGTTGGCTAAAAACTTTCTGTCGAGGCTATGATTAATAAAAAATTGAAACATTCCACTAATAAGCTTAACGAATAAATTTAATAATAACCGAAAATATGAAGTGTATGGGATATGCAATCCTCTATTTTCTTTCAGGCATAGTTACTGAGTAGGCAGGTATAAATAGGTCTATTGATACAAGATATTTTCACACATTTGTTTAATAAATAAATCTCATATCAAAATAAGAGCATTTCAATTGCGGACACGATGGTATACGGCTGCCTGCAAAAAAACTGGCGGGAATGATACTTGATGAGTTAAAAGTGAAATTTTTATGCGAATGGAAACTTGTGACAAAGAGGTCCGAGCTACGTATCCCGTGTGATATAAGAGGACGCATGTAAATAATTTAACCTTACTTTTTTAATGTGATTAATATAAAAAGAAAACTGAATACACACGGTCGTTTTAAATGATTTGGTGAGCAGTTGGACTATAAACAAAGTAATAATAATAATAGTAATAATAATAATAGTAATAATAATAATAATAATAATAATAATAATAATAATAATAATAATAATAATAATATTATAACACAGTTTGAGTTCTCTCATGTGTTATCAAATATATATTTTAACTCTTATTTATTAGGGACCAAACGGCTTTGAAAATCCAAGACATTGTCGAAATGACGGAAAATGACTGTTTAGTATACTAAGTGACATATAAATCCGAACACCCAGTTTAAATGGTTTTATTTTAACAAAAGTTGGTGAATGTATTTATCTTACTGTAAATAACAAGTGAAAACATTTTCAGCCTTATCAGTTGGACATTAAGGTTTTTATACTGCTTTTTTTTTAATTCACTAACGCTCTATGAATATTTCAGCCGCAGTAAAGAATCAACGTTGGTGGATTTTGATTCTTGACATCCTTTACGATCGGTTACGATGCCTAGAGTACGGAGACCTGTATGATTTCGTCAACTTAGTGAGTTTGATAGGGGCCGTATAGTGGGACTTCGGGAAGCTGGACTTTCTTTTCGGGCAATTGCAGTTAGAGTGCAAAGAAGTGTAGACACTGTGGTTAGGTGTTGTCAGGCATGGCTTCGAGAAGGCCGTACGCAAAGAGCAAGGGGCACTGGACGCCGCCGTAGAACAACAGACCGTGCAGATCGCCGATTATTGGCCTTAAGGGACCGTTTCTCCACTACCATGTCCATTGCAAATAAATGGTTTGCAGAACACGGAAGACCTATTGGCATGCGAAGTATTTACCGACGAATGAGAAGTTTTGTCTTGTTTTCATACCGGCCACACTGGGTCCTCCCTTTAACTCGAGAACACCGACGTAATCGCCTTGAGTGGTGCAGACAACGGTCACTCTGGGATCAGGAATGGAACAGTATTGTCTTTAGTGACGAGTCTCGATTTTGTTTAGGCATACACGATGGTCGTGCCAGGGTTAGAAGGCGACGTGGTGAAAGGAGGAATCCACAGTTTTTTGTTGAAAGACATGTTCATCACACTGTTGGAGTTATGGTTTGGGGTGCTATAGCTTATGGTTCCAGGTCACCTTTAATCTTCATCAGAGGTAACAGGAACGCGCAGCGTTATATCCACGAAGTTCTAGAACCCCATCTTTTAGCCTATCGTGACACGCTGGCAGATCCAACTTTCCAACAAGATAATGCCCGACCACATGTTGCAAGAGTCACAATAGAGTTCTTTCAACATAATGATGTCACATTGTTACCATGGCCATCAAGATCTCCCGACTTATCCCCAATTGAGCCCGTGTGGGATATGATGGGTAGGAGATTGCTCAATTTGCAACGTCCTCCTCAGACTCTAGAAGCACTTCGAGAGGAGTTGGTGGTTGCCTGGAATGAGATACCCCAGGAGGACATTGACCACCTGATCAGAAGCATGCCGAGGCGCGTTGGAGAATGCGTAGCACATCAGGATGCATCCACACATTATTAAAGGTCAAAGGCTTTAAAGCAGTGCAATCATTTTGAAATTTTTATCATTTACTTATTATGCTTCATTAAGTACTTATACAAAATTTTATTAAAATAAAACCATTTAAACTGGTTGTTCGGATTTATATGTTACTTAGTATATTTAGTAGTGTATCGCAGGGTAGCTCGGACCTCCTTGTCGCTTGTTTCCATTTGCATGAAAATTACACTTTTAAAATTACAATACTTAAAAAAGAATAAAAGGCGAAGAAAACCTTTGGAGCAACTGGCAAATAGAAAAAATGGAAAAGATCAAGATACAGAAAAAAGCAACGTTCAAACTAATATAATAATTTTATACATCAGAATACTCATTTAAATACTGAGAATAAAATACTATACAACCAGTTCCTGAAGAAAATAGACCTATTGTTAACTCAGACCAAAGAGCAAAGTAGCAGAAAAGATTAGCGACAGACAGAGGAAGTCCAGAAGTAAGTAATTAAAAAAACTCTGAACTCAACTAAATACTCATCCCCAAAAATATAGACGAGTTGAAAAGCAGTTAAAGAGAATTATAAAATCTGTTTAAAATCGCAAAAAACAGAATTTTAGTGCGTGAAGTTATAACTAAAAAGAAGGAATTAGTGAAAAAGGCGAAGTTATTAAGATTCGATTAGAAGAATACTACACTAAAAGAAAAATCACCAGATCGGTGCAAGATCATCATAGGTACATTGCATTGCTAGAGCTGGTTTAATCAATAATTAGTTATCAGCAGTTTACTTGTAGTACAGTGTTGGTACTACGGGGTCAGCAAAAAGGGTCAAAGGTGAGCTAGCTCTCAGGCTTCGCCTCACCTTCACTTTTACTACTACACTAAAACATAAAGTCATAAAATAAAATAAACAGTTCAAACCAACTATATCTGCAAATGTAATAGACAAATACAAACTGTGGAGAATACAAAACAGAGCAGTTACTTACAAAAACAGTGGATATAAGCTTGCAAAAAAAAAATAATTAAAGTGCTACGATTTGTTTTGGCAATTTTGATAAGATGATGCTATCAGTCGTTAAGCAGCTGGAAAGAAAGTATGGGTGTCTTATATAATTGTGAAAAGTTTGTGAATACTGTTCAATTTGTGACCAGATCCCTATTAACTTATTGTTACTATAACTATAAGACCAGTTAATAGATTCGAAGATATTTGTTCAAAGTTGTCTAAAAGTTACCCAATTTTTGTAAATTCACCCTCCAGTATACAAAAAAATACCTAGCACGAAAACCTTTATATAACTTTTATATGAAACTTTCATTTCTAAACCGCCATACAACCTAGTTGGAGAGGTGTCAGTTTATAGCAGAACACTGCTTTAAGATTCAATGGTGAGAGTCAAATTTTAAACACTACTTTTAACGCCTTCGTACCTGCTAAGTTAGGTACAGGGTAAAAGTAGGACTAAGTAAACTTAAATTTTAATGGCTGATTATCACATATGCTTTGCAAAGGATTATTAGAAAGTAATATATAGCACTGCTAGACACTTGCCGCCGACCAACGTCAGTCAGACTCTTTAAAGCTCTCTCTCCAACCGGTATAACGCTCTTCATTGCTCAATGTTTTACCTTTCAGAAAACAACTTGAGTAAAGTAAGTAAAGTCTCTCTACGAGCAATACTTTTGTTGCCACATAGTCAGAATTTGTCACCAGATGAGCTACAAAACCGGGCAAGACTGGCTGAAGAAATGAACCCTTCGCAGCGGCTTACATTACTTACATCACATTAAGCCATATTCCGATTGTTAGGCAATCTAACAGCAATATAAATATACAGGTAAAGTCCAACATGTGTAGGTAGGTAGCCGGGCCACACACTAAGAGGTTTGTTCCAACAAGCAGTTCCGAACTAGTTCAGAACTCACTGCGAATTATTCTTCTGCGCATCTCCAGGGTAAGTTCAGTTAAGGACCAGTTCCGAACTCTTCTGTTATCGTAAGCATAACCTCAATTGAGATGAAATTTAAAATTATATTTTCCGTATGCTAGACCTCGAACTTGAGATGATTTATTGATATTTGACGTACTGTCAATCTTTTTTAAATAAACTGGAAAACAATATGGCAGATTTAACAAGGGACGAGTAGCTTGATGAAATAATTTAAGAAATAGTACGAAGTCTTGTCCTGTTTATAGCTGGACGAATCGTAATTTTGCCTTTATTCCAAAGTAATCTTTATTGACATTCATTTTCTAAATATGTGTGATAAATGGCACAAAAAGTTGTAGATTTGATATATCGTCAGATTGAAGTGTTGGAAAAGACAAAAAATGGCGGCCACAAAGCCCAGCTTCCCATCTATGAACAGCTTATCGGTGGCATTTATGCTGTAAACGCGTATGCGCTAACAAATTCCAACTTTTAGTTCCCTCTCAGAACCAGAACTGTTATAAGCAGCTCAGAAATGATCCGGAATCAGATACAGAGAACTGCCAGTTACGGATTTACTTTCTGTTTGTTGTAACGGTAATTTCGTTCTGCGCAAGCTCTGTTCGGTTTAGAACTAATTCGATGGTTTATTGATAAAGATATCTCCGTAGCTGCTATTACTGACAATGTTGTTGGCTATACGGTTGCCGCTTCATAATGTAGTAAAAATATTGCCAGTTTAAAAGCGCTTTTATGTACAAATACGAGTTGGTAACATTCTCGTACTCACGCTCTCACGAGTTAATGTAAAACAGTGAAGCCAACAATATCGACAATCGGATAGGAAAAGGATTCAATCCGACAACAGTAATTGATCAGCCGCCAATATTAGAGGAATAGTAAGAAATTCCGTCTACCTATATAAAAAATCAAAAGTTTGGTAGACATTTCAACTTAACATTTAGTGCAACTCCGTTATACCATTGATTAGCGTATTCTACCTGAATATAGCCACCTGTATCTTATGGCGTTCAAAGTGGGATCTGAAATATACTGGCGATATTGGTGTGACAGTATCAGGACACCCCAAGTGAATTTAGAAATCAGAAAGAGTAAAAGTGTTTGGTTTTGGTACTGTCTCGTAGATAGCGTTATCTTCACACATTCCACCCAATTAAAATATTTATTAGAGAGGCCAAAAATGGATTGGAAATCAGCGCCATCTATGGGAAAACCATTACAACTTTTTTCAAAGTATATTTCTAAAATCAATGTGTGTATTCTGCTACTCTCACAGACAACGCTTGTACCAGTCAGATCCCTTAAGTTGCCATGGGACAGTATATATCTTTAGGAAGAATTTATTAAGCAATGATTAGAAAGAAACTAAAGTTATTTATGGTTTCCAACTTCAAAGTCTTGTAGAGACAGGTATCATGTGAATATTCGTACCCAAAATAATCTGAAGACCACCAGTCAGATTTATTTTTGGACATCATAAGACACTATAAGCTTCAGGAAAAATACGTTGAGCAATGATTATATAGAGTTGCCAAAACATGCCTTGTTTTTCGGCTATAACATTTTTGCTATTAGTCGGATCTTTTCACGTCTAGGCTCATTTTGTAAAAATCTTATATGTTTTTTCGTTCCTGTCAATACTTTTGTTTGAATCCAAAAAAACACGTTTTATCATTCTCTGTTGTCAAATAAAAAGTTTTCCCACAAAAATTGGTGTACCCATTTTATGCGTCCATGTTTAAAATGCCCCCTTGAACAACTTGCACCAATAAAACCGGACTTTACGATTATTTCGGGAAAATTTGCTAATATGATTCGATGAAAGACCTAGCGCACCATTTTTTTACAATGAAAAGTGGATCTTTTGAATGGTTTCCCACGTACAATCTTCCAGCAGGGCGTTAGGTTTTTCAAAACCTGAGGTGGTTCACTTTAACTTCTTTACATGGGTCACCAGACAATAATTGTTTATCCACTACCGCAAAATTACATTCTTGCTCGTCTATTCTTATAGGTGATACAACACATGATTGAGGGAATTTGTAATACCGCGTGGTGCTCTAGAAAACCCAATATTGATTTACTTGTTGCAAGGAAAAGGATAGGAAGCGGCAGCAAGGGACCAATAATTGCTGCGGTGATTGATTAGTTCTTAGGTATTTTGCTGTTATTTCTTATTCCAAAACATATGTCGGGTGAAGTAGAAGTAATAGGGGCTTTTTGTTCCTGAGATGTCTGTCACTGTTTACAATCGGATATAATGGTAAGGAATTGTTTAGGCATCTGTGTGGCATGTGAAACTTGTATTGTTATTCACTACCACGTGGGTGAAATGAATGAATGGAGCTTTAACACCTGCCAACTGCTGGAATGGATATTCGATATTGTAGTCTACCTACATCGATGTTTGTTGACCATGAATTTTTATTTGTTGATAACACAAATGCCTCTCTCGGTTTGATACGATATAGCCATAGCGCCACTCACCTACCAGCTCGGTATAAGGGTGTTCCTTTCTGATATATCAACATTTTGAGATTTAGAACTCAGGTTTTTCATCAACGTCGGAAAAGGTTCTTTGCTATATGGCTATGGTATATATAATATATATGTTTTCCTTGACTAGAATAGTCAAATCTAAATGGAAATTATATTTATCTTATACCGTTACAGACTAAAATTGAAATTTTTTAGCAAAAGTTTGAGATACTATAGGTTATTCAGTAATATTATAATCTCCATTTATATCGACACTGACAGCCTTATTGAAAGCGCACGGCGAAACTATGCTATTTTCATCATATTATTCAATATGACTGGCTTTGTATAATCAATTGATCGAAATTATTTGATAATTCTGCGGTATTGATCAAATTACTGGATGCATAATGTACTGATAAAATTCAATGGTTTTTGAATCATTATTCAATTAAGCGTGCATACAAAATTAATTTTGGCTTACCGAGAAACAATAGCTCCTTTTTTCTTACTATCGTGTTTTACTGAAAGTGGTTAACTATGTCAATAGTTATTTGATACTGCAGTCTGCAGAGAGCAAATGTATCTATTATCAACATGACCGTATCCGCAAAACGCAGATGTTGTTATGCTAAATATAAGGTTCGAGTACAAGATTATCTTCTTTAGGCGCCGCCTTTCTAATTTGAGTTAAAAATTCGTCTCTGCTCTGGCCTGATCTTAAGATTTTACACTGTTAATTCTTTGGAATCTCCTTTAATTATATTGGTTCTAAAAATTATGTTTATTATGTATGTAACCCACTTTACAATTCATATAATCTCTCTCCTTTGTTCCTGTGCTTTAATAAAAAACTACTTCGTTTGTAAATAGGTTGGCTGTTAATTCTTTGGAATCTCCTTTAATTATATTGGTTCTAAAAATTATGTTTATTATGTATGTAACCCACTTTACAATTCATATAATCTCTCTCCTTTGTTCCTGTGCTTTAATAAAAAACTCCTTCGTTTGTAAATAGGTTGGCTATTCCATGATATCCCTAGCTTGTGTTGAAATAGTCACATGTCAAAACACTCGAAGTGTGAAACTATCACATTTTTAATAAATCAGTTTATATATGCTTCTGTAATTATCTTTGCTCATAAATTATCAACTTACTAAACGTGGGTATTACCCAGTCATTATTTTTCACTTTCAATACCACGTTTGTTATACGTATACATTAATGTTCTTCTTTCCTGCAAGATGAATCAGATCCACAACTTCGTAGATGAAAGCACAACTACTACATATAGCCCCTACGAGTATCAGAACTATCTCTGCAATTGAGCTGGAAAGAAGAAGACTGGTTCAGTATCTCACGAAATACCTGAGGACTATCACTACGTCTGGATTCAAAAACTTGGTGCATATTAATGCTTCTAATACACTGTATTGTATATTAACGAATTAAAGGTGCCATCTGACATCCTAGCTCTGTTTAGGGTCCAGGAAAGATGGCTCATATGCCTGAGAAAATGGTGACCGAAGTGCACTGCTAATGCTCGGCATGAGAAGAGCTATTATATTTAAGTTAATGTGCCTGGCACTGTTCAAAACAGCTAAAAAAACGTATATTATTATATACAAAAATCGGGTCGGGTAACTTCTAGGCATCTTATATTTGTTTGCTGGAGTTATCAGTTTCTATATTGGATGTTTGCTGTAATTTTAGTCACAGACTACCTAACTATTTCAATTTCTGTGTAGTTTGGACTCAATTTTGATCTCTGATCCGACTTATATCCTCTTACTTCGTTCCTCTATAAGCCATAAGTACAAAAACTCGATGTAAACGGAAATTAAATGGCATCTGTGTTGCCCCGGTTTCAATCCGATATCCTTTCTGTCAGATCATCCGTGAAACAAAAGGCTGCACTTTCAATTTGCTCTGCTCCTATTGGCTATCCATTTTTAATGATTACAGACCCCATCTGTGCTGTATACAATGAAGCAGTGCGGGTCGAAGTTCTCTGCTATGTCTATTTATGTCTTCGCTTTGATTTTTTTGGACTTTTTTTGATGGTAATTAGTCGAGAAGCAGCTACAGATAGAATTTGAAATATAGCTTTGTGGAACTGGATTTGCAATGCATTTGTTATTCACTTCTAAAAAGAGGTATGTTGCATTTTTGGATGGTCGGTAGGGCAAAGAAGACATGTCTAGTTTGCAACGTTGTCAAATAGGTGGGCAATGGGGTTATTATACTCTTTCGTAATTAACTTTTTGTCTCGGAAGAGCTAACCTCAAACTTTTTTACTGGCTTCTAAAATGATATCATCTACGTACTTTGCCGGCTAAGGAACTAAATCTCCGGCTAAGGAAGTAAATCTAACCAACTCCAATATCATAGCGTCTTTGTGCTCATTTATGATCGAATTGTATTGCGCGACATATATGTGGCGCGACAACATCACTCAACAATCTTCAAGAATGGGGTTAAATATGTCAAACATTGTTGAGTGGCACTGTCACAAAACGCTTTTGTAGAAGAGTTCTTTCTCGGGGTCTTACTTAATTACCTCTGGAATCACTCTATCTTTCTTTTATGTCTCTTTTAAATTGCCCACAAAGCCGCTTGATCTTCAACATTCTGTAACACGGCTGCATCATCAGTAGTCGAAGATTTTATAACATCTGGTATGTTGCGACAAAAGTTCTAGGTGTCTTTTAGGGCGTCTAGCGTTTTCGAAACGATGGGCGAGGGTGACGTGTCTGGTATATTGAAAAAACCAAAAGCAACATAATGCTCGCTAGTCACCTTGGGGGGCTGATGTGCTTTGGATATACGATTGCCCACCTCAGGCGATCCTAGGTTTTTCTGGTATTTTGCGGTGCTACCTTAGAAATATCAATAATGGATTCGTATGATCTCAGCATGCTACAGGACCGTTCAATCTATTGTCGCAACGCACTGTATAGAAATGAACGAAAGAAGAATTGAAGGAAAGATAAATAAGATATACTGTAACTAATTGTCAGTGTACTTGAAAAAGGCCACCGAGGTTGCCAAAGCCTTGTTGCAATAAGCATATATGTATGTTATTGAATTCTGTTTACGTGGTCCTTATGTACCAGAAACAAACTAAGTTTCCCACGTTTTTATCGTTCGTCATGTCAGTTATGTTGGAATGATTTTTCCATGCAAGAGAATCTACAATTCACACGTTTCAAAGATCAACATCTGTAAACATTCCATTTTATAAGGTTCTCTTGTATAAATACATAATGTAGAAAAGAAAATTTTAGAGCAGAGAATCCCTGAGGAAAAGCCGAGTGGAAGCAAAGCCATTTCACATTTAAAAGCTCAGACGGCCATGCTCTTTCGGAATCGAGTTGCATCGCATCTGAATACAACAGGTTGGCGTCAGGTGTTTGTCTTCCAGCGGGGCGGAAGATAATTCTATCAGGACGTTATTCAAAAGCCAAAGAGCGAATGAAAATTCTACTTTCTTTAACGATAAAGGCGCCCTATCGTCTACAGGGTTTCTTCGTATCTCAGCAGGCAATCTATACAGCAAAGGTTTTTGATGTGATTTCAATTACTCTTATATTTTCACTACCTTTAACGGTTACTTTGGAACTGGTTTTTGAATCGGAGAAGTTAGATATAAAAACGTTATAACAAAAATTGACTTAACAGTATATTCTTGAACTGCCGAAAGAATACTCAAAAATGGCGATGCTAATTGAGAATAATAAGAACAATCGAAGAAAATAACTTCCATCGAAATATACGCATTATTACAAAAGGTGGCGTTTAAGCCAAAACGCACGCTCAATGTCTGGTCTTGTTGGCTATGAGTTATCTCAGGCCGGGTTTTTTTTTAACCTGGTTAAACATAATTTGCAAGTTAACTAGTAGTTGCCCGTAAACTCGTTTTTCAACTTCTGGTTAACTAACTTGTAACTATTGGTACGGTAACACTGCTTTTGTGTCTGAACTATCGTGTTCCGTGTGTTTTGTCAAGCTCGGTGCTTGTGTCTCATATCATCCAAGATGGCTCATGTCAGTATCAAGTTGAATTAGGCATCCTAATAAATTTGTTCGCTTAGAGTCAAGCTTGAGGTAGGGTGTGCTGGATCTTCCTAATATTCAGTATGCAGACCGTTAGTTGTAGAATCAGGTTGAAGTGGATTACAAAACGCACTTGATGGTGAGAATAATACAATGTCGATATTAATTTAAATGCATTTCTTGTAATCGAGAACTAGTAAAAAACACTTAATTTACATTATCAAATTACATCAAGCATATTGTCAATAGTGTAAAGAAATATGAATCTATCCCTTTCCATGCTAATTGGACGAATATGTGTAATCAATAAATATTTTATTGTAACCGTGTGGACAAATCGTGTCAATGATAGAATATTCCTGGAGAAAAAAGCAAAAACGGTTAAAATAGCTTCATCGAGTATCTTATTCAAGAAATTCCTACCTTTATGGAGATACGGTCCTAAGTAGCATCCTAAAGAAAATGGCGTTAAGTAGGTTGACCCCGCACTTCCCACGAAATGCTGTCACCAGTTGATAAAAGATTATGTACGGCTCAATATATCCCTTTATGGAAAAAATGTAACTACGGACATATACAACAAATGAATTAAATAGATCAAGTCAGTCAAATAATTTATTTTTCCCTTTTAGCTCCTTCGCTGCTCTAACGATGTCCAAAAATTACAGACTCTGGAAGTAACAAAATGAGCCTCACCATATGACTGGTTGAGTTTCCTCCACAGTTGTGACGTGGCACAGACGCAAGTTAGGAGGTCACCTGTTGATCGCTGGTGCTGGTAACCATACTACCTGTCATCATTCAAGCCGTGATGTTCGAGATACTCTACAAGTTCCCTATATATGCACACCTCCTTCACCTTGCTGATAACTGAAAGCAGGTCTGAAGTTGAAGCGTCCGCCTTAGATCCTTTTTTCCTATCAGTTTATTGACAATTCATAGCTCTCCTGCTCTATCATTGCCATCGAAGAGATAATCGCTGACTTCAGCAATAAATTTATGATTAGAAAATGTTACGTCACTAGTACTTTCTAATAGCTTCTCTTCAAGTAGAGTCTTTAAAGTAATGAAATCCTACGGATCGATAATCTGCAGTACCTCTACTCAGCTGTCCGGCCTGTTCCAATATTGGAATTAGATGGCATTGGAGCGAAAGCTCGGCTTGGCGCCAGCTTGCCAGCCCAATATCCTGTGTGTCTTTCGATACAGCCAGAGCTAGAAATTAATCCCTTAACTGTTAACTAACATGAGACAGATAACGGATACACCGGATGGAGTCGAGTCCTGAACCGTCCCGTTGGAGTTGAAATTAAAACAATGACGCATGAGCAGTGGGAATGATGCGTTGTCACCCACCAGGGGCATGTGATCAATTTGATGCCCTTCAAGCGGAAATACCACACGGCAGCATAAGCCAGAATGTACAGAGTGTCACAGAAACAGAAACAGATTATTCGAGCTAACCCTTTGTAGCCAGATTGATCTTTTTATTATAAAATTGGTAATTTTACATTACCTATAGAATATTAAATCAGTACTAGTGAATATAATATGACCCTTCAAATGTCATTCAGTGTATTTTGTGTACCACTTTTGTGTACTACACAATTTTTTATTTAGTTTTTCCTTCTGATCCCTAGAAATTTTAAATTTTAAAGAATTTTTAAAATTGTTGAAACTAGAAAGACCATTTGTTAATGTAACACCTGAAACTTATCATGTGATAATCCTTCATGTTTGGCTGGTCACGAAATAAAACCACATATGCTTGAATCCTGTTTACTGACGACATTTCGGCCACAATTGTACTTGAAAAAGTCGTTATGGCCAAAACGTCGTCGTCAGTTATCAGTACTTGCATATATATTTAGCTGCCAGACAAACATGGAGAATAACCATATGTTAGATTTTTCGTATATATACACGTTTGTTGTCATTTATTCTGTTTGTTCTATTATTTTCTGCATGTCGGTGTATTTTTAGATAATTTTTCAGCCCAACTTCGCACAACCTAAGTTTAGTTTTTGCAACTTCTCATAGTACATTAATGCTGATAACTTGGTGAGCAGTTGGTGAGTCCTACCCTGAGTGACGATGGGAGGCCAATGTATTGGACGTCCGCATTCTTAACAACGGATGCGATGCCGGGCAACTGGGTTTTTGCTATCGTACGTAGTGGTCGGTAGTACCGCAATTGGCGAAATTTCGCAACCTCATATCTCCTAGAATTACATGATCAAACGAACTTACCTGTAGGTGATGTTCGGTCTTAATTATGTGAAATTCTCGTCGAAGTAAATTTTTAGAATACATATCGTAGTACCCTCGTAGTAGTACCCAACCGCCATGATTTCAAAGCGCGCACGCAGAGAAGGAAAGCGGCACCGCGTTCCTTCCCCCTACCTTTCTCCCCTCTGGCCGCCTATAAACCTTCATTTACTCCAAAGCCAAGTTGTTGCAACAATTAGGTGATACATAAGGAGAGCGGTAGCTATTTACTTCGACGAGGACTTCACATAATTAAGATCGAACATCACTTACAGGTAAGTTCGTTTGGTCATGTAATTATGTTCCGTCCTCGTCGAAGTAAATATTTAGAATACATATCGTAGATGTTCAAAGCTAGTTGTAACAACATACTGCTAACGCTCTGCAAGAGTAAACCATAGGTTGTACACAACTACACAAATTGTACGCAAAGTATGTGTCACCTAAATGTACATTTCCATTGTAACAATTCAAATTAAGGCGTTTAGCAACAGGTAATATGATGTACCTGTTTCAAAAATTACCATCCATTTCATGGTAATGAGCCAGTAACGTAATGACATAGTTATGTTTAAGGGGTAGAGACTTGGTTCACCTCAAATGCCGCTTGAGCAAAGCTATTGTTTGGCATAACATATTTGTGACGTATCTCAGAAAACGCAATCCAGCCCGCGGCGAGCCTGAGACTACTATAATTTAGCAAGCGGAGAGGTAGACGCATTTCATGTACTGTGGGTTGTCGATTGTGACACTGTATGCTAAAACCGACTTCATCCATCTGAGAGCCGAGGCACCATGATAATGTTACTGTATAGGGACAAGTAAATGCTTTGCACAGATATTTGGGCGTAAAATACGGTAAAACTCAAGTGGTTGCGACACGAGTGACCCCGAGACTCTTAAATCTGAGAAATCCCAATTTCAGTACCTATTATTCAAGCCAATCCGGATCTTGTCTCTTTCAATTAATTTGCACACTCTGACTTTAGGTTAGAGCTAGCCGTGTTGCTGATTTCCTCATCCAAATATCTACAGAGCTTACCAGCAACTCCTTTGGTTGGTTGAGAACAACCACAGTATCTATATTTCAGTTGAGATGGCCTCAGCCTGTAAATGCCCTTCAAAAACCATCTTACGTCTACATCGGTAGTAACATTTTGGGTAAAAGACTGATAGCTCAAACAATTATATCTTGATCTCTTATCACCTGTAAGGTAAGAAATTTGAAGGTAGGAAACCAGACATGTATTTCTTCCAGACAAAGGTCCTACCGTATTCTAAGCCCACAATACATGATGGATTATCGATGTTGCTTGGAATGACAGCTTTCCAGTGACGATAACCAGGGTAAGCGTCAGAATTAGTGGGAGCGGCGTTCTGGGTCCCTCCATCAGATCCTTGCTTTACTTCTAGAAGTGCAATTTCAGAAACACCGAATACTGGAACCAAAATCAAGACGGTGACAGGTGCAGCTCCCTCTCCGTTTCCACGTCCCACTGACGCAAAAGCTCATCTATACCAGCGTTACTCCTAGATTTTTTTCTTTGCCAGGTAGTCCTTAAGTTATATTATGCTAGTGCCATAGTAGCGTTAAAATTTCCTTGAGAATTTTACAAGGCAAGAAATTTCACTCGTTAGTGTACATTCGGCTCTAACGAAATGAAGGACTAGTTACCAAGATCCCAAAGTTTCGAACTCTGTCTTGGTTGCTGTCCATTATTGCCCTTACTATGTTTAGTAATGTCTGCATCGTTCGCTCAAGTAAAGTTACTTTCTTTCCGTCACAATTTAATACTGAGACTGAAAGTGCTAAATTTTTTCTAAAGGTATTCCACAAATGGTTTTATTAACTTTGTGAACACAGAAGGGGTATAATTTACCCTTAACGGTGCATCATTGTATTTGGAAGAACTGTCCCTTGAATATGAATCTGAAATCTATTCTATCACTCTCCCTAACGGGTACCAAAATCCCTGCATATTCCAAATCCATATTCGTTAAGAAAGTATCTCTTCGGAGAAGTCTGATCCCAGTTCAATAGCGTAGATCTAAGTGTTATATCCCTTTTAACAAACAGTCTTGAGGTAAGGAATCAAACGTAACACATCAGACTTGGGGGTAAGAAAAAGTTGGATAGGTGCTGAATTTTAGTTAGCTCAATTTTTTTACTGATAGCACCGCAGCTAAGCAATTCATAGATTGACTACTGAGATTCATCTATGGCAAAGAGCTAAACCAGTCGTCTTCTCAATGGCAGGTAACCACTTGAGTCCAACGCGGTACTTTAGCGCCACTCCTAAAGCTCTAACCATTGATGATGAATATGCGTTAATGTCCATGTTGATCTACATACCTCATCTGCAATAGTGGGTTGATGTCAGTACATTGTCTGGCCTTTTGGCCTTCAGCTGCTGCTTTGTTGATCTCATTTCTATTTAGAATCGGGTTATTTGGTCAGACCTACACCGAAGATCAAGATATCACTGGAAGCCTCAGTCAGAATACTCCTGAGTTCTTTGCCTTAATCTAAATATATGTCAGCATGCATTCCTCTCCCTTCTTTGAACCTAGAGGATAGATTATTTCCACTTGCAGTTAATGAACAGCTGACATGTTGCTGTACACAGTCCAAGCACGCACCCATGCGTGCGATAATTTCTGTTATGGCTTCCGTTACCTCAAGGATCACCTTAGGTGGCTAGAGTAGAACAGAATTCATTCATCTATCGTCATCAACAAGATCTGCCCTCGAAATTTCAGCTTTGGAATAATGCGCGAACATTAATTATACTAAGGTCGCCGCATCATCGTGGTGATGCGTCATCTATTGAAACACACTACATGGCCTTTGAGACAACACAATCCAGAGCGCCCTGCTGTTCGAGTGCCACCTATGCAAAATGTAACGTTAATCGGGCATAATAATATTAAACTTCCATTATTACTGAACATTAGAGCTTTGGTGGTTTCCTAATTGAAGATGTTCATACGTATAGTTCTGTTCCATAGTTATCACCAGCCATGTGGAATTTGCTATCACAAGCAAAATGTAAGGCTAATCTACCATAGATGTACATAATTTATATATGTTGGTAATGAAAATAAGTACTTCAGCTGTTTCGTAACCTGTCATGTGTATATTACTGCCCTGTGCGATGGCTATTCCAAACCATAAGGAATTTGCTATCACAAGCAAAATGTAACGCTAGCCTCGCATAGATAAAACGTAATCTCTATCTGTTATTAACGAAAAACGGTACTTTAGTGGTTTCCTAAACTGTCACGTGCATTCGGACAAAGATATTCCAAGGTTATCACAAACCAAATGAAATTTGCTATCACAGGCAAAATGTAACGCTAACCTCGCATAAGGTGCCTATTCTTTATCTGGTGATAAGAAAAATATATACCTTGGCGGTTTTCTAACCTGACATATTCATAATTACACACCTGTTCCACGGCTATCACAATCCACGTGAAATTTGCTATCACAAACAAAATGTAACGCTAGTCTCGCATGGATGTAGCTAATCTCTGTCGTTCATTAATGAAAAATGGTACTTCGGCTTCTTCCTAACTTCTCGTGTGCATCCTTACAATATTGTTCCATAGTTATCCCAAACCAGATGGAATCTGATATCCCAACCAAAAGTTACCGCTAGTCTAACATAGATGTACCCATTTTTTATCTACTATGAATGAAAAATGTTATATTGCTACATTGCTATCACAAACAAGATAGAATTTGCTGTTCCAAGCAAAATGTACCGCACTAGTCTCACATAGATGTACCTAATTTTTATCTGTTATAAATGAAAAATGCTATATTACTACATTGCTATTACAAACTAGATGGACCTAATCTCTATTTGTTATTAATGAAAAATGGTACTTCGGCAGTTTCCTAAACTGTCTTGTGCAGTCTTATTATGCTGTTCCAGGGCAATCACAGACCAGATGGAATTTGCCATCACAAGCAAAATGTAACGCTAACCTCGCATAACATACCTAATCTGTATCTGGTAATAGGGAAAAATTATATCTTAACAACTTCCTATCCTGCCATGTTCAAACTTACAGTCCTGTTCCATGGTTATCACAATCCAGATGAAATTTGCTATCACAAGCAAATGAGAAATTGTTGACCATACGTTGTTGCTACGTTGTCCCAAATGCTTTCAGGGTTGTTATTTGTGCAACGAAGTTCAGTATTGAGTCATTTTTCCAAACATCTTCATTCGTCCTTGGTGTGGACTATCATAAGCTAGGTCCATGTTGCTATCCCAAGCAACCGAGTCCAATGTTACAACGTTATCCCAAATGCCCTTGGTGTGGATCTGACTATCCCAAGCCATGTCCACGTTGCTATCCCAAGCAACCGAGTCTGATGCTTCCACGTTATCCCAAACGTCTTCGTCCGTCCTTAGTGTGGAGCTGACTATCCCAAGCCAGGTCCACGTTGCTATCCCAAGCAACAGTGTCAGAACGTTATCCCAAACGTCATGCTAGGCACGATTTGCAGCGCCGGTGAGGCATCCATACTAATATTCATTTAACTTGCACCTAAAACAGGTTGGTTAGTTGACAGTTACCTGATGGTGACGCCCCTTCAGAAAAAGAGGCCTGCACGCCACATTCTAATTTTGGTCGGCGACGAAAGGAACCTTCAGGTGACCGTTGGTCGGTATCTCGTTCAACAATGCACACCTATCGGCCTACCTTCTGTCCTGTTTTCTAATTCTAAATGTTCAGCGGATCCTCGACACTACACTGCACGTAAACGACGCGCGCCGTTAACGTCTTGACCGTCGGGCACGAGAACTAGGAATGAAGGTGTATAGGCGGCCAGAGGGGCCAGAGGGGAGAAAGATATGGGGAAGGGGCACGGTGCCGGTTTTCTTCTCTGCGTGCGCGCTTTGAAATCGTGGCGGTTGGGTACTACTACGAGGGTACTACGATATGTATTCTAAATATTTACTTCGACGAGGACGGAACATAATTGTCGTAGTTTGTATTGGATCTTCTCACACTAGTATCAGAACATCTCTTTGCCCACTCCATCGGGGTACAGGTATTGGGATGGAACCAAGGATATTAAGAACTGAATTGTTCCACCCTGTACGCAGCATAATTACAGCCGTACGTGTACTGACAATTTCCGGTTTTTAATTAAATTATAGCCGCAAAGCTGAAGCTAAAGTTGCTCTGTGTGCCGGACCAAATTAACAACATTGCTGCCTGCCACTCTGCTGTTTGCATTGCCTGCTGCTACTACCGGCCGGCTGGTTATATTTCAATTTTAGTCGGAAATTAAAACTCTTTGTAAAATGCGATAACGTTAGCGCAGCACTCACTATAGAATCATGTTCAATATTGATGTAGTGAATCGAAAAATATGGCAGGTATGTGGCAAACCTAACTAGCATAGCGGTAAATTTTGGATTCGTTCAAAATCACTAAGGAACTTTACAATTAGTCTTATATATCAATACATGGAATCCTAAATAGCAACCATTGTAATTCATTTTTCTTTTTCCTTCCTTAACATTCTTCTCCTTGTCCTCCATCTCGTACAACTATGTCTTTTTCTGGTATAACAACTGATAAACCGTCTGACAGATAAAACTTTAATCAATAGCTACATGCTACCGACTAGTCTGCTAGACAAATGAACTCATAATGGGAACTATAGCATTCTAGATGTAAAAAACATATTTCGCCTATGATCTAAGTCGAATAAGGGTTGTATTCGCGTTTAAATTCCCAGCGGTGCCAAACTACCTTACGCTTCGTCAATACTGACATTTGGAAATAGCTTTGATATAGCGATTCGTTACCATTTGGTATTGCGACACGATCACAATCAAGACTATCAGTGTCAGTATAACGCAGTTAGTGCTGGCATAACACAGTTTTTAATTTTTATCATTATATTGAATGAACCTTCAAACGTCATACAGTATGTTAACACCAGTATTACACATATATTAATCATTATGATCATTCGGCCTGTAACTTAACTCCCTGTCCCTGATTGGCCAAATAACACAAATCAACAAACATTCTGACTAACACCATTGCATAATGTATCACCTGGACACACTAACTCGGACCTGCTATTTACATTCAGATGTGTAATTCTCGTTCTAGCTAAAAAGACTTACTACTTGATGTAATTCAGCAAACTAGCCTTTGTTGCGCTTGGTACAACAATATTCCATATCAAAACTTGAACGATTCAGTACTATATAATAATATATAAATATTCATAGATATAACAAAGTTACAAAGTCTTTACTTCAATGTAGCTTCTTCTTATCTTTGTAGTGTGTCATCAAGAAGAAAATGAACATTTTCGAAAGCTTGACATGAAAAAAGATCAAATTTTCTTTCTGGCTTGAATTCTTTGCATTGTGGATGTAACTTTAAGATCATTGTACTTGTATCTTAACTAGTGAGAGACCCCCCTCATCTTCAATCTATGCAGTAAGATTGTCGAAACTGGATATCACGCGATGACTTCCGGACCACTGCTGGCAACTTTTCCATGTCTAGTTTTCTATGACATATGTATATGCATACCGGGTGTGCCAGAAAGAAGTGGCAATATTTTGTACGCATATAGAATATACAAAAAATATCCTACGAGGCTTTGATACAAGTTTACAGGTCCCTGAATAAGAGAATTGCCCTGCAAGTCGGTTTTTCTTAAATACATTTTGTGCGACATTGTAAAATTAAAGGGAATTTTGACTGCATCGTTGCTGGTTGAGGCCACATATGATGGTATTCATGTAAAACGACGATCTAGCTCCAATCGCCAGGAATGGAATGGCCTTAACGCAAAGTGCTGTTTTTTTATATTCGGGGTGGCCAATATATAACAGACTTTTTGATACACACATTTCAGTAAGTGGCGCCGTAGTAGTTGTTTAAAGCACATGTGTCCAATTCATCATTGAGCGCTACACGATCTCATAACGCGTCCGTATTGTTAAAACGTTTTACCTAAATAATGAGTCGATTGTTGCAACGACTCGGAAGCAACGACAAGATTTCGGTCAAAATAATGTGCCCAGTGTCAACACCATTCGTTCGTTGGTGAAGTTAAAGACTTGCCAAGGTCGTGCCGTGTACAACCTGTTCGTATTCCGGCAAATATCGAGAGAGCTCGTGAAAGTGTGGTGGAGCGCATGGAGACGGCTACCAAACATCGCTCTCAAGAACTGGGTATTCATCGCATGTCATTATGCACTATTTAAAAAAAACTTGCATTTGCGGCCATACAAAATTCAGTTAATCCAGTCTGGACATTAGAGAACCCTCGTATCATCCATCAAATACTACTACATACTTATTGAGTCACAGTTTGGTGCGGTGTATGAAAACGCTGCAGATAATTGTCTTACTGTCGCTGGCGAGGGCTACCGTGATATGGTGCAAAACTTTCTGGCTACTCAAATACAATTCAACCTGCAAAATAAGTAGTTCCAGCTGGACAGAGCAACTTGTCACACAGCTTTTTTTATGTCGAAGCAGCCGCGCAGGCAGAAGCCTAAATGCCGGAACACCGCGGCTACGATCATCTCAAAGAAATTTTTTAATACGATTTTTGAACTGCCTAAGGTTAGTAGAACTGGGAAAAGCTTCTTCTTGAAGATTGTTCCACAGTCTCGACACCCTCGGGACAAAGGAGTGGTCGAATCGCCTAGTTCTGGATGTACGAAGCTCGATACGGTTAGGATGGGAGGCCAAAGTCAGGAGTGTCTGTCTGGCAGGAACATCGCGCGGCGGCATCATGGAAAAGAGCTCCGAGGAGCAAAGCCCGTTGGTGTAGCGGTAGAAAAGAGCTAGATCGCCGACAGCCCGCCGGTGTGAAAGAGTTCCGAGACTGTCTGTTAGATAAGAGTCATCGATCAGTCGGACCGCCCACCTCTGGACAGCATCGAGCTTGGATAATGTAGTCGTTGCGGTAGGAACCCAAAGGTTTGAGCAATACTCGAGGCTAGACCTTATCTGGGCCTTGTATAGAGTGAGAAGCCACACCTTTACGAGAAAATTTATATCGAGTTAAAGTTTAGAATCGTGTACTGGGTAGCATGTGTTCGATTGTCACCCGCCGAGATAAACTACATTGTTCCGAGGCGAGGTATAAAATACGGCCACCGCTCTGTTGGGCAATTCCAACTGATTCATATGCCGGCACCCTGAGGATAATCCCTTTCAAACTCACATTGCTCACAATTCTAGCTACTCCTCGCTTGACAGCCGCAAACGGAAATTTGAATTTCGACACCTGAATTCAATAATTAATGTTGCCGTATAGATACAATTAATATTCTAAATGCTTCTGTCAGCTTGTTCTGGAGCAAGATTGAACCTATGTGAGTCATCTACTAACTGGATAAAGCGTGATGTTATTATAATAGTTTCTGTAAAAACGATAGATACTAAGGGGCTAATTGTCATGTCATGTCTTGACATGGCCCATCCCGACTTAGCTTCTCCATTATTTTTTGGTTTGACAGTAACACGCTTCGGAACTGCCCCAGAAACAATGCATGGGCATACAACGTGCACTGGAACGGTGTTGGTGCTGAGCACTACTGAGTTACACTGAGTTACTCTTAGTTACTCTTAGTTACTCTGAGTTACTCCGAGTAACTCAACAGGGTCACTGCAGAGCAGCTTTCGTGTTAGATTGTAACTGGCCGAGATAGTCAACTATACTCTTTAAATTTGACGTCATTGGTCGGTATAAGAATAATATCGTGATATTAGTGAAAACTTCCAATAACTTTGCCGACGGCGTAATGGATGCAGCACACATCTTGGGCATCTAATCATCATCAGAATGATCGTAGTTTCAATTTTGTCTCTGTCAGCTTATTAGCCAACGAAACCAATTATAGAAAACGCCTAATAAGTGAAATGATTTTCAGCTCTGTGTATGATAATATAGTTAACAAAAAACAGACACGGATGATCTGAGTCAGATTTGTAACTTAATAATAAAGAAATTTATGAGACTAAGACATTGAGCATTTTTCGTGGTCGCTTAATGTTCGTAACTGCTTCTCGTATACATACGTCTTTCGACGAATAGTCTGATTTCCATTTGACCTTAGTTATGTGAATGCAGCAAACGCTAACATCTCACATTTTATTTTGATTTATCTTATGTAGCTATATGCGACGTGGGGGAATGCACAACATCCCACGAGACGTGTTTGTTGCCCTCCACATTTTTTTTATTATAGATACATATTTTTTTAATCCGTTTATACTTTCTCTTTTGTTTGGGATCAACTTTTAATTCTTGTTCATTAAAATTAATGTTATATTTCTTATAGTGTTTCTATTTGTACATAGATCGGCCGTCGTGTATTTTTTGTTTGTTTCGCATATAACTTTATTTGGTATTTTTGTATTTATTCGAAATTTATTTTTCACATTTTGAAGCACTGGAGAAGACATTGTATCACAAAATCCGAAAAATAAGGGTCGTTCTCGGGTTTTAATTCCGAACGGTGCCAACCTAGCGTTCGCTTCGTCAACACTATCACTTTACAATTTTAGTTTTCATTCGAGTATAGGTACCGTTCGTTATTACGGCGTGAACACAATCAAGACTATCAGTGTCGGTATAATGCAGTTTTTAATTTTTATTATTATATTGAATGGGCTTTCAAATGCCATACAGCATGTTACCACCAGTATTTCATAGCTGGTCATCATTATAATCATTTGACCTGTAACATAACTTCCTATCCCTGATTTCCCAAATCACACAAACTAACCACCATTCTGGTAACTCCATGGCGTAACAAATCATCACCGGATAACACTAGCCATAACTACTTACTGGACAAAGTGTGATGTTACTATGATAGTTTCTGTAATGGTGATAGGTACTGAGGTACTTTTTGTTACATCATGTTTTGTCATGACCCATTCTAACTGGTGTTAGATTTTATCTGGCGAAAATAGTCAACCCTACTCTTGACATTTGGTCACTGGTCAGCATAACAATAATAACGTTATGAGTTACTGAAAACTTCCAATAACTTTGTCGTTGGCGTAATGGATACAGCACACATCTTTGGCATTTCTTCATTTACCAGAATGATGATAGTCTCAGTTTTGTCTGTCAACTTCTTAGACAACGAAAAAAATTATTAAAAAGGCCTAATCAGTAAAATTATTTTTATCTCTCTGCATAGTAACGCAGTGAACAAAAAACAGACACCGATGGTATGAGATTTATAACTTCTTAATAAAGAAATTCATCATACTAAGGCCCTAAGAATTTTTCATCTTGCCTTAGTGTTCGTAACTACTCCTCGTATACATACGCTGACATGTCATTTTTTCATTTTGTTTTGTTTTTATTTATGTATTTATTTGTGACGTAGGGGAATGCGCTTCATCCTCTATGACTCAGTTGCTCTTCCATATTTTTTATTTTTTGTATACATTGTTTCTTAACCCGTTTTTACTTTGTCTCTTGTTTTGGATCAAGATTTAATTACTAACTTCATTAAAATTAGTGATATACCATCTCTTAAAGTTTTTCTTTCTGTACATGCATCCATGTATTTTTTTTGTTTCTATATGGCACTTTTTTAATAATCTTTCTGTATTTTGATTTATTTTTTCATCTATTTGTTACTTTTGTGTGTTGTTAAAATTTATTTTTCGTACTTCCTAGAATTGAAGAAGACATCAAATAAATGTCGAAACGTTGGCGTTATGAGTAAAGTGCAACACCTTGAGCATTGTATCCCAAAATCCGAAGATGTAACAAGACTTGTTTTACTCTTTGGTACAAGACCTAAACTTTATTAAAATGAATACTGGGATCTGGTATGGTTTTTCGAGTACGTAGTCTATCAAGATCGGTTAAAGGATTTGGTTAACAGGCCTACTATTTAAGCAGCATGTCAAATCAAAGATCACTTCCTTTATATAAATTCTCCACGGTATCACATTTCATCAAGTTTCCATGTCTGCGCCCATCAATCTCAAGCAACTCCAGGCACGTCATCGTAAATATCGTAGAAGTTTAGTTATATACGGCAGACGATTCACGTTTTGTGCTTCAGCTTAACTTAGAAAGCGGCGGCGTATCTTAGTTTTGCTTGATTAGACTACTTATTTAAGATGGAAGCAAAACATCGGGTTTAGACAACCAACTTCATTAGACTGATACACATAATGAAGTTCGTCTCGGTAGATTACTTAGGCATGATATAGAACAGGGGTTTTGGATAGTCGATGAGATATCACATAGTATGTTATTAGTCTTAATCTTTGGATTTTGCAGTTTTCCTCTGTTTCTGGTTTTGCTCAAATTTTAGTTACTTTAGAAAATTTCATGATATTTAGTTAGTGAAGTTTTTCAATAATCTTATGCATCCAATAGTAGGTTTTCTTTTGCTTGTTTGTGTATAACTACTGTTTTGAAAATCTTTGTGTAATTCCATCCATTTTTACCAACAGATAACCTTATTTGGAGTTTCGTTTCGTATTTTGTCCTAAGAAGTGCATCACTGAAGCCCTTGAGTATTATATCCCGAAATTCAAAGATTAAGACTAGTAACGTATTTACGCTACTGTGATAACACCTAACTCTTGTTATATCACAGAATAAACATCATTGCACATTTCCTTAACTACTAGTATAGAAACTATAAGTCTAAGCATCCATTTAATCTACGAGTTAATATCTACAATACAGTGTGTTCGGAAAGTAGAGACTACATTTGAAATAAAAACTGATAAAACTGCAACGAAAAAGTGAAAAAATTAATGCGACCACTGTGGCTAAGAAATTTAAGTTCTACCCTATTATTGCTCAATAAGGAGAAGCCCATAATTCCGGCTTTTGGTCTAAAATAATTTTGACCAAGAAAAGAAGGTCCAAGTTTTCTTCATGTATATAGAATATCTTAGCGATTCAACCACAGACGGCACTTATTGGATCTTCCTTGTCGCTAGGGTGAAGCTCAGTTTTAGCGAGTACACAATCTGGCATTCAGCTGTCATGATTGTAGGTTTTTATGGTATCTGAGTCCGAATCTGAGGTCAGTTTGTCCGTATCAAATAATTTGGAGATCGGTTTGAAGGCACCATCCATCATGCTTCATCAGCCCATCCCCGGACCTTCCAATGCTCCCCTCGTTATGACGACTTTAGGTCTTTCGTATGATAAATGGTTCAGAAAAGGGGTTAGCACGCATGAAATCTTCATCGGATTATTAAATGTATTACAGTTCAAACGGCTAACCTGATCTTACTTTCGGATCTCCCATTCTTCCTTTCCCTAATATATCGTCTGGAATACATACGAGCTAACAAATTTGATAATCAAGAAAAGCCTATCTTTTGACGAGTTCTTCCTCAGCTTGCACCATTCGTGGCGTTAAGATATTTTACTGTATCCACCTCGCCTTTGTACGAGATAAACAAACTCAATAGTCGCGAGATGGAAACGTCCAGAAAAACGATCTGGAAGACTGTCAACGTAAGCTCACATGAAAACGAAATTACGTTATTGCTATAGGAATGTACCATTTTCAATTCAATTCAAATCCAATTGATTAAAACAAGCTATGTTTGCCTACACGACGTGGCGTCTTGGTTGAGTATTGGCGCATATCGCACATTTCACTTATCTATTTGCTGGAGGTAGCACCAGACTTGACATCATAGATATGTTTGGAAGAACTAAACAGACGTGTCAGCAACAGCCGCGTCTGATGTTATCAGTGATCGGAATTCCGCACGGGCATTACGGATCTTGAAAAGTGACATTATGTCGATTCGTTTTGTCATTGTGTTGGCTTTTTGTGACATTATGTAGGTTTTTATACAAGGTGTTAACTTAGCACTAGCTGATGGACACGTTGTAAACTCGTTTTGTAGTTGTACGTATGGCCTACGTCATGAGCCTTGAGTTGTCAATGTTTGTCTCTAATGTGATGTAAAATCTGCTTCAGAGATGGCATTACTGGAGGTCTAAGCTGTAAGTTGTATACTATAGCTAGGAGGAAACGGCAATGCATATGTGCATAGTGAGGTTTTGTGTGCTAATAATATGTATAGATGATAATTCCATTGGATTCTTGTCTCAAATACACTTACCTGAGATTCAAAGCTAGAAATTATTCGCGCATCCACTTTTTCTTATCCATTCTTGAAATTACATATGCAAATTTGCTGACTTTCAAAATGAGAGAGATAAGAAATAATTAAATTAACTGTACACCGTCGAATTACAAGCCATAGGTATACATTCTTACAGTAATTACACACAACGCGGGCGTGGTGGTGATTTCCCGTATTTCTCCTTAAAGTTTTTGAAAACACAAAGAACGTAAAAATCGCAATTTATAACTTTGAGCATAACCTTTCTTCAGAAAGGACAACATATAAATAACCCGTCGGGCACAGCCAATAGATATATTTCGTTGGCAGCATATCCATTAATGATTTTCTCACACAGCAAATATCGCTGACCTGATAACACATGCACACCAATACACATATGGTTTGTTCGTACAGCCTGTTCGCTGACAATCAGCAAACTGATAGTCGGCGACAAGTCAGCTGTCACTGACACGTTGCTGACTGTATACAGGGTTGCCCATCCACGCGTGCACGGAGTGCTACTCATAAACATATACATCTTGGGGAAACCTATTTATGATGTTATACATGACATTTGAGGGCCCATTTCTAAAAATATTGGCGATTATACAGGGTGTCCCAATTTCGATCTACATATCAAAGTTGTGAATTTTCAAATGAAATGCCTCAAATTCTATTGCATATTTGGATAAACCAATTCAAACGAAGAAAATTTGATATAACATACTATGGGCTTATGGTAATTAGCTACTGAGATATAAGGTATTTGTCTAGAAAAACCTCCCACTTCGGCAACCCCTCAGTCCGTCATTCTGAAATTTGTAGCACTGAATTTTGTGTGAAAAAAACTTACACACCTCAGATTTTATCTTATTTGTTACTTTGCCGAATTTTAATTTCTGCTCATACAGGGTGGTCAAAAACGCGAATTGTAGTTTTTCTCAAAAATTTCAAATGCATCACCCTGCATATTTGTGCAAGATAGGATTCAATTTTATAAGCTTTTTTGATAATACTAGACACATAAGGGCTTTAACGTACTAGACACATAAGGGCTTTAACGGCTATTTTTTCGGTTATTAGCACGCCTTTTATGGAACGGCATAATTACCTAAAATATCGCATCATTCTTGGGAACAAATATATTGTTGATTAGTTACAAACTGTCAAAATTAGCTTTGTAAGCATTATAATAAAAACGTGTTTGAAAATGAATTTTTCAAAAAAAGAAATGGTGAATATGATGTTCGTTTTGAAATAGTTTCCTAACATCTCGCATTTAGGTATGAGCAGCGCTACCCTAATATGCAACATCCAAGGCCGGAAAAATTTTCGACACTACGAGACAAGTTATCGAGCCTTTCTTTTTCAGCAACAGATTAACAGGAATAGAATACTTGAATTTTTTGATCGAGCATTTGCCTTTGCCTTCAACCTGCAAACAGAGATGCATACGTACTTCTACATGACGGCGCACCTGCGCATTCTCATAATCGTGTGCGTAACTATTTGGACACCTGGAGTAACAGTCGTTGGATCGGTCGTGATGGGCCTATATCTTGGCCTCCTAGATCACCATATATGACACCGATGGACTTCTCTCTATGGGGCTACGTAAAGCAAGATGCTTATAGATATCCATCATCTACCCCGGAAAATATGAAGAAAAGGATTAAAGATGCTTATCTGAACATAAGGGAACATATGCTGCGGAATGTGCAGCGGTAATTTATCCAAAGACTACGGAGGACTACATGGAGATATTTTAACCTTATACCAAAAAAAGGCCTATAAAAAATTGAATCCAAACTTTCACAAATATACAGGGTGATGCATTTGAAATTTTAGAGAAAAAGTACAATTCGCGTTTTTTACCACCCTGTATGAGCAAAAATGAAAATTCGAAAAAGTAACAAATAAGATAAAAGCTTAGGGGTAGGTTTTCTTTGATACAAAATTCAGCACTCCAAATTTCAAAATGGCGGGTTGAGGGGTTGCCGTTTTTCTGGACAAAACACCTCATCTCAGTAGCTAAGTACCAAAACTCCATAGTATGTTATATGAATATTCTTCTTTTGAATTGGTTTATCCAAATATGCTATAAAATTTGAGGCATTCTATTTAAAAGATCAGAACTTTGATATGTGGGTCAAAATTGGGACACCCTGTATAATTGTCAATATTTTAGAAATGTGGCCTCAAATGTAATGTATAACATGCCATAAATAGATTTTCCCAAAATGTATTTGTTTATGAGTAATATTTCGTCCACTCATGGATGGGCCACAATGTAGATTGCGTACATGAGAACGTTACGAGTTGGCTGAGGGAGCTAACACTGATTACCGACAACTAATCCGCTGTTCGTACAGAAACTTCTGACTGTTTGATGACTATCAAATTAGTCAGCAGATAATTTGCCAGTAAATTGTCAGAGCTCGAAATTAAGTTCAATAATATTATTCGAATGTAAAATTTTTCAGAATGAAGTAGACAATTTTGGAAAAGTTGGGGTATGTTCACTTGCTGTAAAGCAAAATGATCTAGGATTTATCATCCAACTGGCCGAATGTGCCCGAGTTTTCCTCTAGAGAAAAACATTAATTCGAACATATATTTTCACACTTCGAATGACAAGCTGAAGAAATTAATAGTAAAAATTTTGAACAAAGGTCTGCAGTGAAATGTACAATGTATTGTGAATCACTTTTAATAAAACTTGGATAGTAGTGTCTTTGTTCCTGTTCTCTTGAGGCCCAGCCTTGAAGTGTATGCACAAGCAGTATTTATGTACTATAGCTATGCAAGTCCAACCCAAGGCTGATGACAAAAAAAACATGACGAATTCTGGAGACTTTGTGATACAGCTATCTTTCACGGGCGCTCACGGAGAGCGCGTGGCCGACTGTTTCTGCTGGCGTGAAAAAAATATTTTCACTATACAGGGTTCTTCAAATTAGACCCTCATCATTGAGATCTCGGAAACTTTAAGGGATACGAAGTCGCTTAAATAGGGGCAAAGTTGCGTATTCAGATAATCAGCAAAATGTCGCTTAGGAAGTTTTGAAATTGAAAGAGACGTAAAGAACGAAATTTCCTAAAATGGTTTTAATCTTGTCCTGACTTGATTTGTGGAGGAATTTAAAAATGAATTGCACTCAACTCTGCCACATTTTCTCCTCTACAAGACGGCACAATTAGAATTTCAATATGACGTTTTTATTCTGATTTCACAAATGTAAAATATGTCATACATTGACATTGCAAAACCTTGGTTATTCCGGAAGTTCCTATGTAGACCTTGAAATTATCAGATTTCATTTGTTTGCCTAGCAACAGAGTTTGGAAGACTGTGAAGACATCTGCTTATTTATGGTTATTATTGTTATTACCATCAATAGAATTTTCATTTCGTGTTCAGGTTTCACCATATCTTTTTATTTCCTTATAATTTTCATCAAACAACAAATCTATGGTCAACTAACGAAATACATCACTGAATTTAGGGCTGAAAAGTTCATTTAAATGTACGTATGAGAAAGCAAAGTTGGTGATGGAAGTCGAAAGAAGAAATGTATTGAAAATTTGACTACGCCATCTTGTAGACGAGAATAAGTAACAATGATAATATGTAATTTATCTTGAAATCCCATCTCAAATAAAGTCAGGAAAAATAAAGCGGGATAAATCTGGTGAGCGAAACGAATATCTGATAATTTCAAGTCCTACCTAAGAAATACTTTTCTTTGAGTAATTAAGGTTTGGTCAATATATGACGTATTATGTATTTTTTGGATTAAAATTAAAAATGTTATTCATCTGTGCAAAAATGCAATATAGCGTCCTTAAGAAATAATGAAGTTGATGCTGGAGGACAAGCGACGAACCGTCATATAGAAATTTTAATAATGCCTTCTTGTAGAGGAGAAAACGTGGCAATGTGAACGCGCAATTTATTTTGAAATCCCAATATAAATAAATTCAGGAAAAATCAAAACGATTTTGGGAATATTCAGTTTTTCCGTCACTCTCCTAAAGTACTTTGAATTTTTAAACTTTCTAAGTGTCATATCGTTGACTACCCCTTTTCAGCGACTTCGTATCCCTTACAGTTTCCAAGATCTTCATGGTGAGTGCCAAATTTGAATAGCCTTGTATATGCAAATTCTCACTAGAAGAAAGAAGTTAAAATACTACAAGGATCTAATAACGTCCTTGAATAACAATGGGTGCTATACACTAAATAGCTAAAATGGCTGAACATAACTACAATAAAATTATCAAGATCTGCTTACATAGTTATATGTTTCACAGTGTTCCCAACATGGACAAAAAGAACTGAGACTACGAAAATACATAGAAGTAAGACTTGAATCGCGTAATTTCGCATTTTGCAACTGTAACAAAATTTTTTAAAAGATTAGTGATTACCAAAACCGTGTTAATTATGGTTCTTGAAAGTTAGGTCCTCTATTGTTCGGATTTTTCATACTGTATTCATAATTTTCATTATGCCATTACCGGGTTAATGAGCAAGATATTTCTTTTGCCACTTGCTCACTCGAAAATGTTACAAAAACTTGTTGCTGTTGAATGGTGGCACTGTTTTTTCACAAAATTCAGGTTTTTGGATTTCATCCTCTCCTTCAGTAGATCCTTAAGGTCTTCATGTTCTTGGTTTATCGCTCAGGTTTCTTTACACCGAAGCAGCCGCGCAGGTGAAGCCTGCATGTCAGGGTACCGCGGCTGCTTTGAGGAGCTTAAAGAAACTTTGTTATTCCTATTTTTGAATTGCCTAAAGTTACTAGAACTGGGAAAAGCTCCTAATGTAGATTATTACACAATCTCGTCACCCTCGGGACAAAGGTGCGGTCTCATCGGCCGGTTCTGGATGTACGAAGTTCGACACGATTACGATGGGAGGCCGAAGAGCAAAGCCCCCTGGCGTAGGTAGATCGCCATTGGCCCGTTGGTGTGAAGGTGTCCCCAGACCGCCCATTACAGAAGAGTAATCGACCATTAAATGCCTTTTTCGAAGCAATTTTAGTCCTCAAGATAGTTTGGCCACACTCTGATACCCGTCACTGTCATTGGTTGACTGGTGTTCTCTGATCTGTCAGAAGGTTCTGTACGAACAGCGGATTAGCTGTCGACAAACAATCAGAAACTGTACGAACAGGTAACATCTCTCTGATTCTGATTTTGACAGTCACCGACAAGTTACCGACTACTGTATGAACAAACCAATAATCATCCAGATGCGATATTGCTATTCAACCAATTTTCTTCTCAGAGATGAAAACTATCGACTACTCTGCTACACAAATCATATGCAACCAACAATGCGTGTTCGTCCTGCATAGATGGATACTCACAACGTGGAATGACTGTTTGCACCCTAAAAACCACTCAACCACTGCAAGATGACATTTTATAGGCTTTTTAGACATTTTATAGTTTTTTTACATAATGCCCGTGTCGGTAAGCTGAAACGAATGGCTCTCTGTCATAGTTTGGAAATCCATTAGAATTGTGTATGCGTCTGGTCGCCTCTTGTTAGTTATGGTATAGCCCTAAATGCATTTAACTGCACCAAATGATTACATACCTGGCAGTAATAATCATAGGTCTTCAGCCTAATCGCAGTGATTGGTGTCTGCATGCAAAATGCTGTTATCCGCAAAGCTGAAAGAGAGTCTTTTTCATTGGAATACCTCTTTTCGTTAGTCTGAAGCATTCAAGGAATAGAAAATTCTCGAAGTTATGTTCTCTATTCAATTTTTACGACTCATCAACATTTCTACAGCTCCCAACCCAAGTTTATCACCCTGATAGTTTCCTTATACGATCTGGATATCGAATGACATTCCTACATCCACCATCCTGGAATCCGGTTGGGTTGTTTCCTGGCCATTCGCCCTGCGAATGTTGTGGTCGTCATTCTGCATTATACGCGAGTTGATCAACGAATAAGGTTCCCAAGGAGCTTCAGTCCCATTGAAAGGTGCGGGGCAAAATCCTCCAACAACATTGCGTGCGGCTGTTCCTCCGCTCATAGTTCACTTTTTGCTCACCATAGGCACTCCAGCCATGGGTATTCACCATAAGTTGACAGAGGTATATGCTGAATAGAGTTCATCCTTTCAACACGTCCGAATTTAGTGTCCATCGGAAGTTTTAGATGGGCTTATCGAAATGGTCAAAAGCGAAGTGCATCAAAACACTCGGATGAACGTCCGTAAACATTTTGCTCAGATTCCTGGGAGTTCACTGACTGTGATCCTCCTGATTTGAAGCACTTCGCTTTAGACCAACTCGATAGCTGGCTCCGAAACTGACGCGCTTCCACCTCATTCCTCATCGTGGACTTCGGTGTGATCGATACTGAGCTCCCTGGATCACTTTCGGATGTACTGAATGGACATACACTTATCGGTATTATGTGTCTTTGTCAATTGATGATGAATATCTATGTTTAGAGTCCCTTTCATGTACATAAAGCGAACTTCGGAACTAATCTCGCACTTTATGGGATCAACAACGGGAACCTCCATACCGAACGGCTGCTGAGCCATGAATGAGGGGCGCAGCAAAGCGTATTCGGGAAAATTGAGAGTGAAATGGTGTTCACCTCGCATGTCACCGAGGGGCTGAAGATTTTTGGAAACCTTATTTCTGGATCAACCCTTGTATCTAGGTTAACAACCTCTACAATAGGGCCTTCTCGTGCTGGATAGCGGTGTATCGTTAACGCGATGGGATCGTCCTTATTTTCAACTGCACGCAACTGAGTTATTTGTAGAATGACATGGAGGTAGCCTCAATCGAATCTGAAAATTAATAATATTCAATTCCTAGATGCATTTCTCTCTGTTATCGTTACCTGATTTTTAGATTAATTCATCACATACCCAAACTCGATTCTACAATGATTGTCTAATCTTAAGCCAGCTCCTGATCAAACGTTGTATTAACAAAGCTGTGAAGCCGATTTTCAATAAAACTGATTCGCCCCGAACATCACGTCATAACTACTACAGACCTTTACTCCTCGCCAAACTGGTGTCTTAACACCCTACAAGCTGACATTAACATACTGTTTTAACCTTCTGCTCTCAGTTTTATCTTTTTATTATGGAATCGTTCACTTTATATTACAGTCGTATTGAATTAGTTCTAATGAATATAAAATCACCCTTGGAATGCCATATAGTACGTATCACCAGTATTGCCAAGCCGGTCAGTATAATACTGTGATCAAAAAGTAAGGTGAAATTATTTATAAAATGTAAATTCTTTATTTATGCTTCTAAATCAATTTCATCCCCTTCAAAGTAATCTCAGTCCGATAAAACGCACTTTTGCCAACGCTTTTTCGAGTCCTCGAAACAGTCGGAATATTTTTTTTCCGGTATAGCCTTCAAGACCTTATTCGATTCGGTTTTGATCTCCAGAATCGTGTCAAAACGGCATCCCCGCATTGGCCTTTTGAGTTTGCTGAATAGCCAGAAGTCGCACGGAGCCAAATCAGGCGAACACGGTGGTTGCGGAACGATATGAGTCGAGCTTTTGGCAAAAAACTCGTTAAGAACCAATGCAGTATGGCATGGTGCATTATCGTGATGAAGGAACCAAGAGTTGTTGGCCAATAATACCGGCCGTTTCAGACGAACAGCTTAACGCAAATGACGCATAATGCTGAAATACTAGTTTTCGTTGACAGTTTGACCCGGCGGAAGGAATTCATAGTGCACCACACCACGATAATCAAAGAAATCTGTCAACATGACCTTGCTTTTCGTTCGACTTTTTCGTGGTCTTTTCGGTCTGCTTCACCTTTTGCACGATATTTGCTGGATTGGCCTCTGGTTTCAGGGTTGTATGCATAAATCCAAGGTCTCGTCGCCAGTAATAATGAATTTCATGTGGTCCTGATTCCTGATAGTCAGACAGCAAAGTCTCACACACATCAACGCGACGCTGTTTTTCCAAAAAATTGAGAGATTTTGGAACCAATCGAGACTTGACACACTCGAGACATAAAAATCCTTCACAATAGTTTGGGCTGAGCCGTAATGATATTCCAACACTATCAGCGGGGTCGCCGATTGTGAATCGATGATTTTCAAGTACCAAATCTTTGATTTGTTGGACGTGGTCCTCGTCGGTAGACTTGATGGTCGCCCATAGTGCGGTTCACCTTCAACGCGTTTTTGGCCCGCTTTGAACTCGTCGTACCACGTGGTAAACGTTTTTCTGTGCGATAGTTTAATCACCAAAGGCCTCGCGCAACATTTTCAACATGTCTGCACAAGAATATTCGTTCCGCAAACAAAATTTGATGCACCCATTGTGAAAATCGAAAAATTCACTTTTGGTTTGGTTTTCAAAAACACGTGTAACTCGAATATAATTAAACCTCTTGACAAACAGACCCTTGTCAAATGTCATAGACAGTCCTACCAACCTAATGCCTGGGAGTTTTACATGACAATTTCTAATTACTTTTTGAACACAGTAGTATGTACTCTAAATGGCAACAATTGCTAGATGATGACCTAATGCCCTCCCCCCTCTAATTTGACTCGCCCTCTTCATTTGCCCGATCATACAAATAAGACAGTATTCGAACTGGTAAAACCGTTTCCTAACTAAGTAACAGTGAGCCGTTCCTGAGGCTACACCCCCCATGACGCCCCTGCTGGGTAATACTCATTATAACATACTGTATATGCATGGTGTTATACCAATATACTCATACGTCAAAATGACTGTTATAGTTTTTGAACTATACTTGTGCTATAGTGCCCAAGGGTCTAAAAGGGTAATTACTCAATCATCGTAGCCTATTGTGTGTTGAAGACCAGATCGCAGAAAGAAAAAAGTTATTTGCGCGATGGGAAAGCGTCTACAGGATGTCAAACATGTAAAAAAATAGTTACATAGAAATACTCGAGCGTGTCATTTATAATGTATGTGCTATATGCGAAAGGTGTCTATGATATTGGAGGTATGATAATCTACCGGTTTGTACAGGGTGAGCCATTATTAAAGGACGCTGACTGTACCTTGGCAACCAGTCAACTTAGAGGTATCTGTTAAACAATATTGAAACAAAAGTGGCCGCTGGCGCCGTAACTCGGACCTCAAAACTGGAAATGTTGTTTATTCTAAAACTTCAAATACAATGGCAATTATTCTTCATTATTCAGAAAGTGCATGAAAAATCCTACAAACTAATGAAAACCACTTGTCATATCTTCATTCGTTATTAGGTTGCCTTTTTTTGTGAGTTTTTGACCCCTTTTTACGCCACACTGAAATCGTCAGATCATTCAAATACCCATTTTTCAGCATGCAGTTCACCCACCTTATCTTAGTCTGACGAATAGGAGTATTCCTAACCATCGATTTTTTTCTACTTGTCTGATGGGCTGCCCCAGACGTACCCCCTATAAAAGGCTTATATGGTGAATGTGGTAAACAGGATGCAAGGTATCCCTCCTTATCTTAAACCGCTGCGGTCGAGTGAATCCCCAAAATCCCTTATTGTGCTCCCCTACTATTATACCAAGATAAAAATGAATTATAGCTTCAAATGAGTGAGCAGCTGAAACGCCCCAGTATTTGATGGAATTTAGCAAAACAACATTTATTCTGCTTCATACAAAGTCCCATATCACAAATTGAACGTTCCCATAAGGTGCGTGTGACTATACCCGCTGTTCCCATTAGCTGAGCTGTTTTGTTACCTGCCATTCCGTTGCTGATAAAAAATTTGAGTCCCAGGCAACTAATAATCCCGTCAGAATACTATCAGGCATCAAGAAATTGATCTCTGAATTGGTGACCATCCCAGAAGACCAGTAGGCTGCAAAGGTCTAACCTTACCCTGATGTTTCTCACTGGAGTAGTCAAAAATTCAAAAAACACGTATATTTCAGGTCATGTTACTGAACCAAATAATAGAACTTAATTTTTGGAAAACTCTTATAAATAACTCTTGGTAGACTATTCAGTTGAGCGTATGTAAGCCAAGTATTTAGATGAGTTTTATAGCTACGGTCGAATTGTCATATGGTTTTGTTACATCTGCTTGTCCCACTTGTATGACATTTATTTAAATAAAATATAGTTTCCACTAGTCTGGACTGTATCATTATCTATTTCTATGACAGGCTCTTTGCGCATATGCAACAGCAACGAGGTTTTTTGAAAAATTTGCATTACAAATTGAGTTCAGCAAGGTGAAACCGCATTTTGACGTCACGTTTTCTCAAAAAATTGTTCCGGATTTTTCTTTGCATCTTTGTTGCTGTAAGATAAACATGACTTTATATAGCTGACTTGATTTTTGGAAAAAAACTAATGACGCCTTAGCCATGTCTATTTCAAATTTGGGACTAATTGTCCCAATACCTCTTCACCCTACGTCTTCCAAGTGCTTAGTCATATTTCTTCGGTAATCTCCCTCCAAGCGTACCTTAGATATGACTTAAATCAGGAACATTGTTTACATCAAGCTAAATGTTTCTTAGCAAAAATGTAAACTTGCCTACGGCCTTCAATTTATGACTGAAAGCTCTGCCTCGCCTCCTTTTTGAAATCATTATTTTTCGTCCTTTCAAACCGTTTCTATTGAAAAAGTTGTATTTCGGGAAAGTAGTATGGGGCAGTGGTTCTGATAAAAATTCACTTTGAGTTTTTGGTTAGGTTTGGATAATACGTAAAGGATAAGGGTCTATAAGCGGGGTTTTTGGCCCTTAAAATAACACAAATGTTGATCGCATCTATGAAAATTTGCACTTAAATATTTTAGAACACATTTTCGTACTTCTGATATGAAGTCTCAAATCTCACTATTTTGACATTTTTGTCCAACGTTTATTTTCCCATATTACGTAACTTAGTTTTTTTAATAAGCGCAACAATAGTTAAAACAAATCAATATACTCGTACAATTGCAACGAGACTTCAACTTTTGTTTTTGATGAGAGCGCTACAAAGCAACACTTTAATTTTTATATGTAAATGTTTGGTGTCTTAGTGTGTTTTATTATAGGCCTAAACTAGGAGGTGTTAAATTAATTATTCGAAAATGCGCGAATATTGGACAGAAATGCAAACATTGTGAAATTCGGGCTTTTAGAGAGCAATCAAAATAAAATAAAAAAGAAAAAATTGACCAAAGTTTGAAATACAAAATAATCATAGATGCGAGATAATTGAGCTATTTTCAGATCCGAAAACCCCGCTCTAAGACACTAATACTTCCTTACGTTCATACATGTTGAGAAATTTTGCGTTTGAATCGGATTTTTTCATAGTAATTTGTGTGTGTATCTATTGAGTAAGTAATGGCTATTTTCTATATGTTTTCACCCGGTATATCCAGCCGGTAATTCATCCAGAGTTCATTAGTTCTTAAATTGCTCTTAAGTTAAAAACTAGGAAGCTACCTCTAACGAGAAAAGTATGAGGCTGGTGATGGCGTGCGGTTTGTTCCGAATTCCAAGTTTCCGAAGCGGAGAAAATCAAACTTGCTCCTTTCTCCTTGCCTTTCTTCCCTCCCCGAAGTTACCTGCACGACGCTGTTGACACACGCCGCACAAGTTTCTAATGGCCCTCCAAAGTTTCGATCACGTATTACTGTCTGAGGAGCAGGAGACCTGTTAATAGAACGCCATTATTATGCATTTGGAAGCTCTTCAGCAACAATGTGTCTTCGAAGCTACAGTGGCAAAGTTGATCGGAGTTGAAGAGACAAATTAGACGAGCAGATGATTGTAATGATTTGTCAGTCGAGTACTAATGAAATCAGATGTGGTGAAAGCTGTTAGGCCTAGACTGTGGCTTTGCCATTAACCGATACCTAACGTACAAAAATGTGGTGGCACTACATGTTTTCCTGGCCATATGAGATGAGATGATGTTTTATAACTGATTATATTAACTCTTGATAAATACTTCTATAACTACACTATTATTACGTGTCGAAATCAAATATCATAGAATTACACTCCACTCCACTGCTGAAATTTATTTAGTGTTGAGGGCTAATGTACGGGCTAATCTATGGTGCGTGAAGTATGCCTGATAGGTGCGTGAAGTTACCGGAATTGGAAGTATATCTAAAAAATTGCGATACACTCTCCCCCAACCCTCCACCCTCCAGTTTTTTACCCGTAAACATTTTTCCAGCAATTAACAAATTCATCCAAATCCGAGCAGTACTTTCCAAGTTTTGGACGGTCCAAGGATTAGCGGACATACCGTGTGACAGACAGATTGACCGAAATGAATGACATGATTTTTCGTGATGTGACATATAACATTAAAAAACATGTCATCTTCGAAATTTTTCACGATTTCAGTACTTCTTCCTCCACCAGCAGGCATGGAAAGCAAAACAGATCAACATTTAAATTTGTTGGTGAAGTTACATTATCTAAAAATGTTCTTTCGTAGAGTACTGACCGAAAAATCGCTCGTTTGCTCGTACTGATTTCGCGAATGTGGTTTTCCCTTGTTGCAACAACCTTATTCAGGTCAAAGATCAGATCACAAAAATATATATTAAAATTTTTTATAGCTGTTCAGGTTCTACATTCGCGGCTGCTTTGGTATAAAACGGATATCAAAATTTTTAGAATCCTGCAAGTGCAATTAGCGTTGATAAAATGGCGAATGCAGTGTGCAAATCTTAGTATGCACTTCCACCAGTATTGACGTTATGTAGTTTAACCTAGAGAGCTGAGTCAATTCTACGCAAAGGAGTCGCTTCAAGGAACGATACCACAAGAGAAATTATAGGAATCAATTTCGATTATCTTGAGAGGATCGATTCCGCTTCCTGAAATCGTTGACCGTTGCGATACCAGCGATAACCTCAAGAAGTCGAATATAGTTTCTACCTTAATACGGATGCCTCCACTGGTACGGAGTTTGGAGCTTGGACGATTTTTGGACTCATGTTAAGGTCGCATGTCCTGTTTTTGAACTGCCTTTCTGGAGCAGTATTCTGAATCTTTTTCATCTGATTATTTCATGTTGTGTATACAATATATGGTGTTTGAAATTAGACCCTCACCATTGGGATCTCGGAAACTGTAAGAGATACGAAGTTGTTTAAATGGGACCAAAGTTGCGTATTTGGGTAATCAACAAAATGTCGCTTAGAAAGTTTCAAAATTCAAAGTATTGATTACCTAAATACAAATTTAAGCTACTTCGTATCTCTTACAGTTTCCGAGATCCCAATGGTGAGAATCGAATTTGAAACACTCTGTAGAGATTACTAAAAAACAATGTTATCAATTTTTTTGTCAAAAATGCATCTTTTGTGCATTTTATTTAGGAACTTCGGCAATATTAAAATTTTCGTTGTTCCATAAATATATGTAGTTTTTCGGAGTCTAAAATGGCATACGAGGGCGGTTCAGATATGATGAAGACAAATGCTGTAGATGGCGCTCATGTATGTCTTAAAGGTCGTGGCTTGAGTATGTGATAGCTGGGTCCCTTACGAACGTGTTGCACAGCTTTCGGCGGGAGCACATGTTTCATGCGCGTGCTAACGACCATTTGTGGGATCAAGTGCCCATCGCCGTTGCGCGACGTATTGTCGTTCGTTTTTTAGTGTGGAAAGGCGTTCAAAACACGGAAGTTTTCCTGCGTTTGCGAAATCAGTTCGTTAGTAAGTGCCTGAAGAGGATTGCTGTGTTTAAATGAGCCAAAGCCTTCAAGGGTGGCCGCGACACTGTCGAGAATAAGCCGCATGATTGTCGACCGAGAACCAGCATCACACCAGACAACATTCACCCTGCTGTACGTCGACTTCCTGGGCACCCAACGTTCCATCAATGCTGCATACTACTCTAACCTTCTTAAAACAGACATGAAACCCACTTATCGGTCGAAACGCAGGAGCATTCCAGCAAGAAGTGCGATTTTTTCCAGAATAACGCGCGCCCTCATGTTGCGCGTCTCACGCTCGATACAATATCAAAATTGGGGTGGGAGGTACTGGAACACCCCCCCTACAGTCCGGATTTATCACCATGCGACTACCACATGTTTGAACTACTGAAAGTAGACCTCGGAGGTCAAAGTTTCAACACCGACGACGAGGTAGAAGAGTTCGTGCGCACATGGCTGTCCGAGTTGCCCAAGGAGTTCTTCGATACCGGCATCAAAAGCTTCCGGAAAGGTGGTCAAAATGCGTAACTAGTGAGGGCACGTAACTAGAAAAACTTCAAATTTTTATAATTTTTTTCGATAGTAAATAAACGTGTCAGACCATTTGTCTCGATCATATTTGATCCACCTTCGTATTTATTCAGCACTTTTTCCTAAAAACTTAACACATTTTGACCGAAGGGAACAAACAATTCTTGGAATTTGTTTAATATTGTTTAAAAACTTTTGACACAAATTTGGGCCTAGCAACATGCAGCGCCGTTTTTGAATAAGCTAATGCAAAATATCGAAATAAGAATATTTTTCAGATATTTACCCAAGTTTAAGTCCGACTCCCACTGATTGCCACAAAAATGTATGTACTTGTACATAATTTCCACTAGGACATCGGAAATTATATGAAAGTGTCAACACCCCTTCCAATCTGATTCATGCTATAATCTCCATGACCTTCCAAGTGCAAAATAAACCCGCAGCCTACAGGCAGTACATGTGGTAGATTGTTCTTCGAATGCAGTATTCAAAATCAAATGCAATATCCAAATCCTAACAGAAGCGTGCCTTTCAAGTAGCTCGTTAAAAATCAACCCAGTGGACTTGAGATTATCGAAACCTTCAAGAGCGGGTTGAGGAGTCGATACTCTTGGATAACATAATCAATTCTGTCATTTCTTTGCAATGCTTAATAACAACGGTGCTGTTTTGGAATTGTGGAAATCGAAATCGAAAGCAATCGGAATTAAAAGGAATCGTGAAGGAATCCAAGACTCGAGGAATCACTAAATGGAACGTTTTGGCCGGTTGGTCCATTATATAGTATATATGGATATTTTTTTAAATAGATAGATGGATTTTGTTTGTAACAGATTCAATCAGACAAAATTGTTAAAAGAACAAGAGTACCTCATATTCCTACTATAAAAAACGACCAAATTAACAACTAATACAGTTATATTAAAAGGCTCAAAGACTTGAGAAAACGTGTGTGAACATTACGACACAAAAATAAATTAGGGAAACAGGCTTTTTGGATGTATATTGTATATATTGTCAGTAACAAATCAAAATTCTTGATTTCTGCTTCATCATCTACATTTTTATAATCTACTGTACCCACAGCCTTAAATCTCTCACTATGATGAGGTTGCTCATTAATAACATTATCTATGCACGTAACGGGTTGAGCAAAACAGGGTTGAGACTAAGTTTACCCAAGGGATTTTCGATACACTCCCGAAATAATATTTACGATGGAGATAAGTCGTGATGGATTATTCCTTCCTGCCTTGCAAGATCCTCCTCCGTTTTGCACGTGTCTGGAAAGTTTTAACGACGAGTTTCCGTTTACCTCCTATTTATAATCTCAGCCCTTCACCTGGAATAAAAAAGGTATTAGATCTAACATCTAACTGAACAAGAAGATGCAATATATTTGGTTTATAACTACACAGGGGAGATAATACCCTTTTTTAGACAGCTCGGTAGCTAGAACCTATGCTGCGAAATAAAATTGAAAATAAGTTCATGTCTGGAATTACTAACACATAGCGATACATGATCTTCCGTTACACGAGAGGATACTGAGGAGTTCCCAGGTTGAATTTAAGGTCATCATTAAACTCGTTTAGAGTAAGTGTCGTTTCGCATGGAACGTATGGTCAGGGCAGATCATCAGGACAGACGCGCAAGTACCATTGGTTTTGTATGAACATTTCACATTAAGCGCGTATGATCAGTGCGTATGATTTGGTACGACGGTCATACGCCGAGCCCGTGCGTTAACGTAGCATCAGCGCGCGCACGAGCAATAGTTTTAATGAGCGATTTCACAAAGGACTGACGGTCAGTTACATACCGGCAAGCGAGGTTGCCGTTGCTTGTCTGTGCACGTTTTGTGAGGTTACTTCTATGTTATTGAATGTACTGGAGTACAAAGCACCTTTTACTCGTAGATACTCGTACCTTGCACATATAATAGGTTGTACCTATAAACGTTTCTGTGTTATCGTCTCCTTTTAATTATAAGCCAAGATATGGCAACATCGATTTTCCTGCGATTGTTCAACATGGTATTCAAATTTGAACTGACGATCCGTTGCATGTGAAATGAGTACGCCCAACGTATCATCACCGCTAATATTTCAGAGCTGACCATATGCTCCATGTGAAACGGCTCTTAGCGTAAACCTGACCTTGATCATTTTTATAAATACCTTACTCGGAATAATATAAAGCTGTTTCGTTACCTTTGTTATTTTTCCAATGCTGACCTCGGATCGTCCTATATTTCCTCAATACGCAGTATACAAAGGGGGGGGGGGGGTGTAATGGAGTGGTTGAGGGTGTACTGCAATTTTTTAATGCTAGTGCATTAATACACTCCGATCTCCGATGATACTATTAGATATATATTTCACACATCATAGATTGCCCCGTACATACATTTGCCTTTAAAGCTTTGAACATTAGACAAATGTTTTCGACAAGCGTCCCTGCGTTTGCTGACCCCAATTGCCGCGGCCGGAGCGTCGGTGTTCGTATGTATCGCTCTAACGCGTCTTGCATGTTCGTAACTATTTTCTTAGATGCCTCCACTTCCCTAACGGCGACGATCGTTGATCGTGTGATCGTTCATAAAATGCACGATCACACGAGGAATGGTAAATATCCGGAGAAAACCTCATAGTCCATTTATATGTCTGGTGTAACTTCTGAAACTTAACATAATTGGATTAATTAAAATCACGTTGGCACACAGCTGTCTGTCCAGTGCTCCGACAATTTTATTGTTAATTCAAAGAATTGAGGAAGTGGTTTTTGTGGGAAGTTGTTTCATACTCACAGTGCAGGAGTTGATGATAAAGTGGTAAAGAACAGGCGTGACTGCGTTGAGTTAAAATGGTTTTGCCAGGTCTGTTTACCTGTCATCGATGGAAAGTTAAAGAAGACTGATCTAGCGGATGTTAAGGCCAGTGAAATTTTGATAAAAACTGGTAAGCTAATAAAACTACTGGAGTCGTCTAATACTATTACTGCTGGAAAAATGTCATTTGCTGAAGTATTGAAATCTAAACAGTCACCTATTATGAAACCAAAGAATGTCAATCAGAATAGTTCCACCACAAAAACAGTATTAGCACAAAAAAAATCACCTGCTGATATCAACGTATCAGTTACCAGTGCAAAGCAGGTCTCACACGGTCAGGTAGTGACGAGTATCAAGTTAAAGTGGGCAATATGATGAATCCAAAAATCAAGATACTTAATGTTAAGGAGGAGGAGACCATTGATGTTTCTCAATTTTTAAGTACGCTTCGGAGGGGAAACATTCCTGAGTATATGAAGGTGGTTCATAAGTACAAAACCTCAAAAAGCAAAGAAAACACTGTTAACGTTATATTGGAATTATCTCGAGTAGTGTTTAGCTACCTGGTGATGAAAAAAGGCAGATTATACATTGGTTTCAATGGATACAAATTCTTCGAATTTATTACTGTCAATCGTTGTTTCAAGTGTTCTAAATACGGACATTTTGCTGATAAGTGCCAAGCCCATCATAAAAAAGATCAATGCAGTAACGGAGGCAATCATTGTCTTTGTTCCAATTGTACGTATATATATGCGTCTCATGTTTTGAAGATACCAAACATTAGGTACAATCACCATGTCTTTGATCCTAACTGCCCAATTTATCTGAAACAAGTAATCAATATAAGATGAGGGGAACCGTATCTGTCTACTACCAAGCCCAAAGGATCTACAAGTACCACAGCAAGTGGCTATAACCGGCCGCGTGGTGGTGGTTAGACGTCTCCTTGAAAATTCGAGGTCGTATAGCCATTTTATACTACAATGTGTAGGTTGGCTCTTGTTGTGGACTTCGTGTGTCGTTTTTTTCCCCTCCAACTTCGTTTCCTCAGGTTACACCTGTATCCGGATGTGTGGACATATGTATCTACATTTGTAGTTTCATATGTGCATTCATTTCGGGCCTGATGAAGCCAACCAGCAGAAATACGTATCGCTCGGGTTACCTATCCTATTGTCTGCTCGAATCCACTTTCCTCCTTTTTGCGGATTTTACCCATTATTTTCCCACCTGTTGTTATATATATATATATATTAGGTTTTTAACGTTTAAAGCCTGGGCTCCTATGTAGCACTAATAAACTACAAAGTGCGTCTAAGCGTTGTCTAAAGTCTTATGTAATCAACTAACAAAGTTCAAAGTCTTGAACGTGGATCATACGATTTAGATGCAAAGAATTGTATGCTGAATAGTTGTAGACATGCACAAAATGGTGTCCATCAACTTATCCACACACTCACATGTAAGTCAACAGGCAAAGAAAGACTGTCATAATCGAGAAAAATGTATCAATATACTCTTACAACTTTGAGATGTCGATGTGAACCAGATCATGTGACAAATATCATATGCTTCTCTAGTATCAGGATTTAGAAACCATTAAAGAACCGCTTAGGCCTTTCGAACGTAGAATACTACGAAATAATTTTTTACTTCTCTACCTCCCAAACACATATCATATAAGAACAAATATCGGAACCAAGCAGTTGTTTGTAGATAGTGATATTGTCCAAGAAATAAAAGCAAAGCAATTGAGATGGACTGGCCACTCAACACTCAACAATGATCGGTTAGTGAAGTTGACCTGGAAGGAAGCACCACCTTTAAAAAGACCTCTTGGTTAATCCTTTACGAGAGGAATAACATGAAGTCAGACAATCTCCCATGTTTGTCTGGCCACATTCGAGTATATGTTTAAACTAATTTTTTATTGTACAACGTTTTGGTCACAATGGTAACCTTTTTCGAATTCAATTGACAGATTTGGCAATAAATTATCACGAGTCATCATACCATTGAAAAATATCTTCCAAGGTGGCGCCCAATCATTAGCTAATACATAGTATCCATCCATCAATTTTATCACCCCGTTCAAAAGTTAAGTAGGGCCCTCTACCATTCGAATGCTCAATGTTTTCTGCCGAATTCGTATAGTATACGATATATACTTTATTGTACGTATGGTATGTGAGATCTTGGACCACCGCATGTATTGCATTTTCACTATTATTTCTACATTTTATTCCGGATAAATGGTCTGATGAATTTAAATGAATTAGTAATCAATTCAAAGAATTAATGCAAATGTGCACCGAATAAAAATAAAACTGATATAGGCATTTAGACATACTCCATTTAAATGATGCATACTCGTACTAATGGCAAATATTAACGGATCAAATAAAAATTGTAAAATTTTTGGTGATTCATTGAAGTGCTATATCTCAGTAAAAAATGGTTCTATACAAGTTCTAAGATCATTTTGGTCAAATAATTTTTGAAGCTGCAGGCTGCTCGCAATCGTAGGGAAAAGTGTGGAAAAAATCGCAAATTTCTTCTTATATTTATATTTAAGTCTTCGGACGTCGCCCGCTTACTTAGTTTCAATTTGCTTTTTTCAGAACCTCCATTAGATCATTTCTTGCTTGGATATTTAGTTTTTTGTTTTTAGTGAAAAAGTACCCTTTTGGCATTGGTCGTCGATATCTCGGGAATCAATTTTTGCACAGAATATCAAATTGTGGGTTTAGACGCTTGAATGGATTCTCTAAAAGGACCGATGATCATTTATGGGAAAGCATTTTTCGTTATTTATACAGGCAAATATGGACTAACCTGGAATAATCCTTGTTTAGAGCAATCCAACTTTCGAACAAATTGAAGGATCAATTTATTTAGGCTTTGGTTTTCCAAAAATAACATAAATTACCCATTTTCCCTATTTTTTAGCCCATGTGAAGGATGAAAAAAATTGTTTTTCCATAAATTACCATTGACCCTCTTAGAGAATCTATTCTAGCTTTTAAAACCACCCTTAGGTTTTTTGTTCGATTATGCGATCCTTAACGTAAAGTTTTCATGAATTTGTAGCTTCAGCAGTAAACGATTGCTTGACAGTCAAAAGGTTTCCAAAGTGGTGCGAGGAAATTGAGCTTGTATGCTAATTTTTATTCTGCGGGGAAGCTATCTATGTCTGGAAGAGAGCATGTTTGGAAAGTGGAGAAGGGACTCATGCGCAATATAACCTGGTGGAAGTAGCAGTATCTACAGAAACTTCACAATGGTGGCGGATATGCTGACAGTAATTTCGTCAATATGACAATTGCTTGTTGCTTGATCAACTGAGTATCTAGTAAACATGTTAAAAAGCTATTATGAAAAAATAAGTTTTCAAGTATTTTAGTGACAGAAAAGAAATGGGTATCACTATGACAGTTATTTATTTATGTCTGCACGAGAAGGTTTCGCAAAGTGAGCTACGCATAATTTAGCGAAAAAGTAGTGTTCTAGTTCATTAAAAACTGTGAGTTTTAACCCAGAGGTTACAGTTATGTTGATGATTTGAGTTGTGAAAGCAGCACAAGGAAATCTGGATAAGTGCGTAAGTTATAAACGTTTATTTTTTCCGTTGGCCGTACATAAACAAAGTAAGCTGTCACGCCCAGTTACGCCCACGCTCTGAGAAGGTTCTAAACGACCAAGTTTCGATAGCGATACCATCCAATGATCTTGACACTACCGTTACAGTGTATTCGACTGACAGCAACACAAAATTGGGTACGCGATCATGACAGAAAAACCAATTAGTCTCGAGGACATCTACAATTTAATTGCAAACTCCAATACGGAACTCAAGGGTGAAATTGAGCAACTAAATAAGAACATCACAGAAGTAAAAAAGGAGATAGAGAACAGGAATAATAAATTTAAAGAAATTAAAGAAGAAAATAAAACATTAAAAAGCAAACTGAATGTGCTTGAAGCTAAGTCGAAGAAGTACAACGTAGTTGCGTATGGCATAAATGAGGAAGATAAAGGAGCAGCAGAACCAAACAAAATATTTTGATAAAATCTAAACAATTACCGAGAGGATCTGGCGTATTTGTCAGCAATGACTACACAAAGGAAGAAAAACAAGCTAGACAAGCAAATAACTCAGCATATATAAAAAACAACAAATTATATGTGAATGGTGACGCCTATTCGTATGAAATACTACAACAGGACGAGTTACCAGAAATATTTACAGTAGGAACTATATCGAAATCCGAAACAGCCCACAGATCCACAAACAACAATAGCCAGACCAAAAGAGGGGAAAAGAGATCTGCTGAAAAAGCTTCTTCAGGAAAGTCAAAAATCTTAGTAATTCATCAAGGCCCTAAATTAAGAAGCAATTCTAGGCCATAATGGACTCATACATTCGCGATTTTCGAATAGAAAAGCTTAGCACTAAACATGTAACATCTATAGATGAATGCAATAGCATTTTGAATTCAGAATGTAACACAGAAAATGTTTCGTTATTGCACCTAAATATTACTAGTATACATAGAAATTTCGACGAATTCAAAGTGCTACTACTACTACTACTACTACATGGAATCAAAAAAACATTCGACTGTATAGTTTTGTCAGAATGCTGGAAACTTGAAGATATTTCACTATATCAACTGGAAAATTATAACATATACTATAATGATGGATATATTAACAAAAATAACGGGGGTTATAGCTTATATCAATAAAAACGTTGAGGTGACCGAGAATACAATAATACAACTTTCTAACACAAACATAAAGATTTTGCAGCTTTCTATAAAAAACTGTAAAGACCTGATACTTGTTTCAGCTATTTACAGATCACCGTAAACAGACGCATTGTCATTTCTCAGTGACTTGGAGCCATATCTTGAATTTTGTAACAAAAGACGCTGCATCCATCTACTGGCGGGTGACAAACATAAATATAATGGAAAAGTCTGAGTTACCGGAAAAATACTTGAATACCTTAGCCTTGTATAATCTTCGTCCAGCAATAAATGACTACACAAGAGAAAGACTTTTTGGAACACTTCACAAGCATTGGTGAAATACTGGCAGAGAAAATACCACGCACTGCTCCTATCAAACAAGTAAATAAGCTTATCAACTCAATTTATTTAGACGATACGGATGAAAATGAAGTGAGGGAGACTATATTAAGCTTAAAAAATGGCAAGGCTCCTGGAAGCGATAACATAAAAGCTGAAACTCTGAAAAAAATACGATATTATATATGCAGACCTTTAAAATATATAATAAATGAATGTGCAGGAGAATTTCCCGATATTTTAAAGATAGCCACAATAACACCTATCTACAAAAAAGGTAGCAAACTTGATATAGAAAATTATAGACCAATATCTGTGATTTCGAGTATCGCCAAAGCTGTAGAAAAAATAATCAAGTCAAGGTTACTAAAGTTTTTCAATAGGTATAACATGTTACATAAAAATTAATTTGGATTTAAAGAAGGCATATCAACGCAAGATGCAATAGCTACACTATCCAAAAAACTGTACAGGCTAGTTAACCATAAGATCCCTGCTATTTGCATATTTATAGACTTAACCAAAGCTTTCAACACCGTTAGTCATGACAAGCTGTTGGAAACACTCGAGCTTAGCGGTATAAGAGAAACTACTTTAGATTTAATGTCGAGCTACCTAAATAAGAGAAAGCAGTGTGTCAAAATAGATAACGTGACCAGTCATTATAAAGACGTATGGTGTGGCATCCCCCAAGGAACTGTTCTTGGGACAATATTATTTAATATATATATATATATATTAATGATTTGCTCTCAATGGATGCGGGAGGTACACTGTTAGGATTCGCGGACGATACTGTCATAATTTATGAAGACTCAAGTTGGCCCGCACTTAAAAGTAAAAGTCGAAAATAGTTTTACCAACGTACTAGCATATTTCAACACTAAGCTACTCACAGTTAACTCTGAGAAAACTAGTTTTGTATCTTTCGCTATAAAACCATATACCACAATATCTGGGAATATATATGGATCAAAATAGATGGGATGTTCAAATCGAATATGTGACAAAGAAAATAAGATGCCTCATACCAAAATTCAAATGTCTTAGAAACATCATTAATACTGATTGCATGAGAATCTTATACTTCGCTCTTGTGCAGTTACATCTTTGCTATGGAATACTTGGCTGGGGAGGAGCTGGCTTCACCTACATAAAGAACTTGGAGATTGCCCAAAATATTTATTAAAAATTCTTTATAGCAAGAGCAAAACTCATCCATCTGATGAGCTATACCATGATTCTGGAATGATGGTCATTAGGCAAACCTTTATTTATAATTGCATGGATACTACTTCAAAAATAAATTATTTCATGAGGAAATCGCTCAAAAATATGATACCCGCCAGAAAGTTGCTAGGCACATAATGGTACCTAGGCCGGAAAAATCATTATTGCAACGCTCCTGGATTTATCTTTGCCCCAAATTGTACAACGAAATGCCTGATGATTATAAGTTAATACGAGACATTGCTTTATTCAAGACAAAATCAGTATGGGTGAAATGTATACCCAGGAGCATAATACATGATTATATAGAAGGCAAAACATTGTATACATCACTTTCACAACCCAAATGAAGTCACCGTTCTTAGAATAATAGCTGCTTTCTATTAATTTTTTATTTTATCATATTTTATTGTACTTTATTATATTTTATTATGTTTTATTATGTTTTATTATATTTTATTATAGTCACTTATATGTTTATACCGTATCTAAGGTATGATGGGCACTGCAATTTTAATTTAATTTAATATTAATTTAATTTAATTTAATTTTATTCTATTCTATGCTTGATATATCCTTGTCTTTATTGCTCACAAAATAAATGCAACTACCAGTTTTGTAATGTCATTTTAGTTTTTATTGTCCTTTACCATAGATGTACTCTTTTTTTATTGTTTAGCCTTTTGATTTATGTTATTTATTATTGAATTTAGTTAAAGTGCCACAGTGTCAGTTTAAAGTTTTGGCGTTTCTTCCAGTGATCGTGTAACAGCGAATTATGTCAGTGCGTGCGTTAGAAGTACATAGTGCATTAGCAAGTACTTGATAGTCTATTTTATCTGCGGATAGACAACTGACAATAATAGGATGGCCACACACAAGATTTTTCTTTCGTGGCATTACTTTTATTTGTCATTGATACTCCTTTGTGGCAACAGTCTTTGAAATTTATATCTGCATGATTGTATTTGACAAATAAATTATTATTATTATTATTATTAGTTCTACAAGGACGGGTGTCGGGGCCATATCATTCAATCATTCCATATTGACGCCAGGCACCATACAACGGGACTTCTAATTTCTTGCTTAACAAGCACAGAAGGTACATAGAAGGTAGTTTTGGACTATCATAAGGTCCTGAAGACACGAGTAACAGTAAATTATGGAAACGAAATCTCTCCATAATTGCTTGCGATGCCGTGCTTCATATAGTCTTGCACGGGCAATTATCTCCCTATGAGTGTGGCTAAGAGAGATTGGAATAATATGGAAAACATTGGAGGTAAGAAAAAGTATTCCGTAATAACTGGGTCTGCTAAACTTTCATAATTTAATTTAATTCACATTGCGAATCTTGCTGTACTATTTAATATTTGTTACTTAACTCGCAATCTTTCTAATTCCGTTATGCCTTGAGTTACAGATAACCAACGTACATTTTTCATGACATATTACCGCAAATTCACATTCCAAACAAAAATTTGTCTGCAATCCATCTGGCGCAAAGTATAATGCGGCCGCCGGTTAGAAAGGGATCAATTTTTATGAAAATATATGAGCACGTTTCTCGGAATACAAAGAGGTGGCCATTAAGGAATATCAGCGAGATAACTCATTACTTCAGATGCAGCTGGGAGAAAACTTTGATTAACTGTTTCGTTGCAAAGAAGGCGAGCCTTGTGTAAATGCAAGTGGGAAACGGAGAGAAATGGATTCAGAAGCGGGATGTGCTAATTTGTAAGTAAACAGAGCCAGATCTTTACATTTTCCGTCTTATGTGTCATTGAACTTATCGATTTTAGATAATGGCGTTAGAGGAGACAGAAAAGATAATGTGCTTCGAGAATAACTTTGAAGCTTTACTGGATGCATTACTAGTACAGTAGCAAAGAGTCTTGGCCGCTTGAAGATTTGCTGTTTGATCATTTGGATCATTTTTCTGCTCAGTTGTCTTTAGATTTTTAAGACCTTGGATGTCCCCAAATTTAATTGTATTTCCTTAGAATCCTTTGTGCAACTCGTGCATCTACAAGTTTCGGGACTTCCCTATATTCCACTGGACCTCCGGATTACCTCGAATCTCCTTAGATTGCGTCGCATACCCTCCCAGTTAGGTAGACAATCTTCTAGGATACCATGGAATCTTCCTTGCCTCTGGTCTCCCTAGAATCGACTGGATCTCTTCAAATTTAGTCTCGAATGTCCTTTAATTTGTTCGGATATCTTCACAATGGAATACTTTACTCGTGACCATTTGCTTAAGCGCAACCCATTTCAGCTAGTTTTTTGATTCAATTATTGCACAGATGAGCCTACCGTCACGGGTATTACGTATCCTGAAAAGCGAGATTTCGTCGTTTTCTTATATTTCGTAGGTTTTTGTGACATAACGTAGGTTTTTCTACAAGATGTTAATTCAGGACAAGCTGTTGTACACTTTTTGTGAACTCGTTTTGTAGCTGTAAGTGTTGCTTAAACGTTAGCGAACAGCGATCATAGCCATCAAACGTGGAATGAACTATTTTTACACGAAAAACTACCTAGTCCAGAAGATGACATTTCTACGTTTTTTTTTGACGTTTTTTAGGTTTTTTACATAATACCCCTGCCGGAGTGAGCTGATTTTTTTCTAGGTAACATACTCCTTTAGGGACCGTTCTTACCAAAATCAGCTGGCGACAGCAACGCGACTCGGTACAACTGTAGCCTGTTGACTGTATGACAAGTTTTTATAAGAGCAAAATGATAATGAGTTTGATTCCCTAGAAAAAAATTTTATCACTTTTTTCATATGATGATGATTCCAGAGATTTTCGATCAAACGCAGCAAATGCTCCAGTCCCATCATGTCGCCAATTTGAACTTATCATAATATCACAATACCGCCAAAAAATATTGTCGCCAAAACTGTGGGAAAAAATTTCTTCGCCTAGTAACCTCTTCAGTTAGACCATTCGTAAATAGTGTATACGATATATAAATTCGCGGAAAATACTACGGAAGGTAAAGTATCCATTAATTCAAAATCTATATTTATTAATTTATTGACGTCTTTTTCATAATTATAAAGTCCCCATCCCAAAAATGGAGTCACGATCTACACAGGGATTTTTGAGAAATTATTGTGTCTATAATGAAACTAGTTATAACCCGCGTTCGTTTTACACACAATCTCAGATACGATCACCTCACTTCAGCTTGCTCAGTTTATTGCACTGTTTAGTGCTGAGTGTAGCTCCATGATAAATTTTACTAAAATATCATTTTGCAGGCTAGGTTCTGATGAATGTAAGCTTACCTGTTCTTTTTAAATGCTGAAATGAGCTAGACATTTGTTGATTTGACAGCCTCACCTTTGTTGTGACTGACTTACTTCATTTATATCTAATTTGTATTTCATGTTGACAGGATGAAACACACCGGAACGGGTACCACGTATCTTGAAAAGTGACATTATGTCGATTTTTTTTAACATTATGCTGGTTTTTTGACATGTAGGTTTTTCTTCAAGATATTAACTTAGCACTTAGTTGTACGTCATGAGGCTTGTTATCAATCTTTGGCTCTGATGTAATGTAAAATCTGCTAACATTACTGGAGGTCTAAGTTGTATGTGTTGATGATAATTACATTGGGTTCTTGTCTCAAATACACTTAATTGAGATTCAAAGCTAGGAATTAGTTGCGCATCCACTTTTTCTTATCTATTCTGGAAATTACATATACAAATTTGCTGAATTTAAAAAATGAGAGAGATAAGAAATAATTATATCCACTGTACACTGTCGAATTACAAGCCATATACATACTTAGAGTAATTACACACAACGCGGGCGCGGTGATGATTTCCCGTAATTCTCAGATTTTCGTAATTTATCTTTGAACATAACCTCTCTTCAGAAAGCACAACATAAAAATAACCCGTCGGGCACGGCCAATAGATATACTTTATTGGCAGCATATTCAGTAATGATTTTCTCACCCATAAAATATCACTGATTTTATACACATGCACCAATACACATACTCATCCAGATGCGATCTTGCTATTCAAACAACTTTCTTCTCAGAGATGAAAACTATAGATAAGGACCATTTGTCCTCGCAAAGCGTATGCAACCAATAATGCGTTTATTTTAGTTGAGTGATTCCTCCTTAGATGGACCTTCACAACGATCCTAGTGAGCAAACGTAGAATGACTGTTTGCGCCCTAAAAACTCCCTAGTTTGCAAAATGATATCTTTTAGGTTTTTTTGACGTTTTATAGGTTTTTTACATGATACCCATGCCGTATTGAGTAACTTAAAAAATAGCAAATATATCGATTTTTAATGATATGCAGGTTTTTTTTCAAAAAAATGTCACGTTAGAACTAGCAGTCATTCACCTTATGTTCACTTTTGTGTGTATGTCCTATACATACTATTTCTTGTAATTAATTGGAATTTGGGGTCTAAAGAAACACAGTTTCCTGCTATAAAGTTGCCGATGTTACGGAAAAATGTATTCCCATCTTCAGAGATATACAAAAAAATATTAAAAAACTAACTTTACGTATACATTAATCAACAATTTAAATAATAAAATCCAAGTAAGAGGTACTAACTTTGGTTAGTACATTATATAAAATGAGCTATTTTAACTCATCCCCAAATTATATAAGATAGCAATTCTCAACATGTACACACGAAATAAAATAAAAATAAAACAAATATAAAACCATTAGATATTTGAAAAACGATTAAATATTTATTTTGAACACGGGATTTCCTTGATGAAGCAGTTAATGAGGATGAGGCAGTACATGTCTCCAAAATTTACTAGTCTCCTCAGTTTTTCGTAATTTATAACATAACCTCTCTTCAGAAAGCCCAACATAAAAATAACCCGTCGGGCACAGCTAATAGATATACTTCATTGGCAGCATATTCAGTAGTGATTTTCTCACACAGCAAATATCACTGATTTCATACACATCTGTGATACCTAAAACTAAAACTACCTAGTTTGCAAGATGTCATCTTATAGGTTTTCCTTGACGTTTTATAGGTATTTTAAATGATACGCGTGCCATTTGTCGAACATTATTAAATTCATGTCGGGCTACACAGTACTAGAGACGAAAGCCTGTCAGAAATCTGGTACGTTGATTTTGATAGGATTTCGGTCACTGTCACTGTGACACATTCTAACAATAGTTTAAACCTGCAGATCAAGCAATAAAAACATGTGTGCTGTGCCTCTCAGAGCTATTATCCTTGGGATCACTAGGAAAAAGTATTACCTAATATAACATGTAACTAATAAGAGAAAGCACATATTTTTGTGAAGCATGAAACTTATAGTAGAATCTTTAAAATTTGGAATTATCCCACTCCTTTGGGGACTTACATATTCTCACGATATCTTCTGTCGTAACTGTTTTTTGCTTTTGAGAGACTTTCGAGCGCACACTTTCGAGCGCAATTTCGTACGTTTGTTCTGAACCCTCCCGGGAAAAATGATGGTAATTGGCGACACTGGTTGGTGGTGACACCAAATGCCTGTCAACCAGTGTCAGAGGCAAACTTGAGTGCTCACCTCTTAAGTAGCACAAACACAACTCCTGGCATTAAACTTCCATTGCACACCTTTTTGTATCATACAGTTTACGAGTAATTCAAAGGAGCATTAGTGGAGGTGGTACATTTTGAAAGTTTTGAACAAATGCGCTTTAAACATTGGGCCTCTCCCGTATATGAACGGTGCAGGCTTACAAATGAAATTAAAGCTACACATACATCGAAATTGGAAATTCACGACTCAATGCTCATCTGCACAATAGTGGATAATGACTAGCAGGGCAGAGCCGCTGCGTGCACCTGGGTATATACATGTTGATAAACGTTCTCTGATTGCTATCGAACACGACAAAACTACGCTTGATTGAATTGCGTTTGACTTTGTATATTCCTCTTTATACTGATGCGCATTTCGGAGTTTTAACTATGGGACATTTTTAACTCATAGCAAAGGTTGGATTATCCAATAAGTAAACTATTAACCTAGAGGCGGATCATTTTCTTAAGTGGAAAACATCTTCGTCCTAGAGTATAACTTATAGATTCATATCCTCAGGGATCTCATCTATTTTTTTAAAGTCAGTATGGTTTACTTTGTTAACATCTTTGGCATTCTTGTAGAAAAATTACCCATTTAGATATTCAACTTTTTATATGAGTACATGATCAGTACATTCTGCTTAAAATCTGAAATAAAGTACACTAAAACAACAACCCAATATGGAAAAAAAAGTACTGTAATTGTGTATTTATTGAATTTTTGTCTCTACTCTGTGCGCATTAGAGCAATACTTTCATTTTAATTCCACGTCTACCCTCGGTCTGTCGGCTAAACTTTGGCCCGTCTAATACTTGGAAAGTACCGCTCGGATTTTCATGGAATTTTCAGACGAGATTTTTACTATGCCAAGGAGAAAAATTTTTGTAGTTTTTGAGAATCTTTCAAACTCCGTTTCTTCAAATTTTGTTAGAGGTAAACATTGGGAGATGAAGGCTGTAGGGGTGTGAAGGAGGGTGTATTGCAATTTTTGGCGGCACCATATTTATAAACTACTAACCCCACTAATTCTAAGAGCCTATGAGGCATATTTCATACATTTATTAAGTCGTATTGAGACTTAGAATGATATTTTGTAAAAAAGTGAAGTTTATTCTTTGCCAATTGAAAAATGCAGAGTCAACCTGTTTGACGCCATTCTTTTGTTTGACTTCATGGAAGCAAACGATATCCTTTAGAGATACCCGTAGGTGGCGAGTAACCTCTTAGTTATTTTTGGAAGATATCCTTCCTTACCATTCTGATCTAACTTCAGAGAATAACACTGACTTTCATGAACTTTCGTCATCATTCTCTGACCGATCTAACCATCTTCCTGAAATCGGCCCTACAGTTAGTAATTGCAAGCCAGATATACGTCTTACAAATGTTTCAATCGTTGTGTCTATTGCTCAACAGCTATTCCGGGTAATTCCCAGTTCCCTCACGAAAGGAAAACTACCACCCTAGAAAAGGAAACATCCATATTTCGTCGGCTTTAGTCACTTTTTTCCCATCATGGCAAGTTCGTACGTTTTCGGTCTTGTTAACCGTCCTGTTGTTTTTTACTGTTTTACTGGCGGCGGAGGTCTAGCAAGAAGTCGAGTCCTTTGAGAACAATCTTTACAGCTACTCTAGGTCCAAGAAAAAACAGAAACGTTTAATTACACTAAAAGGCCGTCCTTCTTGTAAAATCACAGACATTACGGAAGAACACTGCATAATTAAGCAGGATTGTTAGGATAATTTATGAGACTGTACAGTAAATTGGACAGCTGCTTATTTAGCGTAAGGTTGTTAAAGCACTGTAAATTCTAGATGGGTATTTAGATAGTCTCTTTCACTCAAAACCTTAAGATGCTAATTAAATGAGAATAATGAGGTAGTTTATATTTATACAGTATGTTATTAAACCTAAGAATCATTTGAAGTGGCTTGGGGTTGCTCGTCCAGCGGTATGTGATTTGGGTGATGCGAGGAAAAGGTTCAAAGTTGATCAATGTTATTTGCTTTATGGGCGATGACAGCGCCAAGTACCGTCGGCATTAATGTTAGATTGACATATTTGTGCTTCTACCTACTACTATTCGTAGGACCTTTGCTCTTGGTTGAAGTCTTGTAAGCCAGTAAGTCTGTCAGGTCTGGTTGCCCAGATACCAAACAAAGTCAGGGATTGTGCTTCTACCACGCAATATAATAATAAACAAATTATAGCTGAAAATAATGTATAGTCGGTCTTTATATAATTATGAAATAGGTATTTATAAATATTGTACGAGTAACCTAAAGTAACAATAAATTATTTACATATTTCGTGTTTAAAAAAGCTGTCTTGCTTTCTTAAAAAACCTGAAATGTGTAATATCAGTCCACATTTTCCACACGAATTACACTTTTTGAGATTATGATATTTAAGTAATTCATAACCTAACATTATGCTTTTCTTGTTTATCTCCGTTACTATGAACCTAAGAATTATCTATATATCTGTAACGAAAAAGCAATTCGTGAAAAATATCATTTTCTAGAACAGGTGAGGATATGTAAACTCGCATTACAGCAGGTGTCCATATATTCCGTTCCATTTTAGTTCTATTTGCTTTAATACATCAAAACACACAATGTTTGCGAGTAACTTTCTTACACATGATGGAATTGATCCATGAATACCTACTATATTTGGACGTAAAAGTGACAGTTGCAAGTTACAGGATGACAAATTTCAAGATGGCGAGCCTACTGCCCGGGAAGTATTGTAGTTGCGAAAATTCCCGAAAATGAGATATTTCCTTTTTTGGATGTTATGTGACATGCACATAACTAAAAGCCATCTCACTCATTTGTGTCTGTCGGTCTGTCTGTTGGTCTGTCTGTCGGTTTATTCGCTAATCTTATAACCTGAGAAGTACGGCTCGTATGCCAAGGACACAAGTAGTTTTTGAAAATCGGTCCAGTGGCGGCAGAGAAGAAGGCCTGAAACAAAAGAAGTAAATCCGCTCAAACTTCGTTTTTTGACTGTTCCGAGGATCCTGATTTTCTTTTTGAACAACATTGGGAGGTAAATAAACTTGGGAGTGGGGGTGGGGAGGGTACTCGAATATCTCGATTTTTTTATGACGGTACATTTATACACTCCCAGCATTGGTAATTGAACGCACCTATTAAATATATTTCACACATCACAGATTTCGCTGTACATTAGCCCTGAAAACACATTTCATACGTATTTCTGTTTTCTATGGTCTGCCCGCGCTACCACAGTGCCTCATCTGTCCGAGTTAGGTATCGAGGAGTCGTTTCCAGATGCATTACCGGTAGGGCAGGGAAAGAATGTCTATAGACTAATTGCATAGACCTGTTTGACTTACTTTTTTCTCAGAGAATCTAGTTTATGCTGACCATATTTCTTTATCTACTGATAACTGGGAAGTGCAGAGTTAACCTACTTAATCGCTTATAATTCAACAGCTAATGATCAAAAATGTTTCAAGATGGCTGGACTGGGCGAATCTCCTACTGCTGTATATACGGTAAAATCCATTATTCATTAATTTCACCGCCCAGCTTACTGACTTGACCGGTACAGAAATAAGCAGCGGGAAGGCGTCTTCAAAAAGCACTGTAAACAAAGCAATGAATGAAAAGCATTTTTGAGCAGCAAATCTATTCACTTTTTGTCGGTAGATATTGTACTATCCTGCTGTATAATTACAAATAAACCACCTCCCTCTCAAGTTTAAACTTATCGCAATTTATCATCCACGTGCACCAATCATAATCCCACTTCTGAAAGCACATGAACCTAATTTGCACTACCGATGATCATTCAAGATCTGCCTCCCCAAAGCTTCCTATTTTCCCAACCAGATACTTGACAGCTAATTAACGAACAGTGGGCAAAAAGGAACAAACATTATAGTAGGGCGCATCGTGTGCAATTAGAGCCTCAGATGCTCTTTTGTCTTTCACCAGAAGAGCAGCGGTGCCTTTCGGGGTGACGCGCGACGTCAAGACGGTATGTTGAGAACTGAGAAATGACAACTGGCGCGTGAACATGCATTGTCTAATGCCTTGTTTATCGTTCATCTAAACCTAAATATTTGTTCTCAAAGCCAGACGCATGGAAAAGGAGCTTTCTAAGTCAATTTTGTCACACACATATTAGTATTAGTAGTGGGGAGGCGAAGCCTGTAAACTAGGCCACCTTTTACAGTTTTTGCTGACCCCGTAGTACTACTACTCCACAAGCCAGCTTATAGGTCATTGAATGAACTAGCTCCAGAGATGCGGTGTACCTATGTTGATCTTGCACCGATCTGGCACGTAGCTTGTCAGATTAATGTTTCTGCTATTGGGAAGGGACGCTGCTAAAATAAAAAATGGCGGTCAGAAAGGAGCTGATTTGAATGTTGTATTTTCAGAACCACACGGAACGCCGATTTATGATCTTTCCTTATAAGTTTCTTACTTAATCATAACGATTATGAAAAACCGATTGAGTATGTGTACAGCTTATGTGATAGTGTGATACATATTTATCGGAGTCGCAAAACAGTTGAAGAGGAATCAGTATTTTGAGCACGCTCATGATAGCCCGCCTGATTCAATTTACATATGACAATGCTATATTAGATTATCTATAGATGTATTCAACAGGCACATTTATAGAAGGAGTCCTATAAAATTATAATCATACCATCTTTTGATAAAACAGTAAAGAGATTTCGTACAGAGATGACAAGGGGAAGAGTTGTAAGCTTATAATTATGTATAGGTGTTTTCAAAGGAGCTCGCATGTCACAGTAAAACAACACAAATTACATTAGTTACATTAACCTCCCACAAGCATACAGGGTGTTTATTTGGAAACATCCCACCACGGATTTATCGAAAACCACTGATTAAAAAAAAAACGCCGAGACACGTCAAAATATTTATCAAGGGGGACAACTTTTTAAGCAAAAACTACTTCACCGCCTTTCACCCTGTGCCCACAGGGTCTCCCCCTTAAAAATTTTAAATGACAAGGGGTATCCCGTAATAGCTTGTTTGAAAGGTCTTTCGAAGTCATTTATTTTGACGTTTGATTTTTTAAAACCGGTAGATTCGTTTTCAACAAAATTAGAAAAATATTTATTTACCGTAATTTGTTCAGATAGAAAACGAAATAACACGAAAAGATCACTTTTTATTTAAATAAGTGTTCAAAATGCAGCCCGTTATTGGCCAAACATTGATATAGGCGATGTTCAAATTTCTGAAGGACATTTTCTATGATGTGTTGACGCAGTTCATCCAAACTTTTAGGTTGGGGAGTAAACATAATAGTTTTTAAATGGCCCCATAGAGATCTAGCAGGCCATTGTATAGGCCCTCTTCGTCTTATCCATTTATCTGGAAACTCGTAATCTAGCTATTGCCGAACCGGAAGAACATAGTGAGGAGGTCTTGCTGGAAATACATACATACATACAAATTTCAGCCTTATCGAGTATAGGGTTTCGATCCTCTTCGATTTGGTGATTTCAGTGAGAACCTGATTGATAGTATTTTCCAACATATCCAAATAAATGCCTTCATTCAAATTTCCATTAATAAACAAAGGCCCAATCACTTTGTTTCCTAAAATGCCTGCCCATACATTATTTTTGGGGGGTACTCGGTATGCCCTTCTACAAAAGCATTTGCTCCAATACCTGCAGTTATGCTTATTAACAAATCGATTTAGATAACGCATTCATCACTTAAGCAGATATTCTTTGCATAAATGGTATTATCATTAATCGCTGCAGTCATTTGTTCACAAAACTCAACTCGCCTATCAAAATCATCTTCGGTTAACTCCTGCAATATTTTCTTTTTAAATGGATGAAATTTATGTAGCTTAGTAACAGTGCGTACAGAGCCTAATGAAATACCAGTCGCAGTAACAATTTTGCGTAATGAAGTATTAGGATTTACTCCAAAAAGACCCAAAACTTCAACTTGAGCGGCTTCATCCCAAACTCTCAGATGATCACGTTTTTTTTGCAACAGATCCAGTTTGGGTAAATTTAGTAACAAGGTCCAAAACATTACTCCGGATGTCTGGCGTTAAACGTGACGGCAGTTTACCGAGCACATTGATTTTGGGCACCATAAATTAGAAACATTTCCACTCTTTCAGCTAGTCTGTAAACCTTCTTGGAAGTAAAATCTCAATCAATAAATTAATTTTCATTATCCCAAGATTGTCACAAAGGTAACTGACAGCAAATTGAATTATGTCTTTCCCTTAGCAACAAATAAGTAAACAGGTGTAACAGTAAATACAGTTCACAAAAAGAATGCGGAAATTCGGGTTGTTATTTGGTTGTTGCCACGTCTAATCTTCCGAATGGCTGTTTATGCCGTTTTAAATTATAAACGAATATCACAAGAAGTGATATTTTCGTGTGTTTTTGTTTTCTATCTGAACAAATTAAGATAAGAGCCATGAATTTTGTTTTAGCGACCTCAATGGATGAATGAAGTTTTTGATCGGTCGCGCTCTTAGAATCGAATAAGCCTTGCAATTCTTCCAAATTATTGCGCAGTACCACTGCGTTATCCGCGTATCAAATTGCATAAACTACCTCCCCGTTGATTTTTACCCCGATATCAAGATATGGTAAAGGTGCATTCAAAACACTGTTAGAAGTTTAGTTAAAAAGCAGCGGTCCCAGGATACCGGCCTGATGGTTTTGTTTTACATTCTTCTTTTTTTACTTAACACGTACTACTGCGCTCTGTTCTGTTGCCAGTATAGGTTGTCAATAATACGATCCTTGAGGATCCAGCCTGTGAACTTAATGGGAATCTGTAACCATTCATTGTTCACATTAACCGCAGAAAGCGAATTTATATGAATCGCATTTCCGTACAAGATGTTTAACTATCTTGACTTGTGTATTGGACCACCCTGCAAATATGAACATTTTGTGAGCGGTTGATGAGTTCTATGTGTGAAATTCATTTCAATCTACCGCCCATGCAATTGGGGTACGGTGTAAAGAGTAATTGAAATTGAATTATTCAGAGCATTCGCGTGTGGGCATTGAAGTCTGGTCTGCAGCTTGTCATTCCCCTGTCGAAAGGTTTGCTACATTTTTCGAATTTATCGTTTGATGTTCAATGCTGTTTTAATACATGGAGTAATCTTCTAGAAATTTAAATTTTTACGGCAAATTCGGCTGGGGAAATTAGCGGCCTTCCATCTGTGGGGATTATGAACGACAAGTAATTACGATTACTGGAATCAGACATGTAAATATGAAAGTCAACGAAATGAGATAACTTGCGACATAATTTCATAGTGGTCTACGGCTCGGCGAAGCTTCCGGTTATTTTGCAAATTAGAATCAGGCGTCATGCCCGTTCTTACATCACATTCTTTATTTTATAACGGTAGAATTACGGCAGCATTAAACTGAGGAGCAATTCACTACGTGTTTTCATATTTAAAGGTTCTTACATTTGCCACTTAAAAAGATGGAGCACTGAACCTGACGTCAAAGAGCCTTTGACGGGGTTTTGGATATTTTAGGCTCATAAAAACTTTTATTTTTTTTTATTAAGATCTACAACATGCGAAATTAAAAAGTGTCTAAGGAAGAAGAAAAGCTGATAACTTCCGCACCCGACAGTTTATAAAAAATTTGATGTAGAGGAAAGGAACCAAATTTGAGATACTTTTTTTGAAACGGAAGAATAAAGTACTTGTTGTTTTAAACGAGCGTATATTTCTAAATAAACTTGCCATTTGATGCTCCTAGCATACTCTAAGATAAAAAAATAATATCAAATGTATTTTCTTCAGACAAAAAGTATATTTTAAAAAAAAGTAAATATTTTTGTGAATTTACAGCTGGTTCCGTAATTTGAGATATTATTAAAAAAATCCCTTTCTTTTGCAGAAAGTGCAAATGCAAATTTTATTGGTAATCTCTTCTCAATTTTTATGTGCCCATCTACTACATTGGCTGTATTTTGCCCATTTTTCACTCTTCTTATTTTTGGAAAATCGACCCGTACAAAATAAACATTCAGAATCGCCTTCATTTTGCTTTTGTCTGAAGATGAATCATCCAACTTGAGGCTTCCGCTGTATTCTGAACTTGAACTGGAGGGGGAAGGTATCTATCCGAATCCTTTTGAGGCTTTTAAATAATCCATCTCCTAACTCTTGTGTTTCCAGGGGTGTTTCAAATTAGGAATTTTCCCTTAAAAAGTTTACACAAGCATATTTAGGTTATAGGTATAGTATACCTAATCAAATCACAATATTGTAAAATAAAATAAATAAGGTATTTGTAAACTACTAAATCTATATCAGACAATTGTTCTAGGTAACTTACCTCAATTTTAGTAATCACTCTTTCGCACTATTAAAAATATTTTTAACTCTCAAGAAGTAACAAGTTGTGATGTCACAGCAAACCATGTGCAAAACTAAACTGTAAACACATGTAGAATACTACTGCGTCTTAGTTCACAACTTTTTGGTATTACTAGAAGATGCGGCTACAAAGATATAAAGTTACACCACTGTCTCAAATTAGGCTTTGGTTCCTTTCCTCTAAACGCGTCAGGTATGGACAGTCTCAAGAGTTTTGCTCAATCACAATACAATTAGCATTGTCAAACCGATATTGACAAAAAGTAAAGAATCAGTACAGTCTCCAACTTTTGTTACAGAAATAGTATACAAACTCAATTTATAGTTATCAGCAAGTTGCTAGATATTCCTATTTTATTGTCTGACCCTTGATACTGTATTACAGATGTCCTGCAACGCTATTTGAGTCAATTTGAACATTAGGACTACACTGTTCTCCTTCAGTATCCCTTTAAGATTACACAATTTCTTGTACAATATTTGGTCCAATGTCTTCAGGAATCTGGTATGCAAAACAAATAACTATCTGATGATTTCAAGGCCTACCTATGAAGTTCTGCTTTTTTAAATAACCAAGGTTTGGCGTTGTCAATGTTTGACGTATTTGGAATCAGAATTAAAAACTCTCTTCATCTGTGCAAAAATCCGATATAGCGTCCATACGAAAATAAAGTTGACGCTGGAGGATAAGAGAGAAACGTCATATTGGAATTCTAATTACGCCATCTTCAGGAAAAAACTGAAATGACTTTGGGAAGATTCTGTTTTTACCGTCTCTCTCCGGATGTACTTTGGATTTCGAAACTCTCTAAGCGGCAATTTGTTAGTTACCTAAATATGCAACTTTGCCCCCATTTAAGCAACTTCGTATCTCTTTCAGTTGCCGAGACCCCAATGGTGAGGGTAGAATGAGAAAAACCCTGTATATTGTTTAATATCATTCAGCAAATAGGCTAAAACGCTTAAGCTAAGCATGAAGTTTTTGTTTATTGAGAAAGAATTAGAGTGGGCACAATTGTGGACTATTTCTTCTACAATAAATTGTATAAATCTCAAAATGATAATTTTTCAATACACAACAATTTTCATTTGAGAGCTTGTCCCTAAAATTGAACCAAATCTTGTACAAGAAATTATGGAATCTATAACGGTTTTTAGGAGCATACAGATACTTTGACAGGACGCCGCTAAAGTTTTATAGTTTCATTATTAGATGGGCCGTACCTTATGTATTGCTAAATATCTTAATACTGTGATGAGTAGGTAAAGGTGTACAGTGTGAGTCGAACATAAATATGTCATTTAAATATATTGCATCACAAACATGTAATTAATTACCGTGGGAAATAAGTCCCGCTGTCTACGTTTGCGATTTTTACCACAATTTTTAACTCTGTTGCTAGTAATTGCTTTATAATTATTGCTGCAGCCTGGCGAAAGGCCTAACAAAAAATTGAGCCTTTTATCCGCTTAAGCTCAGGGCCAACTTTCTGCCATCGTGAATTCCAGTTAATAGAATAAACAAAGTGTAAAATATACCGGAAAATACAGGCCATGAATATTCATGAAAAACATTCGCTTTCAGCGAATCCCAAAAAAGGTAAAGGGGCCAACAAAATAAATAAAAAAGGTAGCTGTTCATGAGCTACAAAAAACAATAATGTAGCGATGCGCACCTAAATACTTTCACATAAAGTGCTGTTTTTATTTTTGTCGCCCCGGATTTTATGAGGTAGATAACATGGTTATGCTACCCTCACATTTATTCAATCAGTGGCGTACATTTGCAAAATAAACCTATGAACGAGGTTGGTAATTTTATGGTCGAATCATTGATATTTTACGTAATGCATATACTAGTAGAAGAGAAAAAATATATATACTTATTTTACAATGATAATTCCTTTAAGCGGCAATAATAATTAGAAGATAATGGCCTCAGAATGCCAGAGTATGCCATCCTCCTCGCCACTGCCCTATTCCACTGATATTTATTAGTTCCATTAGCTGGGAGATTAAATTCGTAAGGCTGTCATAGTCAATATACTTATTATCATTAAGATAATAAAATGCTGACAAGAATGTTAACACCATAAAAACTACATAGGTGAAATTTGGACTGACTCGAACAAAAATGCACGATGTAGATTTTTCTGGTTGAAGTGGCGCAGTTTCTTTCAGAAGGTCTAGAATCTTCTGAACTGAGGACGGAGTGTTTTGCAAGTACGAATGGACATTATCAGCAAATAAATGTTATATTTATCTGTTTTATTGCTAGGGGAAAGTTTTTATAGCTCTTTATCAAGTGGGAAAGTTTGATGGATACACGGGTTTTTTCTGACTGAAATGTTTGAAATGTTCGGCTTATCTCTAAAACTCAGCATTTCAAGGTTTGCCACATTCTGTTGTCATACCAAAAATATAGGAGGAAATGGAGCCACCTGTTCATTAACTAAGTGATTTTTTTGTCATTCTAGCGAAGAAGCAGCAAAGTGCTATCTATCTCTGTCACCGCAGCGACTTCGTTTAGTTAATAGCATTACAATTAGACAGTGTCAGATAAAGTCCCTTCACAGCATGCGGTTAATAAACAATCCCCTGTGCGTAGGATATGAACAGGAAAGTGAGACAATATTGAGTACCTCCGCTCTTGATCTGTCTGTGAAAAAGTCGAATTTGGGGGAATACTGGCCTACAGTGGCCACTATAAAAGTACAACTGAGCAGTACAGATGCCTTGATACGACTTAAGAAAAGTTCCTAATTGTCTCCAGGGACTCTTGTAAAACATCGCTTATGGTAAAGAACAGTAAATTGGGCATGGTAAACATGTTCAGTTATGGATATAAGCAAGGATGGTTACTGTCGCCACAGCGCCGGTAAAATTCATGTGTGTGATACACCAGACTTGCAATACTTGTGAGAACAAAAAATTATCCTGTAAGCTAGCGCCCTCTGCAGTAAATTATTATTCAAGGTCCTGAAAACTGGTTATCGAAGGCAAAGCATATAACACATTTCTGCTTTGAGCTGTGGGGACAAATACTGGGAATGTGAATACTACTGTGATTTTAATGGCAGAAAATATCAAACTAGAGAACAGTACAAATTGTTGCTCATTGCAGGTACGGAATGTCAACATAACATTGGAAGTTGGAAATGTCAAGATGATGGCTGGGCGGCGCTTTGTGATATTTTCTTAAATTGAGTACTCATGAGTACTGAGTGAATCTAGAATAGAAAATCAGTACGTTTCAAAATTAGGGACTGTCAGGTTGTCAAAGTTAAGCGCTTCTGTACATTAAATTGCTTATACCAACAACCAATGATCACAGCACTATTTTATATTGTATCAATATTCGTCCATTGGAAGGGTCTATCCGGATATGTAACATTCCATTAAAACATTTTCAGTTAAAAGAAAAAGATTGATGTAACATCCTATAACGTTTAGATGTTTATTTGAGTTATAAGCTATTAAATGTACAGTCACGCTTAATGTTGACAGCGTGCCGGTTCGCAAGCTTGAACGGTAGCGATTTCATATCCTGGGGTTATTTTTACGGTACGGTATTCATACGTCCATTTAAGCATCCTAATTTTGCTCGCCGACTTGACCCGTTAAAAAATAAGTAAAGGTAAAGCTCTGAATAAAAATAACGGGTGATTTTTTTAGAGGTATAGGATTTGATTTTCAAAAAAAACACAAAAAATTTGAAAAAACGATTAAACCTTTATTTGAGTCGATAGAACGGTCGATATAATTTAATGTTTAAAGATTATTTCATGTAAATGTTGGCCGCGGCTTCGCTTTAGATGGCCCATGCGCAAGGTCCAATTTTGGCACACTCTCTCCAACATATTGGCCGGTATCTCACGAATAAATGCTTCAATATTGGCTTTCAGTGCGTCAATCGTTGCTGGTTTATCCCTGTAGACATTAGCCTTAACATGGCCCCGCAAAAAATGGACCAACGGCGTAAAATCACACGATCTAGGCGGCCAATTGACGGGCCCCAAACGTGAGATAAACTGTTCACAAGCTTCCGAACAGCTCCCTCAGAGGGCCGACCAAATTGCCCATAAATTCGAAGCAGTGCTCGATGCACTCTCTTAACCGAGCATGAATTTTGATAGTAAAATTCAATAATTTGCAAGCTTTGTTCGTTCGTAAGTCAATTCATGGTTAAAGTATAGACCAAACTGAACAAGTTTGACAATGACACAAGACACGATTCACGCGTCATCTGTCAAAAACAGTGTTGCCAAAAAGATACTAGCAAAAAAATCACCCATTAGAACTAGGAAAAAGACATGTTACTCGTTTCCGTCGGTCTGTCTTCCTGCCCGCGAATACTTGGACCACCTAAAAGTTGAGAAGTACTATTCGGATTTTGATGAAATTTTCACATAAAGTTACTAATACACCAAGAACGAAAAAGCTCAATAGTTATAGAAAATCGGCCAGTGCCGGCGGTGCTATTGGCAAAAGCGAAAAAAAAAAGATCACTCAAACTTCGTTTTTGGACGTTTAAGAGGTTCTGAGTCATTTTACGAAAAAAAAATTTGTAGTGGTTGAAAATCGAGGTTGGGGGTTGTAGAGGGTTGAGGAGGGAATGTTATAATTTGATGTCACACGTATATTTATAAGTTTCCTACCGCAGTCATTCAACGCAATTATTAATATGCATTCCACATGTAATAGACTTCTAGAGTACATTTACCCGTAAAACTTAAAAATACTAGATAAATGTCTTGGCCGGCATGACAGTGTCTCACCCCTAAAATCAGGTTTCTTTGTATATCTTTGGTTAAATTCAGTACTCTTGAGGAAACAAAAATGGAAAATAGTTTGAAAAAGCGCAACAAAATTGTACAGGTTTTATTTGCCAGTGTTGCCTTCGAGCGTTTTTCGCGTAAAAAATAGAAAATTGTCATACAAATATTAAACTACCCATAAATACTATTCAAACCATATATACCAAAATGCGTCATTTTTTTATATGTTAGCGCAAAATATGAGAAACATATATATAGCATATTGTGCATTAATAGTAATTGGAAGGATGAAAATCAGCCTTAAAAACTACCTCCCTAATTTGTTTTGCCAATATTCCTGATTTTTTTAAATGTTTTGTAATGAAAAGAATATAAGTTTTATTTGCGAGGGTTACAACCCGTATTTTTCGAGAGTTTCTTTCCCGTGAAAAATCGGGAAATCGTCATACAAATTTCAAATAAGGGTTTTCTGATATAAAATGATGAATATCACTAGACGCGTTTCGGTGTAATATAATATTTTATTTAGGTGGTAAACTAGCACTAAATCCTATTCAAACCATATAGACCGACATGCGTAATTTTTTCATAGGTTATGGCCTGACGCAAAACATTAGGCATTCTGCATTAATGGTAATTGGATGGACCCTTAAAAGTCACCCCTGAAAGTTTTTTTGCCAATATCACTGATTGTTTTCAATATTTATAAAACGGTAAGAACTCGTTTCGTTTTGTTTCCAGGGGTTAAAACCTTATATTTTTCGAGCGTTTCGTTCACGTAAAAAATTATAAAATTGTCATAAAAATAAATACTGTTATTTAATACCTAATAATGCCTTTTAAATAGCAAGTGATGAAAATCAATTGAATTGTTCCAGTTTTTGCCTCTTTTTTTCAGGTGTGAGCTGTTAATAATTGTAAGAACAACTCTAATCATCTGTTTATGTGAACAATCCAGGTAATCTACAAAATTCAAATGTCTAGTTTGATAATTGGTTTTGTGTGAGATATTGTAATTTTATATTATTTCTTTCATGTAAATTTATATTGACCAAAATAAAATAACAGCATATAAGTCAGGTCGGTCTGCTTGGCAGGCACATCGCGCTGCGGCATCATGGAGGAGCAAAACTGTTGACGTAGCGCTAGAAGAGATCTAGATCACCGGTGCCCGACAGGTGCGAAAGGGTCCTTTGGACAGCATCGAGCATGGATAATGTAGCGGCAGCACCCCAAACATGCGAGCAGTATGAGTAGAAATGTAGCGGGCAGCTATTGACGAGATGTGTTTGGGCCAGATCAAGTCCTCGGTGATCTGGACTCCGAGGGGCCGAAATGAACTGCTCTGTGGAAGAGCCCACCGAAACCATAAGAGAACTAGAACGCCTTTTGTTAGTCAAGGTTTAGTACTGAGTTTTGGAAGCATTGAACTGTTCAAGATTGTTACGTTCCCAAGCATTGATAACCTCCAGGTCTCTCGCAAGAGAGGAAGTCGCTGCTCGTCTGCTTTCCTCCAGCCCACCGGCCTAAACACACGTATAAGTACACATACATCGAGAACAGGTGGGAGGCTGAACATCTTCCGCGCCAATTTGTTTAATTAGTTGACTGTACAACAATGACAAACCCTAATAAACATTTTTTCTAAGTACCCTCACAAGAAAATATCAGGACGAAATGGTGCAAACTTATGAAGCGTGATTTGATTGGGACACATTTTACAGCTAGTTGTGATAGCGCAGCAGTAGGCATAAATACTCACTTCCAAAGTTTCACACCTTTTATTTCCATATGATGGATTTGAAGAAATAATTTCCATCACTGCATAAATGTCAATTTTGAGCGAATTGTCACTTAACCCTTTTACAAATCCGCTTTCCATAATAGTACGAACTCACGCAGTACTCAATAGTTAACAACTGGAAACCACGGGGCCGAACACAGAGGTGTGTCTTATGTATTGTCTATACACTAATGACTATAAATGCACAGAAGCTGTCGGGACGCTCGGCACTAGTGAAGTGTGACGACAGACGCGAACTGACTACAGTAATGATTTCGCGCTATAATGCGCCAAATTTAAGTATTTATTTCTCTGCCATTTATTGACCGATTTCAATAATTTTTTCACTGGTTGATTACATTTCATCTATATTTTGCTGGTATGTAATTACTTATGCGATTCTAAACATCACGAAACTTCTCCACTCCTGCCATCATCAAAGGAAGAGGAATAATGTCGGAGCCAAGACCGATCCCTGGGGAACACCTTCGTTGACATTGTGTATCTTGCGGCCAGAGAGTTGGTCACTTATCTAAAAAGCTTCTCTGGCTGGTCACAGGATGGAACCTTGCATAAGAAGGTAGCATGTGGCAGCTGATCGAATGCTTTCGTGATATCAAGAGCAACGACATGAGCGCCACCAAAAGACTGGATGCTGAAGTCCTTGAATGACCAATCGCGCTTACACCAAGCGAGCTACTAAATAATCTACAAAAAGCGATGTTTTGCAAACCAACTCCTTTCGATAAATAATGGATTTTATTACTTAATGCCTAATATCATCAAAATCAATTTTCGTGACAGCAAACACAATGACTTGGCGTGACGGCCGATATGGCTGGATTTCATGCAAACAAGCTTCGATATTGTCATCGGGCCGTTCTATTTGTTCGACCACAACCCGTTAGCCATGGAGTCGGGCAGTGGTGGTAAATTCGCCCTCTTCCAATTAAACATTATACGTGTTTCGCGTGACAGTCGGCCATTGTGTGATCAACGTGTACTTAAATTGCCTTAAAATCGATAGACAGCGTTCAGCGCATTGTGTGGGCGGGATATCAGAAAGCCTCTACTATGCTACCACTAGACTGACTAACACAATAACCTTATGGATGAGGTTTTTGGGTCACCGACATCGTGACTCAACTCTACACCAACTCTACATTAGTTAACGTATCTCGGATCTGAATACGTTGCGCATAGTATCATGTACAAGAAGGATTAGCATGAGGTTAAGATTCACATCAATGTATGGTATAAGAGGAGGGGGAGGTGGTGGAGACGGAAGGTCCCACCAGAACGTTATAAAATACTGATAACAGTTTTGGCAAATTTGCCAACTTTTAGGTGAGCCTAGTCGTGGGGGACGTAGCTATAGGTTTTGTAAGGCGAGAGAGAGAAAATATGACAGCGCCTGACATGCAGGTTATTTATTCATCCCAAAAATTGCAAATCATTATGTGTAGTTCGCATGTTTCAAGTTGGAGGTTTGGATGTGAAAATTACCGATTTTCAGTTTTAATATTTTAACGGTGATAGAGTATTTGCTAGGACTCCAGTTCCAGTTCGAAAAAATTAACCTCAGCCACTGTGTGAGATATTTTTAAACTCTTAGATGCCAGCCTCTAAGATTTTAAACCCGTTTTAAATCTTCAATAGTAATTTAGTATCGCAAACGTTACTTTGCATTTTAAAAACAGAAACATATCTATTTGGCAGTTTCCCTAGCCAAACAAATATTTTTCTTTTATCTACAATAATACTGAAAAATACAAAAATACACGAGCATTTTGGAAGCTTTCGATCAGATGTGGCATGCTGTCCTATTATGAAAAATTCCATCCTAGGTTATTTGTTCAGGGCAGAGATTCCCAAACTGTGAGACGCGGCTCCCTGGGGCGGTACCGTCACCGCGAAATATTAAATTGAACAATTTGTCAGTTTTCTTGCAATTTTCAATTCTCCAATCTTTGCGCCAGCAACGCCAACAATCATGTATGCAGAAAGTCAAAAATTTACAGAAAAATCTGATGTATTAAGGGCGCTGCGGAAAAAATCCGATTAATCAGGGAACCGCAAATCGAAAAAGATTGGGAACCTCTGGTTTAGGGCGCTTAGGAAATTCTCTGCGCATGAGCTTCTAATACCGTACAAGACCGCGATAAAACCTAGCCTCGAGTACTGCTCACATGTTTAGAGTGATGCCACTCGTTGTTAATTCTCCGTACTGATCAGAGGAGGGCTGTCCGACTGATCAATGTCACTTCTCTGATGGATAGTCTCGGAACCATTTCGCTATGTCCGCGGGCTTTGTTCCTCAAGGATTTCCCCCAGGAGCCTGTCAGATTTCGACCTTCCATCCCAACAGTGTAGAACTTCGTTCATCCAGAACTGGCAGGTACGACCGCCGTTTTGTTCCTAGAGTGTTGAGATTGTGAAACAGTTTTCCTGAAAAGGCTTTTCCCAGTTCCACTAACCTTAGGCAGTTCAAAAATCCAATTAACAAGGTGCTATTGAGCTCCTTATAGTAGTCGGGGTGCCCCGGTGCTTAGGTTTCTACCTACGCGGCTGCTTCGGTATAAGTTAAAAATATGTAGAAAACTATGCGAATTCCGGACAAGCACAAAAATGTTTGAGGCAAAATTATATTCCTTTCAATATGCTTCGGGAAATGGAAAAATGCATTTGAATAAAACTAAAATGTTCATCCCTCGAAACGTCTGATTGGAAATTGAAGGCTTAAATATTTTTTTACGTTGATGATTTTCCATTACGTAAACATCATAATTACAAAAATCGGACATACCACCCCTTGACTTTTCTCGACGATTCGCTCACCTTCCCCTATATCATTTGGCGTACTAACACCGTATCATGCTAACTTAAATGTAACTTCCTTAAAATCAACTTTCTTTGAGCACAGCCTAATTATCCAAGTGAGTATATTTTACGTAGGCAGCTACAGCAGCCACATTTGATTGATCCTCTAGATTTGTGACGTTTTGGCTTCCGGATCCCTGCTCTTATTCCTCATACTTTCCAGAAGAATTATACAGCTCGCCGTTGATGCTGTTAAAAAAAACACTAGAAACTATCTTTTTATCTAAAAAAAGTATCACTACCTCCGTAGATGCAAAGCTTGAAGCAGGCTAATTTTTGAGAGACTTCAAGACAGTGATTTTGATTGATAGCTTCAGCAGGGATACAAACGGGCAGTTTATATACTCAAAGTGGATATTTATAGCCAATATGACCACCGGGCAAACCCATACGGAATACGCATATGGGTTGTTTTTGTTAGACGCAAGATTTACACAAAGGCATAGCATTCTGATGAGGTATTTAAAATTACTTAATTATTCCTCTAGATGATTTTTATTCAGTCACTACTTTTGGGAAGGTTTTGATCCGAACATTAAAGGTAAAATCACAAAATTTGGACTCTTTCAGCACCGCGACAACGTCGGATATCTTGCAAACTATGTGATATTCTTAAAAGTAACTTCGCTTTCAATTCTTTACATTGAATATGGAAACATCATAGAGCCAAATTTTGTATTTCATTCGAATAAAGTAACAATAAGTCCTCCAATCTGCGTTCATATAATCCAACCTTGAATTTCATGTTCAACAATATCCTACTTTATTGATAACCGAATTTTGTTGCTGGTTATCACACGTTTTATTTGTTATTTCTAGTTCTACGAATATCTCATATACCATGTTTCTACTTATTGAGTTATTGAAGTAGAAATCTTATGAAATCTATGCCTGAAACTTCTTTATCGCGCAGTTGTTGCAATATCTAGTTATACCAAGAACAAAGTGTTCTACTGTAGCCTCATTCAGTGTTCATATCATTTCATATGAATTTTTCATTATCTTAGGAAATGACGTCACAAAGTTTTTACTCCTACGATAAATATTCATAACTTAATAAGTAGAGCTATGAGCTATGAGATAGATGTAGAAGTTTAAACAACAAACCAAACTTGCGTGTAATAAAAGTCAGCGATGCAACTTAGTCTGCAGAAGATCAGAAAAAACTCTTATTTCTTTGAAAGTTAAAAGACGTAAGTGGCTTCGCTGGAAAGAAATATTTCCGAAAAATAAATAACAGTGAACATCATAGCAGCCTACAGTATTTATACTAACTTTATCTATTGTTTTAATATTCGCGTTGTCAGTTGTAAAACAGAAATTTATTTTGTGTTGTTTTGATCAGGCAGATATAGTTCATCTGCTTGACTTCTACACCTATGATTGTTATTATTGGGAATGAAGCTGTTCAATTCCTATGATAGAAATTACAGATAATGAAGTTAAACAGGTTGACTCCAGTGGCGTAGCCAGAAACTTCGTTCGGGGGGGGGGTCCGGGATTTTTTTTTAAAAACGGTAAGGAATAGATGGCATAAATCCATTTTAACACTGCATAATCGAAAAAACTTCTTAGAAATTCAGGTTTTCTTAATATTTTTATTTATTTTATGATGAACAAAAGTAGTAATTCTGTTTTAACTAAATAAACATAAAAATAGTGCTGTAACTTATCCGGAGCTTTAAACTTTTTAAAAACCATAAGTAATGCTGGAAAAACAACAAATGTAGAGCATTTTAGTTAGAATGTCTTTATAACATTCTAAGATTAGTCGAATGAATAAATTAACAAAATGATGCCCTAAGTTACAGCACTAATCTCCTATTTCCATATCTGGCCATTTCATCGATAACTTCGTCACTGTTGATTGGAGCTGGATAGTGAATTGACAGAAGAGCAAGCCCATTTAATCGTTGGTCATTCATGGAATTCCTCAGATAGCTCTTAATTCTTTTGAGAGATGAAAATGATCTCTCTAGTTCTGCTGTTGAAACTGGTAATGTAGCAAGCACCTACAATAGAAAAGTTATTTGTTGTAAGTTCTATTTGATCTCTCTTAGTTTTGGCTAGAAATCAGTTGGGGATTATTAAATGTTTTCCCGTTTTATTTTCGATCAATATTTCATTTCACTATTTGTCGTTATAAATCGTCTTGATTTGAATATTTTTCAATAATGTAAAACAGTACTAAAATAAACTTATACATGCCTACTTAGTTGTATAATAATAAATAGTTACCTGGAGCAAATATTTGATAGCAGGGTAGAAGCTTTTATCGCAGGCATCTAGAACCGACATGATTTTCTTAGGAATTTCAGATTCTTGTATATTTCTCCATTTTGAATTCCACAGCATATACTCTGCCTCGACCTCACAATCAGACCACTGACTATCGTACAACAGCTTCAGTGTTTTCAGTTTGTGAATGTTTGTTTCTTTTACATTCTTTGGGAGTAAACAATCTAGAGCTTCCAAAATATCTCTGTTTTTCCCAAACCGCTCAACCAAATTAGAAATCAATGAATCTACACATGGTATGAATATTGATCGACGATAATATTCTTCAGGAGTAGAGTAAGGGGGGTTGTCTCTTTTAGTTTGCTTCCCCACTAGCCGGGGCACAACAATTGCTGTTCTAAAATTATCTTGAGACATTTTTTCAGCCTTTTCAAATAACCGATGGAATTGCCTGATATCACTGCTGTCTCCATTTTCGGATGGTTTACGCAAATCCTTCAGACGTTCAACCGTGTCATCAGCAAATTTTAGGGCAGATGACAGGTCACTCTCAGGTTTCTGGAGATATTTTGAAAGAGGAAGGGTGATGCTGAATATGAATTCACACACCACCATTGCAACGAGAAAACTTCCTTTTTCGATAGAGGCTAGAAGATTGGCAGCTGAAGACGATATTGCTCTATTGGACGTAGATAACTCTTCCAAAGTAGCAACTATGGCTGGAAATACTTCGACAAATGTATGGACAGAATCTTGTCTTTCGATGAATCTTGTATCACACAGGCGAAGGAGGCGGCTTTTTTGAGTTTCTGGCACAAGATTCTCAATATACCTCTTTAGAATATCACCGCTTTGAGTATTATTTCTCATCATATTGGCCACTTCATTTATAGTTCCCAAACAATTCCTTATGTAAGGCATGTCTAAGGAGTCACTCAACACCAAATTTAGACGATGTGCAACACAGTGCACATAAATAGCTTTGGGGTGTGATTCCCGAAATTTTTGATGTACGCCAGACAAATGTCCATTAAACGTTGAACAACCATCGTACCCTTGACCAATGACTTTATCCATGTTGAGACCTACACTTGCACAAATTGTTAAAATAGTTTCATAAATGCTTTCAGCAGACAAATCTGTTATGTGGGTGAATGCAATGAAATCTTCTTTAAGGATCGGTTTGTTTTCATTCAAAATGTACCGAATGCAAAGTGAAAACTGCTCTTTCCCAGACACATCAAGCGTTTCATCTCCTAAAATGGAAAAACACTCTGCACTGTTTACAGACTGAACCACTTTTTTCTGTATAAGTTTTAAACAAATGACAATAATCTCATTCTGGATTTCAGGGCTTATATAGGTTGCATTTCGTGCAGAGTTAAAAATGTGTTTTTTAAAACTTTCATCGGTGACTGCCCGGTACCTGAGTAAGGCTCGAAATTTGCCCTCCTTTTCTAAAGGTTTTTCGGGCGTCAGTGGCCCACTGTCCCGATGTCCCCGAAGAGGTATTTCATTTTCTCCACATAATATAATTGTGTCAATTATAGGCTTGAGTGAAGCTCTGTTTTGTTCTCTTTCTTTTCTCTTCTGCGAATCCAACATCACTGTGATATCTTCCATTCGGCGAGAGTCGACCTTCATAAAGTTTTCTGCAGCTAGACAAGAAAATTTGTGGTACTCAGAGTTGCTGTGAGAGGTGAATTTATCTATTGCGTCTTTCCACTTTCTAAAAGGCATGGTTACTAAGGCTCCCAATTTTTGGTGTTGGCCTTTACCAGTGAACTCATTGGCAAATAACACACAAAACTTGCAGTAAGTTCCATCCTTAGCCTTAGAATAAGCCAGCCAATTAAACCTTTTTAGCCAGGTCCTCTGAAACTTTAATTTTTTATTGTTGATCACGGTTACTGGAAAGCTAAAATTCTCATCCGGATAACATAAGTCATTCAGCACTTTACTTTTCAAATCCGTAGTTTTACCAAATCTGGTTGTGGAGTGGAATAAATGGTCGGAAACTATGCCAATATCTACAGAGGTTAGGCCAATGCTTACTTGGGAATCTGTAGGCCTACTATTTCTGGATTGGTCACAAGACGATGAACAACATGGATCTGGAGTCAACGTAATGCTTTCTTCTTCTATCGAGCCAATAGTGGTTCCTTCTATTTTTCGTGGCAACAGCGGAACTAACACTTTGTCACTTGATACCGGGTCCGTTTTTAAGGTTTTTGGTTTAAAAAACTGATCTATGGTTCTCTTACTCATTTTTAAAAGAAGCTGTAGTGAAGATTACAATATAAACTTGAGTCATTAGCGTGAACCAAACATCAAAAGAGCAACACTCGTCGGCTCATCACGTCACTGTCTACCTTATCCGCCCACATGCAAAGCTTCAACTGTACCGTAAAGGCGGACAGCGGAACAGCGGAACAGCGCCGGCGCGGCAGTCGCTCAGTAGCGCTTCCACTAGTGTTTGACCGCGGGCGCGGCTGCCGTGAGAGCTAGACAGTCGAAACTTTTGAATGTGTTGATATTTCGGGGGGGTCCGGACCCCCCGGACCCCCCCTCTCGCTACGCCACTGGTTGACTCTACTTTCCAGGAATTCGCTCTGATTATATTCTTTTTATTAGTATTATTCTTTCAATGGAAGTGTACGAGGGCCCCATACTTTCTAAAAACCAATAGAACGTTGTATATTCATGCATTTTTTGTTTTACTTACATTTTTAAGAGCTCTAATCATTTTAGTGCAATTTTCCGCTGATGTATTAAACAAAATAGATATTTTTGTTATTATTTTGGTATGATAGGATTTGAAGATGTACTCGTAGTACTATAAGATTCTTCTTCTAAACAAAGTTTAGGATTCGCGTTTGAAATTAGAGGCATACCGTGAAGAGCCGGAAGGACCAAAGAGCTTGTTCGGTGATCCTGCTTTCGCAAGTGCGTCCGCTATATCATTGCCCTTTATCCCAGCGTGTCCCGGGTATTACTTAACTTGAAAAGTGACATTACGTCGGTTTTTTGACATTTCGTAGGTTTTTTATGACATAACTTAGGTTTTTCTACAAGATGTTAACTTAGCAGAAGCTGTTGTACACTTGTGGTGAACTCGTTTTGTCGCTGTACGTGTTGCTTGAACGTCAGCGAACAGAGACTATAGCGCGCACACGAGGAGTGAACTTTATTTGTATATTTGCACACTAAAAACTAGCCAGTCTGCAAGATATGACATTTCGTCGTTCTTTTTTTGACGTTTTATATTTTTTTACATAATAGCCCTCCGGAACGCTCACACTAACGACACCGGATGCCTCACTACTAGACTATTCCAGAGCCTCCCTGCATTGCAATACAAGGCTCGAAGTAATCTTGCAGGCACTTAGTGCTTTCATTGCAACCTGGCTGTCAGAGAATATTGTCATTCTTCTCCTAGGCATCCCCCCCCCCCAAAAAAAAGGATACGTAAGCCAGAATCGCAAAGATGGAAAATAATGGTATATCCACCGAGAGGCAGAGATAGTCTAGTTCTAGGCTCAAAGACTCCGGCACCAGAGCCCTCTTCAGTGACCGAGCCGTCCGTGTACCAAACCTGCCCACTCCCTTCGAAGACCTTTCGGTATCCGGAGTCCCACTCCGCCCTCGTTAGATACTCCACATTAAACTTGCAATTGAAGCGATATCTAGGGGCGATCAGATCACCCCTGCTCTCTTTACAGTTCGACTAATGTGGGAGTGTGACCCTTGACAGGATTCAAAAAGGCCCAGCTGCCCTGACTGCACAGTCGATGTAGCTCACTAGATCCAACGGTGGGAGATCCTGCAGAGCTTCCACTGCACTTAATGGCGTTTTCGCACTGCGTTTGTAATACTGATACAAGCCAAAAGCCAAATTTTATTGAGTTTGGCCTTAGTTGTCTCGGTTCCAATGCATGGCCACCAAACCAGGGAGGCGTACATAGGAGACGGACGTATTGTCGTTGTATAGAGCAAGAATACCACTTTGGGTTAAGCTCCCACCTCACCATTGCGAGCCTTGTCCACCTTGTACTCAACATGCCCTCCCCAGTTCAGTTTGCAGTCCAGGCTAATTCCTAGATATTTTCCTGGTTGGGATAGAACTAGTCTAGTTCCAATGATGATCGGCAAGACAAGCCCGTCAAGCTTCCTTCTCCTAGTGAATAGAATCAGCTCGGTCTTTTCAGCGTTGACAGAAATATCGGCCTCCCTACACCACGATTCCACAGCGCGCAGAGCACCCTCTATAATCTGAGAGACCGTTCTACAAAAATGACCCCTAACCACTGTGCTTAAATCGTCAGCACAGGCTTGCACATAAACACCCGTACTGCCGAGCCTAACGAGGAGATCGTTCACCACGAGGTATCACGATAGGGGTGGCAGAACTCCGCCCTGCGGACAGCCCCGAGCTACAATGGTGCTGCAGCATAGCTGTTACTTCCCAACCCTAAAAAGTGGATAGGACCCAATCAACTAGGATGCTTCAATAGGGTCGGTTGTAAATGTGCAAAAAGGCCACAAGAGCCACTTCTCGCTCTGGAGTCTTCTCCAGTCTACCGACCAGATTATGTAAGGCCAGATCAATCGATTTCCCAGCCAGGTACGCACACGTCTCCAATGTCATGAGTACAAAAGATGAAAGGGTAAACGAACGAAAATTGTCTTCCTTCCTTCGCTTATGCGTAGTATGGACAGTTGCTTTATTGTTATTTCCTGCCTAATGCGATATTCTTCGAAAATGCTACTTACTAAGTTATTGAAATCCTTCCACCATCTGTCATTTGTATCACTTCAGTAACGGTCACAGGGTTTCATCGTGATGAAACAGTATTAACTGCTCATTATGAAGATATTTGAGCTATATCATTATTTCCAGTTGTGTGTAGCCATTTACTTTCTATGACCTTTGAGTTGTATAATACAGTTGTACAATTCTTGTATAATTCATATGGTTACGAACCATATTCAGCTATTCTTGGACTCACAAGTCTTTCGAAACTTTAAACAAATGAGACGACGCTGTCTGGCCGTTTCACGTTTCGGTTCCCATTCCACATGTTTATCCAGTACGCTCCTCTTTATCTTTACATTTGCCCCGCTTCCGCCATTGTGTTTCCTTCTTCCTATTATATGGGTACACCTATATCGTTATACGCATACCAGACCATCCCACGCTGGGGTTTTGTCTCTAGCAAACAATGCTAGGTTACAGCATACACAATATGTCACAGTAGCGCAACGGCCAACGACCGACGTCACGAGGTCGCGCATCGCATAACGGGCATCTGTCTTTTTTGCGGGGCATCTCCGCCGCTCACATTCACTCGGTCAAACCAGTTTGGCATATAAACTTATTATTCTGTTAACATAGATTACTGATATTGTTTTACTGACAGCAACATTCAAATATCGTTTGCAAAGGTGTTAGGGGTGGAGCACATGGATCAACCCTCGTGAAACGTGTAACCTGCAGACGGCTATACATCCATGCGACACAACAAGCGTAGCAGCTTCTTGCGGAGTATCGATCTCTCATTACAACTTGCCCAGAAGTTCTGCATATTTTTTAGGAAGTTGCGTTGCTTTGTAATATTGTATATGCTGAGGTTTTGTAACGAGTTTAGAGTTTTTTTGTATATTCGGATACGGATTCATCGCTACGCGACGGATAGGGTTAGATACAGACATTATGTACCCATTCGCATGTACAGATACAGAAAATGATCAAAAGTGTTTTTCACAAAAAGGTAATGGAGCATTGTGCGGAAAAACCATGTGAATGGGGGAATATTTTTAGTTCAGCGAATGTTTCTATTTTCACCGAGAAAAAAGCAGTTTACTTTTTATATAAAAATTCATATTTCTAACTTTAACTCTTTTTATTTGATACTTGCAGTTTAACATGAGATGTTGAATCACGTTATAGCGGAGTCGAAATAGAAATTGAATTCTACCCCTATTCCAATGTATGCATTTCAATTACGTTTTTACCAACTATTCGCTCCTTATTCAATGTCAGCTTGTGCGGTACAAAAGGTTTACATACTGTACATATGTTGTTGAATCTTCTTGGTTTTTATCTGAATTTACATGCACAATTTCATTTGATACCCATGTAGGTTAACTTATTATTTAGCGCTGTCAGTCATGATTATGTGTTAAATTATACATGTTAGGTTTGCCTGGCGTGCAATGCATCGAAATAAATAAAATATGTGTATCCTTGAGTCTCTTAGACGGGCGTTCAATGCATTAAGACTGGCACAGGTACTTATGCCATTGCTACGTTTTACTTGTACAGTCTTTAATCGTCATGTAAGTTGTCGCGTTCCATTACTTGTTTTGCTTGTGCAAAATGCTTGACGAATAGATTGTGTGTATGCTTGCGTGTCGACCACACGACGTCATATATCACAAGCATTACAAACATCTTTCATGGCGACTGCGATTGTCTAATGAATACTGACGACTTTTATTGAATGATTTCGTCTTGGTACGTACTATGTTCAGGCAAGGCTTAATGAGAGGCTTACGTAAATGTTGTGACCTTGGTGCTTGATTCTAATTGGATTTCAACCCTTGAAATTGATTGCGATTTTATTTGTGATTCTCCTAGACGATTTTTATACCTGATTCCAACTGTTTTCTATAGCTAAATTGTCATCACAGTGTCAAAATTAGCGTAGGGAGTCGATTGTATGGCGACGAGGCGAGATGAATTACAAGTGTCGAAATTCAGTTGGAATCAGGTTCTAGGAGGTTGCTGTATAGGGTCATTCAATACAAACCTATATATACAAACTACTAACCCTGTTAGTTGGAAAAGCATCAATACCAGGTTCCGCTTAACATGCGAACTGCACGGTATCAACATACATTTCACGTAGATATAACGCATTCACGTTTTGGCAATGGTGCAAGTTTAAAACAATCACTGAAACGCAGTAAATTACCCGGGTGTATATTCAGATAGGCCACATTTCCAATGCAAATTCGCGCAACGTTTCGAGTACGTGTATACGAACGAAAACATGCCTCTGGATCGAAAATGGCTCTAATTATTCTGTTGATGAATCCGTGTTCACCTTTCGTAATCACCTGATTGACATGAATCACACATGTAGATCATGTGAGGTATCGACTGAGTAATATTCCAATTTGCAACTGGTTTGTCTCTATGCTCGACGTCTTGGTATCTTGCTCGACGTCTTCGTATCTTTCTCTACGTATATATTACTACTGTGCTGTTTCTTACAATACCGTAATCAGTGCAATTAGATCAGTAGGTCTAAAATTTCAGAAAAAAAATGAAAAAAATTTGTTTCGTAACTTTTTTATTAACAGTAAAAGTTGAAAATTCAAACATCCCCGAGGTATTTGTAAAACTGCTTCAGAGGAAAAGTGTAAAGTATGGAAATTCCTTCAAAATGAGTCCTTAAATGTTCATTTTGCTGTAGCAGTAAATTCATTATTAAATAAACCACCACATTCCAAATTCATTTTTCACCTAAAAGTGCACTATAATATGAAGCACAAATCGTTGTAATTAACATCCGGAAAAAACTTTCATCAATAATGCTCATCATTTTCTCGAAATGCGAGTATATAACTGCCACTTAGTTTTTTTAGAAAAATGGTCATTTTATACGAGCTGTCTTGCGGTATAGCTGCTGCAGAATATTGGACATGTGAGGTCTCATTGTAAAGGACTCTTCAGGTATCAGTGACCAGTTTGTGAATAGACAGATTGCATCGCAAGCAGTATTTGTGGAAGCTAATACGTGGATCCGTGAAACACTTAGGAAATAGAGGTTATAACGAAGATCTGTCAATAAACTGTTTGGTCCAATAATTAGAACGCATTATTTATTTTATCCAGCAAAAGCTAGAAGAATCGATTACTGCTGGCGATGGCACAATCTAATGCTCTGCCATCGGTGTTGTTGTTTTTCCAGGTTTCGCTGTTAATTACGAATCCTGAATTATACTGGTATATTTGATAGGCAATAAAAGACAAAATCTAAACCCAATTCAGGAGTAAAGATGTCTAGCCTGATAATCAAGTGCACATGGTATTAATTCTCCGTCTATAACTTTGATTTATTTGAGTAGATTGAGACTATGAGAAGAGAAGTGCATATAAAGGATGGTCATTCACAATTATCGCAAAATCGATTTTCTCACTTTATATATTTTCCCGGCCAACCTAGAACATTTCATTTCTACCTGATTCCAGCAAAGAACCTCAATTTCACCTCATGCTGGTTCCTTTAATTCAATTTATAAATATCTCTGGATACACCAAATGCCGTGATTGCGAAGTTATCCATGCACAAAGTGCCCTTCGTTTGTTTCTGCTCCGTCATTCTCAGTCGATCGTTCCGTGCTCTCTAATTGGCCCAATTTATACTTTGCAGCGTAGAAAAGCAGGAAAATCGGCATGGTATGCTCTCAAGCCAAAATGCTTTGATTTCGTTTTAGAGCACGAACGGTTTTCTTTTTGATTGACGGTAGTAATCAGCGAGGTATTGGGATGTCTAAGTCGTTCAACTGTTGTAGCTTCATTGGAATCACAAATCTACGAGTTGGCATCCGTGTATACAAAGCCCTACCTGTTTTAATGGCTATTAGTGCCTTGTCATTCGATAGTCTGATTAAGACTTACAACAATGGAGCACCTGAAACTTATTCTGTGGTTTTCATGCTGTTAGGACTTATTTAAAGTATAGTGGCAATGCAAATCCCTACAACATCAATACACCAGCATGCCATAGTGTAGGTTCACATTCTCCACATAGATCCTTCATACATAGGGGAGATCCGGCATGAAACGGACGGTTGATGAAACGGACACTGGCGGCCGTTGCCTTACTTATAACTTATATAAACAATTTCCTTTATGATATGCAACCCCGTATACAGCAACGACCACCACGGAAATTTGCCAGTCAGTCGATTGATTTTGTTTTTAATTGTTTGCCTTAAAAAGTATTTTGTTTGTGAAAATTGCGAACCATGGCACAGGTAAGCTTATAGCTATCAATACTTGATCAGTTTTAGTTATGTAAGTTTTGGAAGTGGGTATTATAGAAGATAAACCTATGGAAAGATCTTGTAAAATATTTCTTTTTCTGTATTTTTTATTGTAATTTTTAGGTTAAGTACATGTTGTGATGAAGTGTCATTACGAGGTGTCCTTTTCATGACTTTTGATAAGTTTATTCAAAAACATAATTTTTAATATAATATTTTTCTAGTATAATAATGAATAAAATAACTAATATTTTTTGTTGCTTTTTAGGTTATCAGGTGTACACGAAAAAAAAGATTGCGACCATCCACTGATGTAGTCGAAGCTGCCGTAAGAGAAGTTGTTGAACACAATCAATCTATCCGGTCAGTAGCTGCGGCCCATAAGCTATCTAAGTCTTACTTAGCTACTATTTGTAAGAAAGCTAAAAATCAAGAAGAAATCTATCGCCATCAACCTAATATAGGAAATAAGCGAGTCTTCTCCCTTGATCAGGAAAGAATGTTATCTGACTATCTACAAACGTCGTCAAAGATGTGTTATGGTCTTACAACTGTGCAGGTTAGGGAACTTGCCTATCAGTATGCTAAAGCACATAATGTTTCACGACACACTTGGAATCAAAAGGAGATCGCATCAAAGGACTGGTTTGCTGGCTTTTTAAAAAGAAATCCGGCACTAAGTTTGAGAAAACCTGAAAGCACGTCACTTTCTAGAGCAACTAATTTTACGAACATCTGGCTAAATATTTTTCAACCACGTATGATTTGGAATTTGGACGAAACCGGCTGCCTCACGGTCACAAATCCTCTAAGAGTTGTCGCAACAAAAGGTTCAAAGCAGGTAGGACAGGTAACATTAGCCGAAAGAGGCACCTTAGTTACGATTCAGGGATTTGTTAGTGCATCTGGAGGAACGGTTCCTCCATTTTTTATATTTCCCAGGGTGCATTTTAAAGAAATACTGTTAAAAAGATCAGCTGCTGCCGCTAAAGGGGTTGAATGAATGAATGAATCTTGAATTTTAGAGGCATCCCGGCCACCATAAGGAGCCAGTGCATAGGCCGCTTAAGCGGGCCCTTATGCACCTCTACAATACTTAAATCACAAGCATCGCCCTTTTAGCGAAGTTGAGAATCGCCTTGAGTCCAAGCTCCTTTACGTTCTGAGGGTCCAAAGTAATGGACCCCAGTATAGTCTGCCTATAGTAGCTCAGAGCTTCACAGCGACACAAAACGTGCGCCGAGGTCTCTTCCTCTACTCCGCAGCGTTCGCACAAGGGATCCTCAGCCACCCCCATCACGTGCAGGTGCCGCCTTAACGTGTTATGGCCAGACAACAGTCCCACCAGCAACCTTAGGTTGGCTCTACCCAGAGATAGGCAGAAGCGTCCATCCTTAGCACTGGGCCCTTCAATGAGCTCTCGTGCCTGGCGGAGATGTCTAGAGATACTTCTCCATTTCTGAGAGTGTTGTCTTGCAACCCACGTCTCCATTTTCCTCCTAGCTTTATGCGCGGTTACTCCTAGAGCTGGCTCAGGACCAACGAGCTTGCTGGCTGATCCTGTTTTCGCCAGAGTGTCCGCCGTCTCATTGCCCCTTATCCCAGCGTGCCCCGGTACCCATATTAACGATACCGGATGCCTCGCTGCGAGGCAATCCAGAGCCTCCCTGCATTGCAATACAAGACTCGAAGTAATCTTACATGCACTTAGTGCTTTCATTGCAGCCTGGCTGTCGGATAAGATTGTTATTCTTCTCCTAGGCCCACCCTCCTCCAGAATGTGAGATACACAAGCCAGAATCGCAAAGATTTCCGCCTGGAAAATGGTGGTGTACTCACCGAGAGGCAGAGATAGCCTAGTTCTAGCTAAAGGGGTTGGAAATCCTAGTGGCTGGATGACGGAGGAAGCATTTGTCAAAGCACTGAATCATTTTTCAAGTTTCGTAAAACCAACAGCAGACAATCCATGCTTGATCTTGATGGAAAATCACAAAACACATATTACACTAGAAGTTGTCATGTTAGCAAGAGCAAATAATGTAATAATACTAACATATCCGCCGCATTGTAGCCATCGACTACAACCGCTAGACGTCAGTGTATGTGGTCCCTTTAAAACGAGATATAGAGCTGCAATGAATTGCTGGATGGTGGCTAATCCTGGAAAAACCGTCACGATTTACGAATTGGACTCCTTTGTTAACGAAGCTTTCCTTAATTCATTTTCGCCAGCTAACATAACTAAGGGATTTGCAACAACCGGGAGGGCCACGTAAGGGTAAAACAACGGTGATCACAGAATCACCCAAAAGAAATGAACTTTTTGAACAAGCCGCTAGAAAGAAAAGGTTAAAATCAAAAGTTTATGCGACTACAAAAAAAAAACGAGTTAAAAAAAACTCTGACCAATGACTCCTCATGTTCCGAAGATTTTGATAATTTTTCCATGCACGATTCAAGTGAAGATGAATGACCTTCTAATGACAGTGATGTTTGTAGGGACGAAGTCCCTTTAAGTCAATATGTCAAGAATTCAAAGTCAAACCCTAACAATAAACAAAAACAAGTAAAGTTAAAGGGTAAAAAGCAAGCCCAAAATCATTAACCAAAGGAGACTGTAATGTGGTTGATCAAGAAACTTGCACTTGTTGCAAGGAAAGATATGAGCTCAGTAAGACAGATTGGTTAAAATATGTTATATGCTCATTATGGACTCACGAAACATGTGGTATTAAAGGCATTCGACATTTTTATTGTAACAACTGTTCTTAACTTAACTTAAGTTTCATAGTTAAAAAAGTTGATTTATAGGCAACTTATATCTCATATCATAAATATTTATTTTTAGTTTTAAGTTGTTTCTTTAATATTAAAGTTAGTTTCTCGTTTATTAGTTCGATAAAGTTGTTTTTGAAGCACTTTCTATCTTTAAGGTTTATGTTTTTTTCTTTATTTAATATTGTCCTTTTCAAAACTACCCTTGTCCGTTTCAATGCGTCGATGCGATGAAAAGGACAAATTGTATAAATTTTTTTAAAATTTTAAATTACTCAAACTAAAGGCTTTCCTTTCTTTTCTTTAATATGTTACATTTCAAATATAATTATAAAACTTCTCTACCATGCAGTTTTTGAGTTAATTTATTAACTACAAGCCGTTCTTTAAAAGTGTCCGTTTCAAGCCGGATCTCCCCTACAACTAGCTTGGCGTTTATTTATGTATATATGTGACTGTTATTCGTTTACCAGCTAATATGACTATTATCATTCAAAAAAAGATATAAAATCCAACCGATAGTCTTTAAACGACCTGGTCAACCATATGGTCCTTCCAAAGTTTTTAAAATTTGTCGTTGTAAGTTTCATTACAGGGTGTCCCAAAATTGACGCTGGATTTGAATTAAATAAAAAGTTTTTCTTTCTTAGATTATCATTCTCTTATTGAATCATAAAATACACAAAATATGGTTATGTATAAATTAGCACGTCATGCAAATGGACTTGTCGGTCTCGCAGATCATCGTACTATTTTAACGAATTTTTTCATGACCATATTGCATAAGTGTGTATCATTGAAATAGCCTTGAAATTCATCTTTTACTGCAGAAGTACCTATAGGCGTTTTGAAATATACCTCTGACAGCAAAGAAACCCATATGAAGAAATCTACTGTTGTTAAACCAACTATTATCATCGGTGCGAAAGAGTTTACCGGAAAATGTCCCATGCAGTAATGGAATTGTTTCACAAGATTTATGTATGTCTTCTTAAGCACATTAATATCGCGCAGATTACGGGAAAAGAGGCACACAAACACTCCTGGAATGAAAAAGGAAAACCTACCCTACATCAACGAAATTCGACCACATTTAAGTACCGGTAAAGCCGAAAACGTGACTTTGATGTACTATTCAACACATAATCGTATACCGTGTACTTCATCATTCAATGAAAACCAATAATCCAAAGAAAAACTGTGTCTTATCTTCAATTCAAATCTTTTGGCACCCGTTTACTAGGTGTATCGCTACCTTAAGCCGCACTATTGCATCTTACATTTTAAGCATAAGCAGCCTTACTAGTTGAACATTTAATTATATTCATCGCTAAAACAGACGGGCTCTGTAATCTGGAAGAAAGAAAAACAAATGTCAAAACCAGTCTAGTTTCGACTACAAAATTAGTTTTTGCAGTTGTTGTACTTTGTACTTTCAACTAAAGTAATACATTCAACGTTTTTCGTTACGTTTATTGACGAGGACAATCTTATTTAAAGTTATTTTTAATACAAAATCATTTAACATGTAGCAAATTGAAGATTATCAAAAATAGCGAAGAAAACTTATGCTCATTTGTATCGTATCTGCTGAAAACGTAGAGTACGATGAATACATGAATTAATTAGAGCCAGCATCTTGAATAAATAAAGAACCATTTTTTAATACAAAGCGATGCTTTTACTCCAAATTGAAAAAGTCTAGCGCAATAGCAAAGCTTTCAGAAAAATAAATCTTTGAACCGAATGCTTACAGTACTACGAATACTTTTTTCCGTAATTGCGGAGGTATAGCGTAAAACAGGAAACTCATAGGATCTGGAAGAAGTTTGCATAAACTGCCTTGTTTTGCATCAATAAATTCCAGGCGGCCTAGATCCTTGAAGCTTCTCAGTTTCTCGGTAGCCCCAGGGTCCATATAGCGTATTAAGCTGATGCGTGTTTAACATTTTATTAGATAATCTGAGCGTTGCTTGAGGCAGACGCTATGGTTTAACCTTCATGCTCCTCCGCTTTGCTAGGTGTGTATAATGCGAGATACGGTGTACCATGGAATGGCCGTCTCATGTCAATGGATGCAGATTCGTCCGATCATACAACGTTGAGTATTAGTATTATTAGTCTAAACGTTTCCCAAAATTCTTTCACTGGTACCTTTTCGTTAATAGCAGTATGATCTATAAAGCAGGGTTAAAGTCAAAACAGAAATGATCACTAATATCAAACATACCGGAAATTACTGACATACGTTAGTGGTACCGTAGGGGATGTCGCTAGACAACATTTTTTATTCTTCTATATAACTCAACTAGATCAACGTCTACGCGTACCTTCTGGTTAAAAGATATTTCAGACTATAAATGGTGTCCATTAAACATCCTAAAAAACACACATCTTTTCGAAATATCAAAAGAGTAATTGATCGTTCATCTCAAATATGATATGGGGTCAGGGGTCATTTGGTGGACCTCCATTGTTGATAGCAGACTCTGCATCATAATATCCCTACATAAAGTCAGTTAGTCATAAGTGAAATTAGTAAACAAAATTGTAACGTCTGAAAAGTACTTGAGCACCACATCTAAAGCACTGCGGACTAAACAAAATTTTCTGCTATCATTCTGCATAATCTGACCGGATCATAAGCTATTGCTTACTTTATTGTGTAAATTGATCCATTTCCTCCACGTGCGAAACGACCTGGATGCTATTCAAGAAATTCTGGCCTGGGTCACCAGAGGGCTAAGATACCCCACGCTGGTATTTTCTTCTCACAGGGACAAATCTTATAGCCTGTAGAACTCTCCTAAATCGCGGGTGATGTATTTTTTATGTTTCGTTCACGCGTCAGGTGAATCAGACGGTGAGGTAGCAGCTTCAAGGTCCTAATCGTTGTTATGGGAAAATCAGTGTACAAAAAATTGAGTCAAAGGTTTACTTTTTCACATTCGCATTTTCTCAGACAAATAATAATGTCGTTACTGACAGGAAGTTACGTTACTACTTAAGGAAGATAACAATTTTAAAAAGGAAAGTAATTCTACTTCTGTATAAACTCTTTTTTCTTAATAATTGCGACCTACTTTGGTTGAACCAGCTGTTGAATCATAAGCTTACTCCATGCTTATGTTATGTTCTTTAATTTAATTTTTTGTGTTTATGTATTTATGAACAATGCGCAAGCAGCATTCCGGGTCGGACATTTTGCAATAGTCAAAGTTGGCGGGAAAATAAATGGGCTCTGTCATCTGGAAAACAGACACAACCCAATTTTGCGTTATTTTATTAATTACCTATACCCCAACAAATTCCTCTGCCAGAATAGCGTTAGTCAGAGGATTGTCTCTTATCCATGATAAAAGCCTTTGAGACCTAGTCGACCTGGAGTGAGATATTTTTATGTACAACAGTATTGGATGTTTATTATAAAACTTTTCATGTATGGTTCAATAGCATCAAATATTTATTAATTGGATGGGCAAGTATACAGCCTTTATAAAATACCATTCCAGGGCACTCAACATTGTTCAAATAGCTTCTGTATAGCGAAGCATAAGACCGATTTGTTACAGATTAGAGTTTACAGACAATGAATAGTTCGGTTTCTGGCAGAAAAGCCATTTACTACGTAACTTAAAAAGTTTACATTATTTTTCGCCATTATATAGGTTTTCTACACACCTGCTAGACATATTTCACTCGTAGATTTCCTTGTGTATTAGATACCAGCGTCAAACGCAATAGTTATTATCCTGGGTCTTTGACGCCACATACATTGTTAGCCAACGATGCTTACAGCGCTGTGGATCGATAGTCCCGGTACGATTCACATGATTAAACGATATTACAGAACTGCAACTTTTTTCTAAGAGGACTTAACTTGTGCCGAACATCGCTTTTATGAATATACTAGCCTAAACCTGTAGCTCCGCTCACGTAAAGTATAAGTCATACGTTTTGCATAAGGTTTCGAACACAAGAATGCTATATTCAGATTTTTCGTAAGCTACTCTCATGGCCCGAGCTTTACTTTACAGCGAAATATTAGATCTGCGATTTCCGGGGTAATAATATATCACACAAAATATGATTTAACACAGAGAAGTACAGCTAAAGTTATACCAGTTCTGATTGGCTCATTGGGAACAATTAAAAAGGGAATGCATACGTACTTAGATCAAATACCAGGAAAGCCAGATATACAGGGTGACTTCGAAGTTGAGTCATTTATTTTAACAGTGAGTAGATCTGATCAAAAGAAATGTTTTTTTCCTTTACCATTTTTCTGGTAAAATTAAAGTAACAAAGTTATAGCCCTTTGGAAGTTTGAGTACAGCCCTGTCTCAATAATAATATGTTCGTGTTTGGCGACAACGGATATAATCCTCCTGACCGGTTCATCGTATCGGAAACAAAAAAGCGAAAGAATTTGAAACGTTTATCACGATGTTTTTCGTCAGTCGATAACGCGTTAGTGAATAGTAGTGTTTGTTGCGTGGCTCAAACGAAATCAAAAATGGCACATGTTTACGAAAATGCTGAACTTGTGGACATGCTTCTTATTTACGGGGGGGCCGTCTTTACAAAATGCTCCCGGATGCATCACGGATTTATGCGGTTTCCCAATCGAGTGCAACCAACCCCTCGTGCCTTTGTTAATGTAGTACAAAGGGCTCGTGAATCAGGTGACTTAAGACCTCACAGGTCAGGGCATGCTGCTCCAAGACCGCACGATCAAATACAGGTCATTATCTGAAAATTAATTACTCAACTTCAAAGTCACCCTGTATATATATATATACGTAGTCATGCCATAAGTTCTGTCCCTCGTTTTCAAACAAGTGTAGACCTGTTAATACTTGTCCGATTGTTTACATTGTGGTGTCAGTTGATTAAGCGCTTTTCGGGTAATTACATATACCTCAGTTTGTATTGATCTCTCGAAGCATAACGATGGAGTGGGGCAAGGCAGAGAACCGTATTGCAGTGATAGCTTTACATAAGTGTAATCACAGTGCTAGTCAGATTTTTGAACTCTTACGCGGCCTTCAAATATCGCGTAAATTTGTGTCTAGGACCATTCAGCGGTACAATGAGACGTCCTCTGTTGATGACAGGCCAAGAAGCGGAAGACCTCGTCAAGTAAGGACTCCAGCAGCCATCAAAGCCGTAAAAGCCAGGATTCAAAGGAATCCACTCCGGAAGCAGAAGATCCTATCCAGGGAAATGAAGATTCCTGTCCGGACGATGTCGCGCATCATTAAACAAGACCTAGGGCTAGGGGCTTACCGGAGACGTACGGGCCAGCGACTTACGGCCACCTTGCGACACATCAGGGCAACAAGATCCAAGAAGCTCTTGGAGAGGTACGCAGCTGGGGGATTCCGAAAGATTTTGTTCACGGATGAGAAAATCTTCACCATAGAAGAAAAATTCAACCGACAAAATGACAAAGTGTATGCAAGGAGTTCACAGGAAGCTTCGGAGATCATTCCGAGAGTTGAGAGAGGCCACCACCCTGCGTCAGTCATGGTTTGGTGGGGGGTGTCCTACGAAGGGGTCACTCAGCTCCATTTCTGTAAACAGGGCGTGAAAACAAAAGCGGCAAACTATCAGAGCGACATACTGGATCCTATCGTCAAGCCTTTAAGTGGTACATTGTTTGCCAACCAACACTGGGTCTACCAGCAGGATTCCGCCCCCGCTCACAAGGCTAAGAGTACGCAGCGCTGGCTGGAAAGCAATGTGCCAGAGTTCATTGCTGCGGAAGATTGGCCCTCAGGGAGTCCGGACCTCAATCCTTTAGACTACAAGTTGTGGGACCTGCTAGAGCAGTTGGCCTGCTCCAAAGCCCACCGTAATATCGAGTCCCTGAAAGAGGATTTGATCCGATCAGCGGCAGCTATTCCTTTGGAAGCTGTGCGTGCAGTGATAGATGAGTGGCCCCCGAGATTGAAGCAGTGTGTGAAGGCCAAGGGGGGACATTTTGAATAAAACTGTTTGATTATGAATTCTAAAAATGTTGTCGAATAAATAATATCTTTCATATAAATATATCTTATCTTGTTTCATTTTTATCATGAGATTATCATGGGACAGAACTTATGGCACGACTACGTATATATGAAATGCAAAAGATTGCACTGCTAGGATCAGCCCACATTCTGAGAAGAGTATTAACATAAGAGCCAGCCAGCTATACCTCAGAACCCTTGTTGGGTTCCGGTGACTGGTACTCTCCGATCAGAGGAGGTCGAGAGTATGTAATTGAAATAATATTAATATCGAACTCTCCTGGCAGCAGAAAAACTACTTACTGTGATCATAGGCTCAGTCGCAAGTACCTAGTGGTCGAGCCCAGCACTGTCTTTTCAGACATCGACTGCTGCGTGATAACTATACTAAGTGACATATAAATCCGAACACCCAGTTTAAATGGTTTTATTTTAATAAAATTTTGTATAAGTACTTAATGAAGCATAATAAGTAAATGATAAAAATTTCAAAATGATCGCACTGCTTTAAAGCCCTTTGACCTTTAATAATGTGTGGATGCACCCTGATGTGCTACGCATTCTCCAACGCGCCTAGGCATGCTTCTGATCAGGTGGTCAATGTCCTCCTGTGGTATCTCATTCCAGGTAACCACCAACTCCTCCCGAAGTGCTTCTAGAGTCTGAGGAGGACGTTGCAAATTGAGCAATCTCCTACCCATCATATCCCACACGTGCTCAATTGGGGATAAGTCGGGAGATCTTGGTGGCCATGGTAACAATGTGACATCATTATGTTAAAAGAAGTCCATTGTGACTCTTGCAACATGTGGTCGGGCATTATCTTGTTGGAAAGTTGGATCTTCCAGGGTGTCAAGACAGGGTAAAAGATGGGGTTCTAGAACTTCGTGGATATAACGCTGCGCGTTCATGTTATCTCTGATGAAGATTAAAGGTGACCTGGAACCATAAGCTATAGCACCCCAAACCATAAGTCCAACAGTGTGATGAACATGTCTTTCAACAAAAAACTGTGGATTCCTCCTTTCACCACGTCGCCTTCTAACCCTGGCACGACCATCGTGCATGCCTAAACAAAATCGAGACTCGTCACTAAAGACAATACTGTTCCATTCCTGATCCCAGAGTGATCGCTGTCTGCACCGCTCAAGACAATTACGTCGGTGTGTTAAAGGGAGGACCCAGTGTGGCCGGTATGAAAACAAGCCAAAACTTCTCATTCGTCGGTAAACACTTCGCATGCCAATAGGTCTTCCGTGTTCTGCAAACCATTCATTTGCAATAGACCTGGTAGTGGAGAAACGGTCCCTTAAGGCCAATAAAGTTAGGCGACGATCTTGACGGTCTGTTGTTCTACGGCGGCGTCCAGTGCCACTTGCTCTTTGCGTACGGCCTTCTCGAAGCCATGGCTGACAACACCTAACCACAGTGTCTACACTTCTTTGCACTCTAACTGCAATTGCCCGAAAAGAAAGTCCAGCTTCCCGAAGTCCCACTATACGGCCCCTATCAAACTCACTAAGTTGACGAAATCGTACAGGTCTCCGTACTCTAGGCATCGTAACCGATCGTAAAGGATGTCAAGAACCAAAATCCGCCAACGTTGATTCTTTACTGCGGCTGAAATATTTATTTTTAGAGCGTTAGTGAATTAAAATTTACAGTAAGATAAATACATTCACCAACTTTTATTAAAATAAAACCATTTAAACTGGGTGTTCGGATTTACATGTCACTTAGTATAATAGTGCTGCTTTCTTCCGTACTGCCAATCATCTACAGCTGTTCCTCACTTGTTGGCAGTCATCCGCACAGCTTAGGTGGAACAACGAATAAAGAGAAACACTCGCTGAGTGACCTTACTATTACTATTCAATATACTTTTTTGCCGATAAACTCTTCCAACTATGCAAAGCTGTTCCACAACAATTTCCATCAAACCAATAGTACGTTAAATTAGAAATGCCTTACTGAAGCCGACCCACACACATAAATAGTAATTAACATGGACAGATATAATTCGAACGAATAATTTTATTTGCGCAATTCTGCATAATACATTCACTGACATTATAGGCAATAATTTATTTACTTTTATAACGAGGAATTTGAAAAGCTTTGTATTTAAACTTAAATACTGTTAAATGCAACATATATACCTACATATGATCTAAAACTAGAGAGGCAATAAGAGATCGTGCGTTAAGCGATGCGGAGTAGACTAAATGTTTGAAAAATTGGCATCAAATAGATTACATCTGTACTTCACACCCAATTCTGCCATCACTTATAACTATATAAAAAAATGCTATACACACCATATAACTTGAAAATGAAGCGGAGGTTCTGAAACGTCAACAATGTTTTTTCCCTTGTTGCCTATAGATTGGCACAGCAGTAGGCTTCAAATAAAAATATTTTTTCTTAAATGTGAATCATCATCAAAACGAGATATTATCGTTTTTTGATATTATATGACATGTAAATCACGTAGAAACGCACAAACATTTTTTTTTAGGTGTCAGAGGCTCCTTATCATTTTTGGAAAATTTTTCGTAGGGGATAAAGGTTGGAGGTTAGTGGTTAGGGGGTAGAAGAGAGCGGAACTCATTTTTTGCGTTAATATACCTGTACGATTCTAACCTCGGCAGTTACATGCTTCTAATAGACAGATTTCACACATCATAGATTTCTCCGTGCATTCGCCGTTAAAGCTTTAAAATATTTTCAACACACGCGTATCTCAATATACAGATCTGCATCGTGCTCGCTGTCTGAACGATTGACCGCTGCCGCGGCTGACAAGATTTGAGGTTAGTCACAGCAACGTTGCCAGATGGCCGGTGCCGCCTGTACGCCGGGGAGAAATTTTTAGATCGCAGCGCTCTCAAATAGGTGGGGACTATGGACTAATTAAATGGGCCTGTTTCAATAGCCTGATCAATTTAATTTCTTGTGGCTACCTTTTTTCTTAGAGGACTGGTACCGAACATAATTCTTTATGAACTGATGTCAGGGTTGCGTAGAAAATGGAGTCAACCTAACTAATGTCATTTTTCAGTTCAATTTTGAAATCTTAAATATGTCTGAGGCTATAAACTATTCGATGACTGAGTCTCCCGTATAATTTTACACAGTACGAACTTTGCGTGATGGTGAGCGCCGGAAGCCCCTTTTATCTAGTTATTTGCAGTAATAAAAGACTACTTTCAAAATATTAAACTGAACTGTTGAAAAATACCACGCCCCTGTCACATCAACCCCAAACCGACATCGCTTCCACAATAAAGCGGAGGTAAAGAAGACAAGGCGTCAACGACGTCAAGGTGGTCGGACGTCGCGACGCCGGTTCGCCGAAGAACACACAAAGCCACCTGCGATAAAGTTTCACTCGAGTTTTCAATAATATCTTAATTAAAATCAATGCCGAGTCGTCGCTCCTGAAGCTGGGGTGATAGTCCAGTACTCGGGGAGAATATTTTATTGAACCCTGGGAGAAATGAATGAACAACAGGAACAGAAATTAGTATGAACCCCTCCTGAAACAATTGACTTCCTAAAAATATAACCATTGGATTTAAAATTGGAATTTCGGGGAATAACGATAAAACCAAAGATAATGAATTCTACTATAGAAATAATATTTTACAACATTGATTTCAGCTTGTTAGATTTTGCGCTTGTGCTGTTTTGCATAATACCGCGTCACGCTTAAAACCGCTCTGAATGACGGCCGCAGAAGGTTCTGTCTCATAGGAAACTTAAGGTATCGAGATAAAAAAAATAATAGCAGATTACCTTAAAAAATGTCATTGATGCGAAATAAAGCGAAATAGCACAACCATCAAACCGCACTCAAAAACCTTTTCTTTCGGTGCTCTCGCAAAAAAATAAAATTATTACCAGAAGATTTGTAAGATACTGTTCCCATAGTGTATTTCCACAACTTCTTTACAAACGGTTATTGGTTCTTCATTATCTGGTATTCCATTATTATCAAGTGTAAATAGTAGCTTAGGTACCTAACACACCGTGAAGGAGTTTACGCTCAGCTCGCGTCACATGTAGCTTATTCGTTTATGGTTTATGGTTTATTTAGATATATGAATTGAATTTTATCGGATAAGCAAGTTTCCAGTCGCGCTGATTAATTAATTAATTAACGAATCTCCATTTTTTTGGAGATTCCTTTTCAAGTTCGAAAAGGATAATAAGAAAAGGGAATGGAGTCTTTCTTCAGTAGTTGTCGGAATAAGAAGATGGGATGAAATTGATGATTGATAACTTCGGAGTCCAGTTTTTGGAAATGAATTTTTGCATTACTAATTGTGGACTACAATTTAGGAATGTGTAAAGTTAATCATGCTTATCATTTCAAAGTAACCATTTTGTTCTTTTAGAACATGCTTCGGTTAAGCTTAGATTATGTTTTTTGTAAGTGGGTCGATGACGATCCTCCACTGCGACTCATCGCTACTTATATTTCTCCCAGTAGCTTCCTAAGGAAGCCCATCAGCTTTATAGGAGAAATATCTTTCAGGTGTTCTACTACAAGCAATACGTGTACCTGACTCTATATAAAACGTGCTTAAACGTTTCGCATTGGTCAAAGCTATAGTCTGCAATCAGCTTCTTCCGCCATGCCCATCCATGTGGACAAAATCTGCAATGATCGGTGTACAGTCCCACTAAAGGCTTATTTTTATATTCTTTTTACTTAAAATAAAATGGAGGAGGTTTTTAATATAAGGCATATTTTTATCTTGAAACGGTAATATTTTTAGAACGTCAGTTGTTTCAGATGTAATAAGGGCTGATTTTTATTTCTACTGCTATTAACTACCAACGTATCAAATTTCAGCCTGTCATCAACTTTTCCGACTTCAAAGCCCCAAAGGATTGAACTATGAAGCGGACTGAAACTGTTGCTAACAGGTGTGCCCTAATGACTGTCATCGGAGGGCTAAAAACCATTGTAAAGGGGGAAATTATTTGATGTTCGAGAAGTTTATGGAGGATGGGAAATTATTAGTTATAACAATTGATGGAACACTGGCAGAGGTGTTATTATGTTTGTATTAGGGATTTCTGACATTTAAAAACGGGAATGCTTCAAGTTTCAAATACCTTTCTGATCATTTTGAACGTATAGAAAAGTAAGGTGAATCAGAAGCTATAAGATGCTTTCATACTCCAAGATGCATTATGCAACTTTGAATCTTTCATACTCCAAGATTAATTCGCATTAGAATGTAGTATTAACAGAACTACCCATTTATTTGTATTCCTGACTCAGAATTAATTTGTATTTATTACTAATATAGACTGTTATGCAACTTCGAATACTGGTGTTAACGTTCGTGTGGATTGTTCATAAAATGGGACTTCTAATTGCCTCACACTAAAAAAAATATTTCTTTACTCGGAAATAATTCCCATAGAGCTGAGTCAATTCACAACTTTGGTTAAGGCGGAGTTCGCAAGACATTCGATTTTTAATACTAAACCAAATCGTGTAATCTACCTCTTAGAGTGCTGTAAACTAATAAGCTAAGAGATTACTTAGATATTTTACGAATAACTTCAAACGAATAACTTATTCGTAATACCTGCAAGTTATCCCCTAGCTGGTTACCATTTAGGATCCTACGCGGGAGATTACACGATTTAGCTTTGTATCGAAAGAGAATTGCCAATTTGAAATTCACCTCAAACACCCTGCAAACTCTGCCGTGAAAACATTTTGCCAAATTAAAGAAGGCTTGTGTAAATTAACAATCTCGTTATGTAAAGTATTTACATTTTACAAGGAGCGCCATAAATCCCAATTATACTCTTAACTGTAATACCACTCGTACTGTTTCGTAAGTAGTGACAGCTCGTAATTCTCTTTCCTGTTTCAACTTCTCGACCATTAAATCATTTTCACCCTTTCGTCTGGTTTTAGCTTTCCGACCGTCATTAGGCCGCACCTGTTAGCAAAACCTTCAAACTCTGGTTCGGTTGCCTGCTCGGCATAACGCGAGGTGGGGCTTTATCTCATGATAACGAAATGCGCCACACGCAAAAAATATCGAAAATAGTAACAATACGTGCGAAAAATGCCTGCTGATATTTTCGCATACAGTGGGACTCGCTATGATCTACCAGCGCTAGAACAGAGCACAAGTTTTAAACCCTTTGAACATGAAGCTGGATGACCAAAAGAACAAGAATCAACACCTAACCAAAGCTGTTATAATGGCATATGATAACACATTTGGTGTGACTTATACGAATCGGACAAAAAAGGAAAGGACGCCTACTGATAAAAAGGAAGCTAAAAAGTAAATGGTAAAAGGGACAATACTGAGATAATGGAATATAACAGGCTATACCAGACTGCAAGAAAGGAGCTGGGAAATCTGAACAAAACACAACAAATGTGGACGTTCTGGACGACTTTGAAGATGATATTTGGAGGAATGCATATAAAATAGTTATAAAAATATTCACAGAAAGGCCTTACACGTCCGAACAACAGTTGCAGATAGCAGAAACTAGGTTTGTGTAAAATGTTGAGCTAGTTAACAAAAGAATGTATACAGGAAATACTCGAATTTATGCTGTCTGTGATGAACACTGGTTGAGAATGGACAAATTTCCATTGAGATGGAAAGAACCTGACTTTGTACTCCAAAATCAAAAAAGCCCGGCGACAAGGAAGGAAAGTACAGACACCTAACCATATTGAGCTCAATGGGGTAATAAACAAGGAAGAAGATACGGTAAAAAGTCTCCTGGCATGTCGAATAACTAAGACCAGCGTATGGATGGAGGAAAATGATACCTCTTAAAAAAAGTGAGTTGGTAATAATCTCTGGTAGGTAAAGGCTGAATCTCACTGTTAGTAAATGTTGGGAATGCTGAAATACACTGTGAGACACGACCTGCGATGGAGCGTGGATTAGAAGACCAGGAGACTGATTCCAGACATCAAGATCTGGATTGACAGAACGCAATTCAAATAGATTAAAAACAAATTGTTTGTGGAAAAAATGTATTCATTTATGGATAAAATATGCTCAAATTTGTCGGTAACTTAAATTTAAATCCAATAATTACTTTGTAGTGTGTGTCAGGAACTTACAAATATTACTTTTTTTCTATCCCAAATAGTACGTGTTGCGCCATTCTGAAATATGTATTCAATGAGCAATCTTCTATTGAATAAATGCAGTTATAGCCCAGTACATTCTTACATGGACAAAGTTGAGGAAAAAATATCAGAAGGTTATAAATCCCAAAATAGTCCTTATTTGATCATGGTTCCTTAATATCTTTTAACTACATTGCATTTGTATATCATAAAGCAACTATCTAGATGTATTTAACCTTATTTGTACATGCAGCTAAAGACCACAGATGAAGGTTCGTTTTTTTTAAATGTAAGAAAAAATTCAATTTCTCAAAGACGTGGACACTTATATAGGCAAGTTTTTGTTATTTGGGAGGTCAGTCCATAGCCTACCTTCTCCCTAAGTTTGTCGTATATTCCCCCAAAATGCAGTACTAGTTTTTATTAACTTGAAAATATTCGTTAATTCTTAATTTGTTCGAGTGTATTGATATACAGGTATAGTGGTAACACCTAGCTATGATTTCCGTTGTTACCACCAAATCCAATGTGTCCGTCCTTTTAGTTTTACATTTGCAACAAGTGCTCTCACTCGCGCTTTCGTTTTAAAACACCATTTGGATGCAACCTCACCGACCAGTAAGTTTTCTAAAAATTTTAATCCTTTCTGAATTGGTTGCTAGCTTCATATTTGTGTTTCAGCTCCTGAAGATGGCACCATAGCGTGCCGAAAGCTCGAGATTACCGTCAAAAGAGTTTACTAAGCTTGAAGTTTGTCAATTTCAAAATTAATAATTAATAATTGTATTTCTTGCCCAACTGGTCGTAGGCAATGACAATGACTACTGCTCATATATATATATATATATATATTATTTATTTAGGTGCTTTTTTGTTTTCATTATTCACCTAGGGAGATAAATCTTACCTTCCAGTAAGGCATTGCATTGTCATTGTCATTTTAATCTGTACATTGGAGAGTAATCTCTACATATGTGATTTCATTTGACCAGGGAAAGATGGAGTTCTCTTAGTTTATGCGTTGAATACATTTTTATGATTGTTTTCCACAAAATTTTCCTCAACCATCTCACTAATAGTCTGGGCCAACCTGGCGTGGACGTGCACGTTCGGCACAGCCTGGCGACGTCGTCGACGTCCTCCTCGACAGGCGACCCCCTAACAGACGCATGTCCACCTGGTGCACTGGCTGTCCTTCATCTTCACTTCCTGGTAAACGAAGGGGCGCTGGTGTCGGTCACCGCCGATGACACGGTGCATCTGTGGAATTACAGGCAGAAGGTGCCGCAGGTCGTGCATAGTCTCAAATTTCAGAAGGAAAAGTAAGTGGCAAATAGGAGCTTATTTTATAAATGCAAATTAATATTATTGGAAAGGTTGAATCACCAGAGTATCTAGGTATTTATTTTGGTAGATTTCTCAAATGTCCACTATATATAATTTCGTTTGCAAGAAACTTAAGTAAATTAATTTAGAAATGTTTGAATTTACGTAATATACTGAACAAAAACTTACTTGTGATTTATATAATAGTTTGATTCAATTCTTGCTGAGATACGCTATACAGGGTGCAAAGTTAGTAGTGGATCAATGGAAGTCAGGTAAGGCCTCAAAACATATCGAATGAATCTCTATATGTGTGGTCCGATTTTGTGAAAAACGGGATAGTGAACTTTCAATCGCAATTACAACTAAGTCATTAAGTTCAGGGCTATGATTTTTTTTAGATAAGCTAAATGGTTATGTTTAGCAAAGGTCATGTTACTTTTTAACAGACCTAATTAGAAATCAACGCAAAAAACCTTAAATTCATTTTTTTGTGAGAAATCTCTTCCATCCCTCAACTTTGGAGGGCGGTAAAAAATTGAGGTTGTACTTCATTATTCATTTTATTGTAAGAACTATGTCAACCCTTTTTCAGCTTGCTACGATAAGTGCCTCACCTTAAAAAATCTGTATGCTTGACGCAGGTGGGTATCTATTCATGTAGACAAGAAACGACTTGATGGATTTTGACATATGAGGTACTGTTAGATTCGTCCTAGCAGTGCGAGTGATACTGTGTGTATTACCATTTTGTTAAACCAAAATGGCGAATCAGCTTAATCAGCTTGGGCATTCAACTCAGCATTCCAGGTGCGGGAGCATTCAATCTTCGGTCCGACCGAAATTACTAAGTCAGGAAATGATCCAGCGCGGAATTTGTATCTAACGTTTGGCATCTGAGTAGAATCATGTCATATTCTCCGCGAGATTATGCAGAAATACATTACTAATATGGTGCTGCCCTAGGAAATGCTCGAGCAGCTGCTCGCGTGTATCGGGAGTATGTGGTTAGAAGAAGTGGACCACAACCGGCGGTATATCCCGACTGCCGCATTTTTCTACACGTTCATAATGCGTATATGGATGGCCGCGTACTAGGCACTCATCGTCAGTTAGGAGCGCCGAGGATACGCCCAGAAGAAATAGAAGATATAATAGAAGTAGCCGAAAGACATCTATCTATAGGCACCAGAGCCATTGCCCGAAGCAGAAACATATCCCATACTTCAGTGCACACAATACTACGCTCGGAGAACATGCATCCTCACCATATATAAAAAGTACAAGAATTGCTTCCAAGCGACTATGCACAACAGGTTGAATTTTGAGAGAATATGTTGAGAAGGTGCGAAGAGGATGATACTTTTTTCGACAGCATGTTATGGACAAATTAATCCAACTTTAACCGAAATGGAATATTCAACAAGCACAATTTTCATTGATGGAGCGTGGAAAATCCACACGCTATTCTCCGACACAGCTTTTCACGTCAGTTCGGCGTTAATTTATTTTACTCAACAAAAAATTAATTGGGCCATATGAATTGCAAGGCAGGTTGAATGGTCAGTCATATCTCGCTTTTCTACAAGGCAGTTTACATGAGCTGCTGTAGGATGTACCTTTGGACGTTCGAAGCCGCGTGTATTTTCAATGCGATGGTGCCCCATGCCACTTTGCACGGGTTGTACGGCATTACTTAGATAGTGACTTTCCTCGGCGTTGGATAGGTAGAGGCGGAGTCATACGATGACCTCCGATTTAAATCCTCTAGATTTTTTTATATGGGGGTCTTGTCTATACATCTGAATATACAAATGTCAACCAAATGCGCCAAAAAATTGATGAAGCAAAAATAAAAATTATGGAAAACGCAAATTCATTTCAAAGACTAAGGGACAATTTCATTAGATGTCGCTTGTGTATAAAAATAATGGAGGTCATTTCGAATTATCTTCCACATTAGTTTGTCTGTAAATCGCCATAAAAAGCGGCTAAACACAGTAGGAGTAGGTTTTGTACTTGCAGGTGGTAATAATTCTATTGCGTTTCTTACGTTTATCGCATCACACCAACGAATGTGACACGATACACTCATCGTAGCATGCTGAAATTTTCAGCGTTTGTTCTACATGGACTGAAATAGTTTTTACAATAAAATGAATAATGAAATACAACCGAAATTTTTTTTACCGCCCTCCAAAGTTGAGGGATGGAAGAGATTTTTCACAAAAAAATGAATATAAGATTTTTTGCGTTGATTTCTAATAAGCTCTGTTAAATAAGTGACATAACCGTTGCTAAAACTAACAATTTAGTTCATCTCAGAAAAAAAACACAGCCTTACGCCTAATGGTTTAGTTGTAATTGCGATTGAAAGTTCATTATCCCGTTTTTTTCTAAATTTCACAAACTTGCAAATATCTCCTGAACTATAAAATTTCGGTCCAGACATATATGGGTTCATTTTATAGGTTTTGAAGCCCTCTATCACATGACTTCCGTTGATCCACTACTAACTTTACACCCTGTATGTGTACGGCTATCAGTTTACTCAACTATGTTGAACAAAGTGCAAATGTGCCAAAATATATGTGTAAGCAAGTGTTATTTTCAAACTGAAAAGTCGCCACTGTGTAAGAGGACCATTAAGAGCCGAAGCTATATTGGATGTAGGAGCTTTATACATGAATGTATTGCCGAAGATGAATCATAGGAGAACAGATTTAGAAGCGGTAAGGCATGCACCACAGTACTACTGCCGTTCAAATTTTAATATAAGGCAAAAAAGGCTTCTTCAAGTAGAGCGTTAACTCAGGCTGAGCTAGAAGATACAGTACGTAAATATGAAGCTGGTGAGAGTGATGACGATGCTATGGGCAGTGACATTATGCCGGAAAATTCGAGCGAAGACGAGGAGGACGAAAATGCGAGGCTCAGTGATAGTGATCACTCCGACTCGTTCTCAGCGGACTCAGGCACGGATAGTGAAGACATGGAACACGAAAGTGAGCTGAGAAAAAAGGTGATATATGGAAAAAAATGGCCACAAGAGGTATAAAACGCCTTTTTTTTACGAAGAACACCCACACAGTACAAAAAAATGTAGTTCTTCGTCTACCCGGACCAAAGTTGTGTGCATCGAACACGCCAGAGGAAATTTCAGCCTGGAAACTATTTTTCACTGATACAATGATAAACTCCATTACACAACACGCCAATGACGAAATCACAAGACACTCTGCGAGGTATAGGGCTTCTCAAAGCTTTATTTGTGGCACAAATCAAGATGAGATTTTAGCGTTGCCCGGACTTTTATATATGAGTGGAGTTTTGAAAACTAGTTGTTTGAGTACATCAGACCTATTGTCAAAACAATTTGGAGTACCTATTTTTAGAGCGACTATGTCACAAAAACGCTTCGAATTCCTAATAAACTGTCTTCGTTTCGATGATACGGCAACCAGGCAGGAAAGGAAACGTGACGATAAATTTGCTCCTATTCGATTCCTGTGGAATGAATTCATGAGTGCTGTGAAAATAATTACACTCCAGGGGCATATGTAACCATTGATGAACAGCTGCTTAGCTTTCGCGGAAGGTGCCCTTTTAAAACATATATTCCAAATAAGCCCGATAAATATGGAATAAAAATTGTTATGCTTTGTGATTCCAACAGTTTCTATATGGTTTCGGCAATTTCTTACGTAGGAAAACAAATCAGAAACTTTGCCTACTCATTACGTTCTACGACTGTGTAAAAATATCTATGGCACGAACAGAAATGTTACCATGGACAATTGGTTTGCTTCTTCTGATCTAACTGAAAAACTTCTTCAGCACAAACTAACAATGGTGGGAATCTTGAGGAAAAATAAGTCCGATATTGCTTCTGAATTTCTGAAAAATAAAAGCAGTGTGCCAAGATCTGACTTTGTTTATGATGAAAATAAAACTTTTCATTTTCACCAAGGAAAAAGGAAAAACAAAATTGTTTTATTGATATCAACTGTTCATACATATGGTGTAGTAGACGAAGAAACTAAAAAGCCAGAGATCGTTTTATTCTACAACTCCACTAAAGGCGGAGTGTATACATATGATCAGTTATGCCATTCCAAGACTAAAGCTCGTAAAACTCGTCGTTGGCCACTAAGAGTTTTTTACGGCATGCTAGATGGTGCAGGCATTAATGCTTATGTCATATACAATGGAAACAATACGAAACGTAACCCGAACTCTAAATTTATGCCAAGGAAAGAATATCTTAAGCAGCCTATCAGTTACTAACACCACATTTGCAAAATAGGTTAAAAATACCGACTTTGTCCAGATTCTTACGTTTCTTGATTTTGGATGTTCTAGGACAAAATGAAGAAGTTTTGCCTACACAAAATGAAAGAAATCAGGTTGCAATCCAAAAACGATGTCAAATTTGCCCCCGAGCCGCTAACAGGAAAGGTAGAGATGTCTGTGTACGTTGCCGTGCTCACTTATGTGCTGAACACCAATATGTCCAACATGTTCAGAAGAAGTTTAGTTTTTTTTTTTGCTAAAAATACTTTATTATTTTAGTTTTAGTTACACTTATATTGTCAGTTTATGTATATACCTTTCATTAAAATTTATGAATAACTTGAACGACTATTTTTTGAATAAATTTTCATTAGTGTGTTGATAAATTTTGCATATATGGTTGTGTTTCGTGATTAAGATTCAATAAACTATCTATCTTTTCTAGCGTTATCCTTTTAACTCGTCAAAGAAAATGGTGTCATATATGACACCACTATACCATTCATGAACTAGAAAATAACGGTAACATTCTAGGGTTAAGAACGGCATTGATAGAGAAGTATTGCTCATCAATATGAGGTGATGTGTTTTAAGACAAATAATGTTAATATATTTACATTTACTATACTACAGTATATGTACCTACCTAAACGTGAGGTTGTTACTGTCGAGTTGAGAAAAGTGTTAAATGATCAATTTACTGAAGTTTTCTTTACATAAGCTAGACCAATATTGTATATTTCTTAATTTGTTGTTCATTTTTAGGTGTAGTTGAAAAAATTCTAGACTCAAGTCTCATAAAATCTGAAGAGCCTGACTCAAATTTTATGACACATGACTTGAACGAGTATAAAACAAAGCAATTTTCTGTATCACGGAGCAAAGCTAGAGTGACGCACGTTTTAAAGCACATCTTAAGAATATTGACGTATTGAATATTATTTCTAATTTTGAGGTACCTAATTATGTTCCAAGGTTCTAAACGACAATTATCTTCAGGTACGGAGTGTCTAGGTGTAACTCGATCCAGACACTATATAAAAAAGAGGACATTCAAATACAAAAGCGATATTTTCCAAAAATTTTCTGATTGTGTTATTTCGTTATGAGGATATTGAAGTTAAGGTTTAGCATTATATGTTTGCTATCAACGTTGCCTTTAGTGACCATAGTCCATCAAATGGTTTGCATTACTCAATTATTTTATTATTCTGTTCATACAGAGTCGTAGTTTTAAATTTGTGCAACCTTAACTTTTAATGGTCATATAAGCGAAACGCCAAGATATTCCTTTCTTTTGATAATCTGAATTCATATATATTTCTGCTCTTTTTTCCAGAATAACACGTATACATCTTCCATTACAGTCGAAATGGCTGTATATAGGCACAGAGCGGGGTAATGTCCACATAGTACAAATAGAAAATTTTAATTTATCTGGATATGTGATAAACTGGAATAAAGCTATAGAAGTGTAAGTACAAACTATCACAACTACTATCGCAATTCTAACACATTTGTATAAGTGAATCCTACTGTATTGTATTGGTAAAAAATAAAATACGCAACGCACACTAAAAGACTTAAAAATTATTTAATATTTTTATTATGGTAAACACAAAAACCGCTAGCTTAAAATAATGTTTTATTTTAGATCTCGAAAAACCCACCCAGGAGCAATAGTACATCTAAGTGATAACCCTTTGGATGCTAGTAAAGTAAGTTCCTCGCTTTATTTTTGCTTAATTTACTTTAACCTGATTTTGGTTATGCTTGTGGTAATACCATAGTCTTGTAGAACTATTCTCAAATATGCGTGACTAGCTTATCTACATATGCAAGGTAAAAAATGTTCAGCCTGACAAGTCCAGGGCGCTCTAATCAGCAAAAATTTATATTTTCCATGGTCATATAAATGTCAACATATTCTCTCAAGTAGTTTGACTACACCAAGCGAAAGACTCGCGTGGTCTCCAAAAAGATGGACAAACTTGACTAGCGTGCTGTCATCAATTTGTTCATGTTGGATGGATAATGAAATTCTTTCGAAGCTAAGAAAAATTTATGAGGCTTTGCTCATTAAAATCCAGCTGATCAAAGTATTCAGTTGAACTTAAACGTTATCGCACATCTCTTGAAGGTTAGCAAAAAACCGCAACTACACCTGAAACTATAGAAATGGTCCATGATATCGTGTTGGACGATAAGCATATGAATATTGGAGCAAAGGGTGCGAGATATCTGGCACAAAGAACTGGGAATGAGAAAGCTCTGCGCCGGGTATTTGCATGCAATGTTTGGACTAATTAAATAAGGAGCCAACCAATTTAATGTGGCAACTTGTTACTGTGGGTCAACCGCTAAACGCCAAAAACAAAACATCAGTCGAAGTAGTAGGTGTAAGCCAATGGTTCATCGCCAAAGAAGAAAAGTCGATTGCATCTGAGGGAAGGTACATGGCCAGTGTGTTTGGAGATGCGGAAGGGACTATGTTAGTTGGTTACCTTGAAAAGGGTAGAACAATTGAGGGCGAATACTATTTCAACCTCTTGAATCAAAGAAGAAAAATACCATTTTTCATCAGGTCAACGCACCTTCTTGCAAGGCTGTGTTGATAATGGAAAAAGTAGATTTGGGGGTCCGATTTGCTGACCCATCCTCCCTATTCTCTTGATTTGGCACCCTCCGACTTCCATCTGTTTTCAGATTTGATGAAATTTCTTGTTAGAAAGCGCTTTGGGACCGATGGACAAGTCGAGAGGGCCGGAAATGAATATTTTGACAGCCATCGAGACGTCCGTTTCCGAGAAGGAATTCTGATGTTGGAGAAACGTTGGATCAACTGTTTTGGAGTCCAAGCGGATAATATAAAAAAATTAAACCATTTTTAAACTAAAAATCTCAGCCTTTCATTGTCAGGTCGAGAAATGTTCACCCTACCCACGTATATGTATAGTACATCTGGAGGAGACATGGATAATGTCCTACATTGAGATATCTATTTTTTTAGTTATTATTAGGATATGAAACGGGTCTGGTAGCACTGTGGGACCTTAGGAATCGAATTGCTGAGATGCGATGGTTAACGACGGAGCTGAGGTCAATAGCTTGGCACCACGAGGGCAAGCAATTCATGTGCTCGCATACGGACGGTACTTTAACCACGTGGAGTCTCAGGTCGCAAGCAAAATACGTACACATCACCCAACCACATGGTAAGTCAATTTGGAGAAATTAACTTCAATCAACTACCATTGTTTAAATGCAATACTAGCGGCACATAAATCGTGTGAGCACGCTGATACCGATGAAAAGTAAAATTTTGAAAAAAAATGGCGTCAACTAGGTTGACTCTGCACTTCCCACGCAACGGCATCATCAGTTCATAAAGGATTGTATTCAACACATGATTAAAGTTGCTATTCTATGTATACTTCCGAGCCGAATGGTCCACCTGTGGCATTATTAGTATATCTTTCTAGCAACAGAATATTAACTCCATCTAGGGGTAGAATTTTCGCCTTTATCACGGCAATCAAGACCCTAATTTGAGGTATTTGGAAGAAAAAGGCATGGTTGGGATGGCAATCAAGATGCAAAAACGATTTTTGTTCTTCTCAAATTTTTCGATTAAATAAGCACATTTTGGATAAGGATTCTGAGATTCTGCAAAGAAATGCTTTTAATCTTGCCAGTCTAAAAGTTCGAATATAATTTTCACTGTATGTCAAGGTAAATTATATACTTGCCTTCTTGGAGTTTCCCTTAAATTCAATGGGGCAAATACCATGTAGGATTCCAAAAATGTCAAAGTCGCATTTTAACACAAGCCACGACTTGGAAATACTGTCTGATTCTTGAGCAAATGTGCAATAACAATGTCTTTTTTTATTTTACAGCCAAACTTACCAAGGATGGTAAGCCTGAACAGTGTAAGCCAATCAATAAAGTTGAGTGGAAGACATCGATGTCAGGGTAATAATATCAACAATATTTTTTGTCAAGATGAATTGAACAAATGCTCTATGTTTCAGGGAAACTTATGTGATATTTTCCGGTGGGATGCCTTATGACCAAGCGAGTAGAACGCCCTGTATAACAGTTGTATATAGTAAAACGACCACAGTGCTAGAAATGGAACACAACGTCTTAGATTTTATAACCCTCTGCGAGTCTCCATATCCAAGCGGTGAGTCACCCTTTATGCTGCCAAATTTGTTTTTTTTTCTCTTATTTATTTTCCTTACATGGTATATTTAGCCAGTAATCACGTCAAACCCGTATTTTTTTCATTAAATCGCGAGTGCATTGTGTTTGAGTCTACAGTGCTCTTTGAAACTGCCACCACGTGCTTATTTTTCGAGCTAGTCAAGTTAGCAAGCTGGAATTCGGAGTACCGAAATTGATGCAAGGATACTATATTTTAGCGTAAAAGTGGTAGTTGAAATATTGAAGATGGTGGCTGAGCTCGAGTTTGGAGATTTTTCAAACAGAATGAGGGCCTTGTGGTACCTCATTTTGAAGGTGCTTATGAGTACTTTGTAAGGCTGCCTAAGTGTATGCGTTTTTATACATTGAATCGCAACAACTAATTGTCAACGCGTTTATATCAATCTTCTTCTTTTTGGAAGGTCTACCTAAATGTACAATAAAATATGGGTTATACAATTTTAAAAAAATTGACAGATTTTGATATAATATACTACATTTTAGTAATTGATTTCTAAGGGTGGTTATTTAATATTCTAGGACAATAAAAGACACATAAGGAACCTCAAAATGTGGTGTCGCACGTCTGTTCATGCCATTTAAATAAATGTTCCAACATGGCGACCAGTCACCACCTTAGAATTTACAGCTGCACATTTGCGTTAAAATACAGTATCCATGAATTCATGTTATTGCCCCGAATTTGAGCTTGCTTGACGCGTTCCGAAAATAGGTAAGGAGATCCTTTTGAAATGCACTATATCAGTCACCTTAAATTCAAAGGATCTATGTAGCATATCCTTACTTAATATTATAAAAGAGAAAATGTAGATGTTTGTTACTCAATCACGACATAATGGACGAACGGATCTGGATGAAATTTGGTATTGCATAGGCTACTTTTTGTCTAGGGAAATAACTTTGAAATATCTATTTCACGGACTACGGAGGGTTCGAGCAAAATGAGTAAGGGTATAGAAATAGATCAAATAGGTATAATTTTTAGTATAAAAACTTGAAACCATTATTTTCGTGCAGTCCTCAAGGCTTATTTAGATTATGAGACAAATACGACGCGACACACGTTGGACGATTTTTAATCCAAGCAGAAATGGTTGAGGTTTCACGACCATGTAAGACATTTGTCGCCTAGTATAAACCAGCTTTTACTCACAGCGGTTTCACACCTCAATTTTCTTTGAACGAACAAACAATAGAAACAAAGTTCCTTACAATTTACAGAGCCCGAAGAGCCGTACGCGATAATAGCTCTCCTGCAGAATGACTTGGTAGTGATGGACCTCCGAAGTCAAGGCTTTCCCTGCCTGGAGAACCCCTACCCCATGGACATCCACGAATCGGCTGTCACCTGCGTCTCCTACTTAGCTGATTGTCCTGCCGATCTCATTCCTGCATTCTATTCGGTGGGACGACCTCCGCAGAAAAAGAACCAGGGGGGCACGGGAGGGTTCTCGGACATGGATTGGCCCATTAGTGGAGGCACGTGGCCTGCACATGCTTGTCCTTACGCCGAAATCATCATGACAGGGTAAGCTAATTTAAGATTGCTGTTATGGTAGGTGAATGGATTGATGGAGTTGTTAAAGCATCATAGAAGTGGGTAGTGTTATAAACTCGGACAAAGACTGCCAAACTCAAAAATCAAAACTCATTGTTAACCTACATCTACATTGCATTATTTGTCACCAAAATTACGTAGTTTTAGTATATACTTTTGGATAATTTGCCTACCTTTGCCTACCAAAGTGGCAAACTAATATATGGCGTACATTGTTTTCTTTGGAGAGTACGAGGCTCATTTAATAAGTAAGAACCGTTTTGTAAGCGAGTCAGAGGAACTTCAACTTTATTTGTGAACGTAAATTGTATCACAAACTCTTTTTCATTTTCAACATCGACATCATAAACGTTTAAACGTGGTTTAAACATATGTCAAGTCGCGGCTCCAGCTTTTGGACCCCGTCATCAAAGAATGCTGCCGCCTGACCATTAAACCAGTCAGAAACTGTTTCTAGCCAAGCTCTTCCTACCAAGAAATTCCTGAAGTTTTGGAAAAAGCTGAAAGTCTGATAGTGCTGTCAGGACTGTATGGTGGATGATCCAGTAATTCCCAACGAAGCTTCACTAGTTGCGCCTGTGTTCTTGTCGCAACGACAGGGCGCACGTTGGCGTAAAGCAGAATGACGGCGCTAAAGAGCAGGCACGGCCAGCGGTTCTGAATAGGGCGCCTAAGCTTCAATATTGTTTCATAACACATCTCAGCATTTATAACAGAACGAACTATTTTCCGTTTAAAAATCGAAATGCTGAACTCACTTCACGATTGGTGGATTTACTCATTAACGTGCCGACAAACAAGACCGTATAATCACACAACTAACAAGGACAGCGACGTGAAACATAACGTTGACATAGTGAAAGACTGGCCAAGAGTGTCTGAGGTTGAACGGACGTTTCGTGACATGCGGGGCGCGATGCACAATCGATCCTTACTTAAAATTGGCGCTCCTATAATCAAGTAGCCAACCATACTGGGTATACTTACGTACAGCAAAGCAGGGATACTATCCGTGTTTCGATATATCGCTATTTATGGTTAATAAAGAGGCATAAAGTAAATTAATGGTTTTGCAGAAAAATACGAATTTAATGTAAAACTGGCGGCTTCATCCTGACCGACTTGTGAAATGGACTTGAATCTTGTTTACTAACTACATAATTTTGGTTTAGAATTCCTTGGTTGTAATCCTTCATCACTGCAAGTTAATCCGAAGAAAAGAGTTTTGGTAAATTATAAATTATTATATGTTCCTAGATTTTCTTCATCATTGATTTCGATTAAATATTTAGGGTCAAAAGAAATCAGTTTTACGAATTGAGATGAATATCAAAAAAACAACAACATGGCGGAGCCTTTTTCCAGTGGGCTCCTTCCTTTTTCCATCAAAATGCTACCGAATCGTCTTATCTTCGACGTCACTGTTCTGTGTTCGCACGCGATTAAATTTGTTTTACGGTAGTTTCGCTTAAGTCGCTGTTAAAAAACTATATGGGTGTCAAAAAAGAATATTCTGTACTCATCCAAGGGCTCTCCATCAAGAGGATTTGGGAAAAGCAGTTCCTCAAAGAGCAATAAAGGAACATTTACTGTGCTCCGTCTTTTTTAAAAAGATCTGCCTTAGAACGTTCCTAGATGGAATGACATGTTTCATTAGAGGCAATATTCTTCTATCTAGTTCAGTTGCTTGGTTCGGCTCTATGAGTATACTAATAAAACTACAGACAGTACAACAGCGGCATTTCATCAAGACGGAATTATAATGTTTGGGTTACGTAGTGCTATGGCTAAATCCAAGCATGATATCATTCTATAGGGTTCAGATTTTATTTATGACAAAAAGTTTGGTTCAAGTGGCAGATTTTATAATCATCAGAAATGCGTAACGACTGAGTTCATGGTCGGTATTGAGTGTCCATCTAATACCTACAATTTAAATGTACAGAACATGATACAAATTCTTCTTATCAATCATATTTATATGTACAAATTGCACTCTTCTCGATTTCACAGAGGGTAAAAAGTTTGAACTGAAACTGCCGGCAATTTTTACACCTAGTTTGACGCTATAGTTGTGTGTTTGTATATATGGGTTGAAACTTGACCTTTGGTTTAGCACACAGTGCTTTTATTCTGCCTGTTTCTAAAAGGGAACAGGCGCAAAACTTATCAAAAATACCTTTTTTTGTTCATCTTCTCAGGATAAGTCATAAACCACCGTCAAATTCAATTGACCAAACGAATTGTTACAATACTGTCACTGAACTAAAACTAAATGGGTTACCTGCAGGGGTTTACGTAACTTAAAATGTTATGTCTGTTTTTTGACCTTTTTTTAGGTTTTCTGTGACCTACATAATGTCAACTTGCAACTAGCTATCATACACTTGTGCACTCATAGAAACTGTAGGTGTTACCCAAAACGTCATCCCACTTGAACTATTTGGTTGCCACCGTTGTGGCCGTTTATAGCCGGGGCACCCTGATGCAAAGGATAAAATATGGACCCTCGCCTCACATTAATTGAGAATTATTAAAATGTATCATTTATCTAAAAAAAATTGTGGAGAAATCGTCTCAAAAAACTATGTTTATGGTAGTCTGAAAATAAGACAAAAAATACCCCAATTACGGAAAGCAATTACATACTTATTCACAGAACGTATTTTATTTATTTTATAGAATAACAGTAAATAGTTGTGCTAGTAGTTATCCCTGAAATATGTTGTACCTTATCTAGGTATATGAAAAATTAAGAAAAAGTATTACGACTTTTTTATATTTTATCATGAATTTAGATATTACCAAAACCTAACAAATTAAGTACCGAAAAGCAGTGCTCGCAATCAATTGATACACGTAAGGGGAAAGTGCGGTTATGGTGGTTACTCATTTCAAATTTGTGCAAGATATAGGTATCTATTTGACGTAGTTTTAAGTGCTTTGATTATATTTAGACTGCTTATTACTAAGCCCAGCTAAAACCGGCGCGAACTGCTTGCATGTCTGACTAGCTGCTAGTCAAACTACTCGTTGCTGTTTGAACGAAGGGTCAGATTAATCATGTTACTTAATTCACTGAAGGTCTCAAACTCGTCTTACACCGACGAGTGGCCGGGGACTAGCTCTCCTGCTTTTCATTCTAATTTTGCCAAACTATGTACATCAAGGTACGGATCGACATGAAACTCGTCGCTGCTCCTAGGGTGTAAACAGTCTGCCTGAAATAGTTTTTCCCAGTTCTATGGACCCTAGGCAGTTCAAAAATCAGACAATATATCTCTAAATATCAGTTACGGTATCTATCTCTCACAAATAAGTGTCTTATATTATAATACCAATGACCATGAATGTGGAAGCTGATGTATTAGAGGAGCTAGAAGAGCTTGAAGAGAACATTAACCTACCCCAAGGGGACAGATGTCACGATATTCTAAAAACGGAAATGAACATTAAATACAGCTTTTTAACACCTTTTCATGTAAATATTAGGAGCGGTAATAATAATTTTTACAATTTTCTAGTAACATTGCAATCATTTGAATTAAGCTACTGCGATGTTCCTGGTTTAAATCTCTTCATCTAGAACAGTGTAAGCAGTATATTCCATGTTATAATTTACATTGTAATAATGTCTCGCTCAATAAAAATCATGATATATTAATTTATACAAGGCAGCTCCTTAATGTGCTTATAGTTGTCTATAATCTATCAAAATCTTCAAGTGGCGTTCAGGAAACTGGAGAAGATATTTTTTGGCTTAGCTTGCAGGATTTAATGAAGAGCTATTCAGTATTATGTCTTCATACGTACTTGATGTTTGGATATATGTTCATAAAATAAAAAATGAAAGTTAATAACTTAGAAGCTATCGATTATGATGTACTATTGAACATTGTTAATATTTACTTAAATAATTCACATACAATAAAATTTTATTATTAAATATAATATAAAAAACTGTGTAATAATATATGTACATATGTAATATATTTATAAAATTATATTTTGACAGTTCTCAATGTTTCAAATATTACTAACATCAATATACCAACATTTTACAAAATAGAGCTTAGCATTGAACTAAAGTTTTGGGAACTCAAAATTCTAGGGCCAAACTGAGTTTCTTGTTATTTGCTTTGTTTGTATTCTATCAAGTGCAGTGCCCGGTAGTGTACTAACTAATCTGAATCGAGTATTATTTCGCAGAAAAAAGAAAAATAAATTATACAGATAAAAAGTAAAAATAATGTTTGCACCCTAATTACTGCTTTTGTTCATATTTTAATGACTTAGTTCTACCAACTGGTCTAGAACAACCTGAGTTCTGTGTTAAAAGGCAATAGCATAAGTATACGTTAATAAGATACTTGAATAATAATAATTTTTATATTTCATGTGTCGAAAAAAAAAATAATACAAAAATAGATTATGTACCAAATAATACATGAAATATTATTTTGAGGCACATAAGTTATAACTAATAATTCTAACAAAAATAAAACACAGATAGTGTCAGTCTTACATAAATACACTAAATGTAAATTACTTTATGCATAGAATTTTGCTTGATACTAAAAATATTGAAATATCCTATGGTGCAGAACCACTGGTAACGCACGGTTTTATTTTTGGTGATATTGTACAAAACATGAAGTATGTAAATGTGCATTACACTTATTACAAATGTAAATTGTGTGACTATGGCAAATTCTACACCTCCTTCGAGCTTTATTAGCATGATTAATCATGAGGTGACTTTTATTATCATAACGTAGTTCATCTAAATCAGGAGCAAGATTTATTTGAATTATCCTTTTTTCAGTCAGGCATAGTAGATTCCGGTATATGCAACTCGAAAGTTCCAACTATATCAGTTGGTTCCTCAAACTTTTGGCGATTGCTTTCATCGTTCATACCTTCCTCGTCGGTCAAAGTATCCACTTCAGGTGAAATATAAACTCCATCAATATGTTCTGTAAATAAATTATTATGTTACTATTAACATAAATTTGCGGCGAACGAAATACAATATTGAATCTACAAACTATAAAAACAAGTAAATAGGCATAATATCTACTTGCAACTTTCATCACTTTCATCCAACTCCGCCAAAGCCGCTTCTAATTGCTTTTGATATAGAAACTACGATATTTTTGTGATAGAAATTGAATTTTACGTGAACTGCACAAGAGATACACGAATACCAAATTGTAACCACCACCAGTATCGGCGACTGCTGACGCGACGTGCTCTTGTTGAGACTTGCAATAATTTGCTTTTGTTTCACAGATTATACCAGTGGTGCGTTCACGCATTTGCAAAAAATAATAGATAATTTACATTAGGTATATTTTAAACGTATTTTATCTACCTTGTATTCTACACATTATATACTTAGAAAAAATGATAATAGCTTCAAGGAAAAAATAATTTACTATTTTAGACATTTTATACAAAATTATGCAACGTTTTTCTTGATGTTTGTAGTCATATTCCTTTTTTAAATAAAAGTAAACAGTTTATACAGTACTAAGTTTGTTATTCTGATAGTATTAAAACATTAAAAGTGTATATGCAATTATATTTAGTGGGATTAAAAAAATCATTGAATAGGTGGTGCGTTACCGCACCACTGGGACAAAATGAGTTAAACCCAACGCGGTGCTGATTTCCCGTAATGCGTCTCATAAGAAGTTTTTGTGAAAGTAAAAAAAAAATAGGGAATATTTTTGAAACTTGATGCAAGGTTATAGGTTATGTAGTTATGTTACAAAAGCTGTGCAAGACGGGGTATTTATGTTATCGCTGCGGCATCTTAAGCAGAAGGTCGTTGGGTAAGTTCTCCATAGATGACGCTCACAGCGAGCAAGAGCAGAATGATCTATTTGCATCCTACAAACTATGTAGGCGGCAAAGTGACATTTTGTCGGTTTTTTAGGTTTTTTACATAATATACCTGCGGTTCGCAAGTGTCTACAACAGTCAGAAATTCGTTATCAGAACATGCTTATTACGAAGTCCCGGTGACAGTAATCTCAGATACATGCTAAAATACTTAAGTGTCAAAGCTCTGCAAAAAATGGTTGCGTTCATCAGAGCACGTCACGACCTGCAGTGATCGTTAACGCATTGATGCATTTTACGCTAAGTCGTAACGTCATTATCAGCTATCGTGTTGTTAATCTCATCCAGGTATTCAGGTCTTAAATGCTCTGTATCGAAACCGTTAGGCTACAAGGTTTGTAATTGCCAGAAACAATCATATACGTTTTGTAACTAACTGAAGGTTATCTCGTAAAGCAAAATCCCATGAATAGGTCTGATCGGATCATGAGTACATTTTTATGTGAATATATCGTTTCGATCCATCAATCTGTAGTTCAGAAAAAGCTCTTAAATATGCTAACGAGATAAGATTGTTGGGCGGGGTAGTAACTAAATTGATCACCCCTAAAAAGGGAAAGGACTCTCAAAAGCTCATTGTTAGAAATAACTCGTCTTGCTCTGCTTCTTTCTTTCTCCTTTTTAAATATAAATCAGCAGTGATTATCGTATAAACTTTACTGGTTGTACAGTCAGCTTATGTCAAATACCCGTTATAAAATCCATGGTTTGATAAACTTCTCTGCGATCTTTGTTGAATTAAAGGTGTTCTGCTCCCTGAAATTATCAATAAATTTAGTTTATAATTCACAAGCATTGCTGTGTTACGACAAAATTATACACATTAAGTGCACCTGCAACTTGCATATTTCCTCCCAAAAGCTGACCTCTAGAAGAGGCAGATAAATTCTTGTCCTTTTATTACTGCATTTGTTACTTAGTTAAAGATACAGTAAGAACCACGAATCATTAAGCCATATTAATATTAGTGATGTAAAATAATTAAGTAACGCTTACAAAATAATCGTTACAAATGAGTAACTAAATGTAACGAGTCCTACTTTTCGAAAAGACTCGTTACTTTTTATTTGAATTCGTTACTTTGAATGCGATACGGTCTTTTTCTATGTATACTTTTTAATTACTGTTAGTTACTACACTATACATTACTTTAGATACAAACGTTACTGGGATCTAATGTAGCCAGTACTGCCAGCAAGTGACTTGGTTCTTGGATGTAAACTGGGTGGAAATGAAATGATGCGAATATCGTTAGGCTTAGGCAACTTTAGATACTCTTCTATCAAACGAGTTGCGGACTGCGGAGCTTTAGGTTGGCAATGTTTGTGTACACCTGTACACTTTTCATTTGACTTTGAGAGCTACCGGTTGGCGGGTTGTTACTGGTTTGGACGTTGCCGTACAAGCTCGAGCAATAATATAATTATTATTTGTACAAAAATATGGAATCATCCGCGTCCGGTTCAGGAGAATCGCAATCTCAAAAAAGAAGTGTTATTTGGATGCATTTCACCAATATATTGGAAGCTAATGCAAAGTCTAATCTTTGTAAAAATATTTATTCGCATAAAAATGGAAACATTAGCAATTTAAGGAAGCATTTGAAAACTAAACATCCGACTCTTTCATTGGAAGGAGAAAGGGCAAAACGGCGGGTGGAAGACGAAAATATGCCTAGGTGCAAAAGGAACCTAGTTCAGGTATGTTTTATTATTATAAGTATTTTGTTGAACACCATTTACAGTGGAGTAACCAGACTGTTAAGTAGGGTAGGGGAGTAACCAGACTGTTAGGGCAGGGGACGCTACTCAACTAAAGTAAAGAGTGAGGAGAGTGGTTCCTCCACGGTCCCCATCTGGTTATGCCACTTGTTAAATACTATTTACAGCGTACAGCCAACGACCAGACGTCACACAACGACGAGTTTAAAATATAAGTACCTTCTACGTATCAAATATCAAAAAAATTAATAGGCAAGGCATTAGACAAAAAATAATAATTGGATCAATCCCAAAATAATAATTTGATATAATATTTAGAATGTAGGTTCTAAACGAAATGTCCAAATAGCAACTAAACTAACGCAAAACGTCTTTTAAGGTTTGAAAATGAAAATATCGATTTCATTACAAACTATTTCTTACCAGAAACCAGCGAAACTCGAGGTGGTGCTGTGTCCTCAAGAAAATATATTGATATATTTCTCCGGTATATTAGTGACCCTGGTTTTCAAAGTGGTGTTGCAAACGATTTTGGTATTGAAAGAACAACAGTTTGTAAGACTGTAGATTATGTTGCACATGTTGAATGGCAAAATACAGGATTCCCACCGTAATTGGTTGTACCCTTATACAAATTAACCTGAAGGGCAGTTTGGCGATGAGTAAGTGCGTAAATAGGAAAAATGTTGCTTCATTAAATGTTCAGATGACATGTGATGCAATGGAAAGGATCACAAGTATAGACGTGCAATGGCCTGGAAGTGTGCACGATAGTAGGATTTGGAGACAAAGTGCTGTTCAAGATTAAAAGGGAATGCTTGCTTGCTAGGGGACAGCGGATATGGTATATCTCCATCGCTTTTAACACCATTTAGATAACCACAAACTAAATTAGAACGGCGGTACAACAGATTACATTCAAAAGAAAGAGTTGTAATAGAACGTGTATTTGGCCAACTAATACAGCGCTTTCCACTTCTAGCAAATAGGATTAGACTTGCAATAAGGAACGTACCGAAAATAATCATATGTTGTGCTGTAGTTCATAATATTGCTAAGTATTCGCAGGATGAGTGGGACTATGGAATAGAAAATAATAACGACGATCATGATGCTATCCCAGAAATTGTTGAGCAAGACCAAGGAGACATTAGACGTCTTGGTGAAGAAAAGCGCTTAGAAATAGTCCAAATAATAAATCAGTTTAATTCAATTTAAATAACAACATATGTTTCCAACATATTTATCATAGGTAATAGGTATCAAATAAAAATTATGTAACTCTAAGTACAGTTATTCTAATTAACACGATATTATATCTACTCGTACCAAAAGTTTTGATACACATTATACATGAGAAATTATAGATAAATTCTAATTATTCATAAATGTCCAAAGTTCGAAAGTAACGAGTCCTTACAAGTCCTAAAAAGTAACGAAACTTTGCATCACTAATTAATATTTTAAAATATGGTGGAGGTGCATACCATGTGTAACAGAAGTCATAGAAGGCGTTTATTTTTACAGATATTTTTTATAAAGGTCAGGGTCAGGTCTACACTAACTTTGAAAAAAGAGTTTGAACTTGAGCCTAACCTTCAAGGTTATTTTTAAGGTTAGCTCCTTTCTTAGATAGACAGTCCCTCCCCCCTTTGGCACCGACAGTTGTCGCTATTGCGAAAATTTCTAGGAGTTTAACTGAATTACTGACGAAAAAATACTTCTTTAGTAATCTTTAACAAGAGTTTCAGTGTGATTCAATTTAACCTTGAACCTCACCTCCAAATATTTTAAGGTCAACTTTTTTGAAACTAAGAACTTCCTTCGTTGACACCGGTAATGTAAAATTTCTTATTTGTTCTCATGTACTATTATCATATTACTATTACATCATGTCAGAATAGCACATGTGTTCAAGGTCAAATCCAAGGTCAGTATTGAAATCCTGGTTAAAATTTACTGAAGGTATGGCCTTGATTTTTTCATCAATAATCATGCTGAACTACCGTGTTTTCCCTAGCATCACACATCTCACCTTCATTTGCCCTTTAAAGGTGACCTTACTTCTAGATTTTGGTCGTAGAATTTTCCGTTCTTTCGATTTTTAGAGTCAAAATAGAGCTTTCCATTTAAAAAATCATGAAATAACTTTAAGAATGGGGCTCAAGATGAAATCCTAGGTCACAGTTAAACTCTGTTTAAAGTTAGCAAATCTTTTAAAAAGTATTCCTTATCTTACCGTTCCGTTACTTCTATTACTCCCGGTATGTGGAGTTGTATGCGCATTCGAGATTTTTCAGAGCCGCGATATGTAAAATTATAAAAATGGTGGACGTGCGTTCATCTACAAACTTATCATCCAAGCATTTGTGCAACTAAAGGGAAATGTGGATTGAACCACGTGCATCATTGAGCTCGATTAATTTTCGGGTGTGTAACTTTAAGCATCTTTTTCAGTCATGCCGATGGAAGCATAAAATTCTGGGACGCAAGTGCGGGAACATTACAGGTACTGTATAAACTGAAGACTGCAAAAATTTTTGAAAAGCCAAAATCTCGATCGCTCGACTCCGAAGAGGATCCATTTGCAATTGAGGTAACTTATAATGGTATTTCATTTGTTCGCACATTTCGTTATGTATCTATCATTACTACGAGTAAACCATATTTCCGTAGGTCATCTCACTGTGTCCAGAATCAAGGAAGCTATGCGTGGCAGCTGCTTCAAGTCAAGTAATATACTTCGTGTACAAGAAAACTGAAACTACTGGAGAAGAAGTGACTGTGTTGGAGGTGCCAATAGTGTATGAAGCACCACCAGACGACATTGAGACTTCGCCGGATTGTCAATTCTCTGGACCTGGAAGTGCTGGGTCTGGAACCAAGCTAGATATGTTGGATTTCGATAGCAAAAAGGTAAGAGTTTGTCACAATGAAGAAAAATAGTGTAGCAATATGAAACTAGAAAATAAAAGCCAGGGAGTGTAGAGTCAAAATTTGGACAAGTAGGAACTGTCTGACACGATTTTGGACGGTTGTGGTGCCAGAGTTGGTAAGGAGTATTGCATACATATGTACATATGTTGTGTCATTTGGAAAAAAAAACATGTTACATTTACCATTTCTCTTGATTATAAGATGCTAAATGTATATCAGCCGCAGGCTATATCAGGGTGTCCAATAAGTACCGCGACAAACTTAAAGAGAAGGTAGGCTTTGGAATGACCTCCCAAATAACAAAAACTTACCTATATAAAGTGTCACCGTCTTTGACAAATTGAATTATTTTTTAAATTTAAAAAAACGAACCTTTTCATCTGTGGTCTTCAGCTGGATGTACAAATAAGGTTATACTTTGATCATTTTTTCTGTAAAATATTTCTAGATAGCTGCTTTATCATGTACAAATGCAACGTTGTTAAAAAATATTAAGGAACCATGATCAAATAAGGACTATTTTGGGATACCTTCTGGTATTGTTTCCTCAACTTTGACCATCTGTGGTGAAACAAAAATGTACTGGGCTATAACTGCATTTATTGAGTAAAAGATTGCTCATTGAATACAGATTTCAGAACGGCGCTACACGTACTATTTGGAATAGAAAAAAAATGATATTTGTAAGTGTCTGACACACACTACAATGTAATTATTGGATTTAAATTTAAGTTACTGACCAATGACATGCTGAATAGTACAGCACAACAATATAATGCAGTTATCGCCCAGTACATTTTCGTTTCACCACAGATGGTCAAAGTTGAGGAAAGAATATCAGAAGGTTATAAATCCCAAAATAGTCCTTATTTGATCATGGTTCCTTAATATCTTATAACTACATTACATTTGTATATGATAAAGCAACTATCTAGAAGTATTTTATAGAAAAAATGAACAAAGTATAACCTTATTTTGTACATGCAGCTAAAGACCACAGATGAAAAGGTACGTTTTTTTAAATTTAAGAAAAAAATCAATATCTCAAAAACGGTGACACTTTTAACTACAAAGGTAAATTTCAGTCCAAAGAATATCTTCTCCTTAAGTTTGTCGTGGTACTTATTGGACACCCTGTATAATCCGCTAAGTTCCGGTTTTACAATGGCAGGTTAATTTTCAAGTTAGGTATAACTATATATAATATATAACTATACTTGTTGATGCGGCAGTTCTACTTCTGCGTCTTAACTATCATATTCTGGGCTTTCTATGATGCTCGGTGTTTGTGTCTTGGCATTGTCAAAAACGTTAGGCATTGAGGTTTAACTGCAACTTAATAGTCAAGCCGTTGATGACCCTCTGCTTAATGTTAACTACCATCCTAGGTGACAGATGATTATGAATTCGCGTTTTGGGAGTTAATTTCTGTCACCAAAAAAGTTAACCTGCGATTGAAAAACTAGACCTTGTCCACGGTTAAAATATTTCCCTCTTCCAATGGAATATCCTTTGTAATGTAGCAATATATTAAAATAAGGTGATATTTTTTGCACACTAAGTGGCTGTCTCCGCACTGGCTCTGGCCCCGGAGATCTACTAACTTATAGTTAGCCAAGAGGCACTTCGGAGTCCAGGAGGACTGAATAGTGTAAATCTAGTTTTATGTAGAAATACTTCTTCGCATAACTTTCCGTAAGTATGGAAAGTCGCCTATCCCAAATTTATCCCGCGGTAATTCATTTAAGCGGAAAAGTTTTTAGGACATCCACGCCATAGCTAAATAACCCACTCTGAATAATAAACTGCCGAGTTTCGGGCACACCCGCTGTGGCGAAAACGCGAAAATGTGGCAAAGTTTGAATTTTCCAGGAAGTTCTCTTGTTATAGTTAGATATACTGGGATATTAGAAGTATAGGGTCTTACTAAGGCTGAGGTCACACCAGAGGGTGGTAGGCCTAGCGGCAGGAGATAAACCTATTTTAACAACTAGTTGTTGGGCTACATTTGTAAAATGAAAATTAAAACTGTTAGCATTCTATCCTTGATTGAATAATGGGCTGGCGATATGTGGTCCTGAATCTATGAACCTCGCTTTTTGTGATAATAAAGGGGTTAATTTTATGCAGATCGATCAAAAATCTCAAATGATATGTCATGTTATGGAGCGTATTATTGATCCAACCGATTTTGAGAGTGTTTTCCTGTTATCGTGGAATACACGAGTTTTCATGGTAAGCAATAATAATTTGATTAGGAAAATAAATTTGTCGAATTTTCATTCAATATTTGCCTTCTCATTTATGAAGTTCCAATTTACTTTTTCAGTTGCATTATGAAGAAATAAGAGACCAGTGTCAGTCATGAGCATAAAAAACTACTCGTTTAAATGTAGACAAGTTTGTAGGTTGCTCAAAGCAAACACTTATAGCCAAATGGTCAGGGAGGTTAAACACTCTGACATGGGTGGCAACCCGATTTATGTTTGCATATACATTATCCAGGCAATTGTTCCTCCTGACATCGTTAAAAACCTTTTGTTGAAGACCACCACATCTAAAGGTATTGATTACTTAGTTTGACCGGAGATCATTGGGGTTAAATTTTACATTAAAATCACCAGCAATAATTATGCCTCTTTCATAATCAACAGGTTCAAAGTGATGCACAATTTATTCATCAAAATTTCAAAATTGCTGTTTTGGACTATAAAAATGCCTTCGCTTTCTGGTGTTGTCAAGTGTGACAGTAATGCAGCAAATGACAAGGCACAAGGTATTTTAGGTATTGATAATATAGTCACTAATTGCTCAAAAAGTATGTTGAAACGCGCACAAACCGATAATGAAAAAAGAAACCGCTACCGATTGATAATATGTCTCATCATAGGTAACCGTAACTGGGTAGTTGAGGTGTCTACCTGAAATTACTATTTTTTCTGATTTACTGTCATTATCGAACACTTTAAACTTTCATCACCTGGGTTATACGCAGGAGTTTAAACTTTCACAAGGTTCTCCTGTTCGGTGATGTTATCCAGGTGCTTTGTTCAGCTATTCCAGCTGCCCTGATCTCGGTTTGCCATGGATTATTCAAGCGTCCCTATAGCAGCCTTCTAATTGGTTGAACGATAGAATTTGTATCACAGCATATAAAATACTTCACAGCGTCGGAACCTCCTAAAGACGAGTTTTTGAGTCAGAAAGTAAACATCCCGAGCAGTGATATATTCAAACCAAGAGTCGGACATTGTGACCAAGTACATGTATCTCTTTTCACGAGTTTTGGCCGTTACGTCACAATGTCATACGAAATGAACAGATTGACTAACTGTACCACGTGCGTAGCTCAACTTCCCGAAGAATTTGTAAACTGCTCAGGCCGATCCTTAACGCAGGTGCTAGTCGTCCTTGCACACACACATGAATTGAGTGACAGATATGGCCGTTGTTTCCGTTGACTTTCTGGAAATACTCCAATAAATGTGACACAGATTGTCGACAATGTAGTTGTATCTCCACCGCTTTGTTTCGTATCGGAGATCAACAACGGTAAACTCAAGTCGGATGCTTATATCAAGCACGCTGTGATACTGACAGTGAGAAGACTCATACGTTGACGAGAAAATTTACAAAACTGAAAAAATGGAGTCAAGCAGATTCACTCTATACTTCCCACTCCTTCGAAACAACTTCTAATACAACTTTCCATGTAATTTTTTATGTATACTCCAGCCACCACGAAGGCCTGAGTCCTAAATGCCCATGGGATACCGTGTGGCTAAAGGGGGATACCTGGGAAGGGGGGGGGGATGTCGCACGAACCCTAGCGAGGTAACAGGTATGCATACAACATGCACAATGCTTTATATACCCTAGTAAGATGTGAAGATCACCTAGAAAAATCAAAAGCTCTACAAACTTCGCGAAACACATCGCACGATCTAGAAATAAACAAAACTGACAGCTATCTGGCCAACTGGCAACATACCTAACCTACAGCTTGAGAAAACTTGACAGAACTCAAACTGTGGCCTAATCTCATACTTTTTTCATATGTGAACGGGAAATGAGCGATTTCTTTTTCGTTTTTGGCCTTTTTCGTTGCCTTCACTGGACCGATTTTCGAAAACTACAAAGATTTTTCGTCCTTGGCATAGTAATAACCTCGTGTAAAAATGTCAACATTAGCCCATAAAGTTTCTGCAGGATCTGTACTTTGGACAATGAAGCGCGGCGTACTCTGCGAAGAGCTGCCTCGCCCAATCGTAGCTTGGGTGACGTTGTGTAGTCGTACGTGGGAGACCCGTTTTAAATCCGTTCTCCTCTATGATATGATATACTAGTTGCCCCACTTTTAATTGTCATTTACGTTGATTACAACCCGTTGCAGTTCAAAACCATCATTAATCGTTATTATCTCTAAGACTCAGCTGACAATGTAGCAATCTGATGTAGCCGTTAGAAGAAATATGTATTATCCTGAGTTAACTTTCAGAAGGTACCTTGGTATAGCGGTTGATCATAGACGTCGCTTTTCTACGGGTTAATAGTCAAATTATTTGGGAGTTCTATCTGGAAAGTTTTGCGGAAGTTTTAGAATATTATTTCAGATAATGATTCCTTTGATTCTCCACTATTGTGCGTCGTATTCTTCTCTCACGCCATATGAAAAACTCTAATACATGTGCTATGCTTATTTCGCTTTTCCTTGGAATACACGTCTCGTTTCAAAAGAGTTCAATTTTGAAAACGAGTCCTGTTTTGGTAGACGAATACTCATCGTTTGAAAAAATACATTTCAAAAGTCAAATCGGAAACATCACCAACTGCAATATAGCTGATGACCAAATGCAAATGTGGAGGAAATGCTCAAAAACCTTCATAATAGGATCATCGGTTGTACCATACAAAAGTGTTCCGAAGATTCTCGAACTTCCAATCTCGTCAAGCAGCACACTAAGTGTTCCCCCACATTCTCTCTTCCTCTCTTCCATTGAACTCCTGGATATCATAGAAGTCCAAAGTTCCAAGAAGTAGGGTAATATACGTTATTCATTTGTAGGATGGAACGACAACGTTGAAGGTTCGAAGTGGAGTTCAAAAAAAACCTCCTGGATTTCAAGCGCAGCTTGTTTGTTTGACACCGTGGAATAATGGAGAGCCACCTGGGCATATCACGACTTTGACCATCAATAGCTCATATGGACTGTAAGTACATATTAAGTGAATTAAATTTACATTTCGCCTTGAAGTTGAACTTTGGCTAAGTCAGTGTCTTTTTTATCCATTAAAAGTCTACGGGGAGATGTGCAGCTATCAGTCCGGTACTTACTTGAAAACTTGAAATTCCTCATGTCCAGCTCGACCCAAAAAATGGATCTGAGACCGACCCTTATGGTACGATTCCACCAAAATAGTGTTCAGCACATTTGTTTACAAACTCCAGCATTGAATGTGCCCACTGGTATCGAATTTATCTTCTGTGTCCACCGGCAAAGCAGTGGATAACTTTTGTAAGCGTAGAGTGTAGCACACTTGTGCACGAACATGTTTACCAAGCAAAGTTCTCACTAACTTCAGTTCTTAATATGGATGGGCGGGAATGTGTAGTGTTTTCTGCCGCAGCTTGTGTTTTAATAGGTAGTCTGCTTAAAAAGAAACGAAGAAGAAAACCACGATGTTGGGTGAGACCTTTTCTGCAGCGATGGAATGAAGAAACGAATAGATTTGTAGAAGAAATAAAAGTAGATCCCTTAAGTGGATTTAAAAATTTTACTCGTATATCGTGTGAAGATTTTGAGTTGCTGGTCAATGCATTTAGTCCTCATATTGCAAAGCAAGACACCAACTACAGAAAATGTGTCCCTGTTTCAATAATTCTTATTTATAGCTTTTATTGCCCAACAGATAATATTCCATTTATAGACCAAAATCTTAAATTAGAAATATTACAAAAGCCTAACTTATAAAACTATCTAAGGCGCTCCCGCAGAACACATTTTAGCTCCGAAATAGAACATAAAAATATGTCACAAAACTTACAAGTACTATTATAATTCAAACACATAACCCTTTCAGATGATTTCAAAATCAAATTTGTGTTAGCACGACTGCAAAAGAAAGTAACATTACATCTTGAAACAATATAAAATAACAAATAATATATCTGAAAACCCAGAATCTGAAGATTTTGAATCCGCTATTTTCTTCTTTTCTCTTCGGTACTGAGCCAAAATAATCTTCCATTTTCTCATTACCTCAGTCGAGTCACAATTGAAACTTTGAGCCAACTCTTGAGTGGCGTCGTGTTTTTATAATCATGGTGACTGGAATCCCATAGAAGAGTATAAGTTTCAATTTTCTTGAATAAATTTTATAATCCTATCATTCGTCCAGCCCATTTTAAATTTCGTAAAGGAAGTGCGCGTACAAACAAATGTTTTCAGTCCAGGAGCGGAAGCAATACTGAGTTCGCGAACAACAAGTATGTACCCGAAGACGCGAGTCCACTGCTTGCATGTGCGCGCGCACAAAAGTAACTGATGTTCGCGAACGTTTCCGAAATGTTTGCGCACCATTTGCTATTGTTTGCGTGAGTGAGTCGACCAGAAGAAACATTTGTGCTGTACACTGTGCATTAGAGTGCCGCCCAGTTCAGCACACTGGTGGAATCGCATCTTTACAACGACAGCATTCTGTTACATTTTGTTACAAGTAAGGTGATGGAGAGGTGCATAAATCGGCAGTTTCTGGAGTACCTATCATCACGGCATAATTAGCGACAGGCAATATGGTTACTGGCATCAGTGATCAACGAGGTACCTCCCAGCTTAAGTGACGCAACTATGGAGTAAACTCAGCTGGTTATATGATGACTCTTATGTTGTTGCTTTTGATATTAACAAAGCGTTCGATTCGCTGTGGCATGCTGCCCTCTTATGCATACTTTGTTTTGCAGATGTGTCGTGTCGAGCTTCCTACATCCATAACTGGTCGATACGACCGCTCCTTTGTCCCTAGAGTATCGAGATCATGGAACAATCTACCTGACGAGGCTTCTCCCAATTCTACTCCAGGCAGTTCAAAAGTCGGATTAACCAAGTTTCTTTAAATTTCGGTATAAAGGAAATGGGCAGATTTTACTGGGGCAAAAGTGTTTGATTAAACGGGTATGAAAAAAATTGGTCTCATGGTCATACCGGATTTATCCAAAATTAAGCTTCGACCGTTGGACGGCGTTAGAGAAATTAAATTAAACTCAAAGATTTCTCTCGTCTTTTCAGTTCATTGAGATCTGTATATCTGTTTCTTTGACGCCATTTTTCTTGCAGGATGTCATATGGTAATGAAAGTGGTCTAGTAGTGATCGACATAGAGCAACGGGTTTGCTTGCTAAACGTAGCAAGCCCGGACTTGTATGGAGCCCAGGATCCTTACTCCAGAGCACCACGGAGCCCTAAAAAGGGAGCCCAATGCGGTTATGAGGGGCCCGTTTCATTGGGAGATCAACAGCAGCGGAGTCCCAGTGTAGATCAGGTAGGTGCTATCAATATTAATGGTCAAAAGAATAAGTTTTTTGAAACATCGGTTTAATATCACAGTGGGTGGCTTTCAGTTGATGGTCGGCAAGATCCACATAATAATCAGACTCCTAACACAATGTGTGTGATTGTTATGGTAACACTGGACATACCTACCTCAGAACCAGAATTAGGTTACTAAAAATACTGATTATTTTTTTTTATTTGATGCGCTTCGAACAAGGATTTCTACCATTTTCTTTCAGATACAAATAGTCGTTCACTAGTTTCTAAAGTGCAATAAAACTAGTTACTTGTATTGTTGTCTTTGGATCTTGTCGATATCACTCAACAATGCTCCATTCTGACATTTGACTTTGCTATATCTAAGATCTTGAGGGAGATGTGACAGTTAAAAAAATGAATAAGCTCAATACATTTTCAGAAAGCTCCACTATTTTTTATTTATACTTAGTAATGTGAATTTCTAGACTTTTGTTGGTATTGCGAAATTTGAAAATGTAATGTGGCCCTTGTCAACATCGAAAAATATTTTTTTTTGATTTTCAAGGGAACTGAAATATAAAAAATTATTAATAGTTTAGTATCATTTTGAATTCATTATAACACTTAGGTCTGTAAATACCACGTTTCGATACTCTGATAACAAAACTAAAAGGAACTTACCTATTATACTACTTAATTAATACAATACTATTCATCGTTTTTCTCGAAATACTAAACCATAGAAAATCGATGATATGCATTTACAGAATCTATTCTGATGCTGCAAGACTGGAATGAGGTTTAGCCACGAAAGGTAAATCCAAAGTATCGACTACGCTCCTGCAATGAAGATTTTGGAGGTGTTTATACGTAGTTTGAGCTGGTTAAGGAAGACTCGTGATATGTTGCTATATTTACTCATAATTTCTTGTTGCGTCAAACAATGTATTCCTATTCATATTTTATTCATAACTAAACAATCGAATAAATTCCGTTGAGAGACTAGATATTTGCCAAAAGTTGTAACAAACATTTGACTAATCACATTTTTCCAACCTTCCAAGCTTTTTAAGTTACGAAAATGGTTGGTGAACATGTCATTAGTTTCTATGAGTCATGAGGATAAGTCTGGCGTAAGAAGTAGTTTACTGTAAAAATTCAGTTGATAATTTGTAATGTTAGTGTGTATGGTAGTGGCCTTAGAGTCTTTTTTTAACAGCCTCCATGAATACCTCTTATTGCAGCAAGTTCTTGATATTTCAAGTCAGCGGTACGTTGTCAGTGAGCTTAATATAAATGTTTCGAGATGTTATTTGTTTTCCAGAAATAAATAGTCGCGAGTAAAATCGAAAGAAACATGAACATTTAAATGCATTCCCAGTACAACTCAAGTTACTAGTAGTTACTGCAATCTTATTTTAACAAACTCAATAGATCATGAAATCGTGTAATTAGCTTTGTGTTGGGCTCGTTTTCTGCAATAAAACGTTATTTGTCTATGCTCAAGCAATTCAATTGCATCAAGATGCACGGCCACCGTAGAGAAGGCAAGCAACGAGGGTAAAGAAGCGAACGTATCACGTTTGACGTACGAGTGTGAATCGCGTCGCCGCGGTTCTCTTCGCGTCGTTTCGCGTCAGTAGGTCCGGTATCAACGTATTTACTCTCGTTTCTAATAACATTGTTCTAGCAACTTCAGCCGAACTTTTCGACGTTTAAGATAGAAATATGGAGTACAGTTTATGTGCCGTTGTAAAGGTTATATCTCAGTTAATATTATATTCCATAAATTCGAAGAAAAACAGAAAACGGCAAAAATTAGGTAATTAAAATTTCTTTTTGCTATATAATCATGACATAATGCGGTACAATATTCTTGCAACCTGAACAAATTTTCTTAATTGCAAAAGTACTATCTGTCAATTTTTCCAGCATTGGTACATAAATAATACCTTGGTGAACACGACGAAATGTCCACTCGGAAAACTAAGCCCAACTTCAAATTCAATTCGGGGTTATTATAAAATACACTTGACCATAAAATGTACATAAAAAGTGAACGACCGCATGATATTTCAACTCTCACAAAAATTGTACCTGATACCTTAAATACGCCCAATAGGGGATTTTTGGAGTTTAGTTGAGCGCGGCTGATTAAGATAAGGAGGGATACTTTACATCCTGCTTAGTACCTCCACCATATACAGCATGTTCGAAAAATAGACGGAGATATTTTAGAAGGTGATTCCTTGTTAAATAATATGAAAAAAGTTTCTATAAACATGGGTCCGGAAATACAGCTTTCAAGATACATGCTGATCAATTTAAAAAAAATTGGCAAAGAAAATTACATAATTCTTTTCTAGAAGAACTGACTCGCAAATGTCAAACCTCCATGCACAAATCATTTTTTGTTTTCTAAGGCACTTGTGATTTTTTAGCAAAAATTAGTAAACCAATTTTGTCCAGTGACATGCAACAAAACGGTTTTTTTTTTCTCGAAAACGGAGTTAGATACGAGAAAAGTGCAGCAGACAAAGAAGTTGTATTTTTAAATGCTTAATCAAACAAATAATATTAAAGTTACAAAAAAGGTAGTGGCTTACATTTTTGCCAATAATATTCGGTATGGTGCCCAACGGGACGCCACTGGACCTAATAATTTTCATCTATGTAGCGCTAAATTAGCTTGATACAACAACAAGTATTGCCAAATTTCAACAGAATCGGCTAAATAATTTTTAAGATATTAATAAAGAAAGAATATAAAAATTCAAATGTATTACCCTCTATAGAAGCCTTTTTCATGTTTTTTAACAAGGAATCACCCTCGAAAATATCTTCTTCTATTTTTCTTACACCTTGTATAAGCCCTTTATACAGATAGCACGTTTAGAGCAGCTGATCAGAATAGTAGAAAACGGTGAAAAGTATGTATTACAATAATCTGACGATTTGAGTGAGACGGTCACAAACTAGCAATATAATTTTATAAAAAATAAACTTTATGAAATACGGTTTTCACTAGTTTGTAGGGTTTTTCATGCACTTTCTGAATAATGAAAAATAATAATACCATTACATTTGAAGTTTCAACGGCAGTTCTAACTTTGAGGTGAGGGTTACGCCTACTGGCGGATACTTTAGCAAGTTGAAAATAATTTCCAGCAATTTGCTCTTTGTCACTTTTGTTGTATCTTCTTACACGATAGCTTTATGCTGACTGGTTGCCGAGACAGCCGGCGACCTTTATTCATACCCGGTGCAAACCTGCCTATTAGCATACCTCCTATATCAGTGACTTGTGGGGCGTGAGGCATATGTCGTATACAATATTTACTCGTATACTTGACGCGCTCAAGTATTTCTATGTAACTATTTATTTTACAACCTTTAGACACTCTCTTCACGACTAAAAAGCCACTCCTCATAATATAACCCTTCTCTTTTTCCGAGATCTAATCTTCAACATCCAATAGGTCCCTACGACGCTCCCATTTAGGCCATTTACGCTCTTGGGCTCCCCTACTAGCATGAGCATACTGAGATTTCGGCGCAAGAACATTGTAATTGCATTCACCAAATATTTTATGGGCAACATCATTTTTAGGTACTTTACACTGCGTCAGGGGTACCTAATATTTCTCATGCAAGAATATTGTAAAGACAGCGCTAAAAGGTGACAAAATAATACTCGTCTATCCAAATCTCTCAAAAAGTGAAAACCATGAAAATGTCTCAATGCGTATATTGTATTTGCGGCAGTAAGATCACTAACACAACAATGTCCCCTAAAATGCATGATCCGAAAAGCCAGTTTAAAATTTTGTCTTTATAAAAAAAGTTGGAATTTGTTAAAAAAAATTGTTCGAACAATTTTTGACACAATTTTGGTAAGGGCAACATGCCGATTCGTTCAAAGGTGTCCTTTTTTAATAAGATCATACAAAAAACGAATCAGATTATTTTTCCGAGCAGATGCGAAGATATTTATGTGTGATCGTATGACGTCACCGGTATGCATAGGAATAGTTTTTTGCCCATCCAAGGCAATTTAAAAGAACATCAATTGGGATTCCTATCACATTCTAAGAAAATGATTCTAAAACCATTTTAACAAGTTATGTACTTTGACTTACTCTGTACAATATAATTCTTGCATTGCATCATGTTAGCGCACACATGTAATCTAAGGTGTCTTTCATGATTTTTCGAAATGAGCTTGTGTGCATATTTCTGTTTAATGACTGTATAAAAACAATTGTATCTCTTGTTCTGCAATCATAGAGCAACCAACTACTGTATTACTAGTTGCTCGATTCATCTACGACAAATAAATTGATTTTTCTTCAAACTCTCTACTAACCTACGATCGGTTACTTTAAACGGTCTCTACAACTACCACCGCTCGGAAATATTTTTCTTGATTGCATACCTGTACAAAGGAATATTTATTTGCAATTAGATACATGCATGTTGCCTCAAAGCTTCTTAATGGTCGTCTACAAATAAACATAAACCAAGCTACTCGCGTTCTAGTTAAAATTAATGCGACTTGAACTGAGTCTGTGCATTTCCGGTAAATCTCAAGCAAATTAGCGAAATCCAAGATTGCACATGAGTCAAGATATATAATAAATACGTAGTTAGTCACACTGCCAGAAGCTACTGCAAACCTGTTTGCGCTATAAGCTTTGCGAGCTACGAAAATGTCCTGGATCACGTGTAATTAGTTTTGTTTTCATCCCTTCTCTCTGCAAAGCAGTGTCTATATTTACGTAAAGAGTGCAAAGGTATGGTAAAAGTAGAGGAAAGGGCCGTATACAGAACCCTCCCCCCCCTTAAAGCGGGCTACTGGCCTCATTGGCTGTGGATTCGTTGAAACTACATTATTGCCAAGTATAAATAGTAGCTTAGATATCTACCACACTATATCGTGGCCCAAGCGCAGTTCGCGTCACATGCAACTTGTTCGTTCACTATTATGTGTTTTGAGCGCGGAAAAAAAGAGATGAATTGATGACTATTGGAATAATATATTCAGTGACATTAGTAGTGTTACACCCAGAAAAAAATATTTCTTCAACTTGGTTTTTTGACAATGAGGTAGTCTTACAGCAACAATGAAACGATAACATTCTCACGAAATCTTATTGACAAGTAATAAGAAAAAAAAATAATGTGGTGGGCGACCCCGCAGCTGAATACACTCCTGTATACGTCTAATCATCCACAAAATGAGATGATCGATGTCTGGTTGTAGCATCTCATTCCAAGCAGCTGGAACTTCGTGGATTAGCTGTGGCAAAGTCTTTGACGGATACTGCAAAGTGGATAGACTACTCCCCATGATATCCCACACATGTTTGAGGGGATTTAAATCCGGTGAACGGGTGGCCACGGCAAAACATATTAACGCCTGGTTCCTGATGAAAGTACGTAATACGACGAGTAATACGGGGACGGACGTTGTCTTGCTGAAAAAGCGTGTGAACGGCCCTCTAGAGAGGTCAGTAAAGTGGTTTATAGGACATCAACAACATAACGCGCAGCAGTAATATTGTCTTGAACAAAGAGCAGGGGTATCGGCTACCATGGGCCACTCAAACCATTACATGTCTCTCAATAGCAGATCCAATATCACGCCGTTCTCCACGGCGACGTCTTACCCTTCTACGACGACCATCGTGCATACCTAGTTAGAATCGCGATTCGTCGTTGAAGATGACATTATGCCATTCTGTCTTTCAATGTTGCCATTTTCTGCTCCAGTTAAAACGTTGACGACAGTGGTCCGCAGTCATAGGAAGCACTAACCGTGGACGGTATGAAAGAAGTCCAAAGGCTCAAATGCGGCGATAGAGTGTACGCATAGTAACAGGTCTGTCTTCTTCTCCAAACCATCTGTCAGCAATCTGACTCGTAGTAGCAATACGGTCTCGTAGGGTAGTTGTCTGAAGCGCCTACCTTGATGCTATGTGGTACGCCTCGGTGCAGCCGGTTGGCCTTCTTCGTGTTCCTCTACCTTCTTCTATCCACATACGACACACACGCATTACCGTCATTGCAGTACAATTAACATGGCGACCAATTTCGCTGTTGGACAAACCAACATCTCGATAGGCAATAATTCTACCCCTGTCCCTGTCAGAGTCGCTAACATGGTGATAATTTGGACGTCTTCAACCTCGAGGCATTTTGTTATACTCAACACTAGTAAATGAAAGGGCCATAACTAAAAATATCTGAACTAGTCAGCTCCTAGAAACTGCTTTATTCTCAAAAACTAAGAGATAACATTTCAACAAAGGTAAACAAAAACAAAGATAAAGCGTTGACATTGTTGCCACAGCATGCTTTAAATATAGTCATTATGTTGCTGAAAAAACAAGTTGAAGACATTATTTTTCCTGGGTGTAACACTTCTAACGTCACTGAGTATATGATGTGATAGAAGAAGACCTGAAGAGAAAAAGAATTATACGTCTGCTATTTTCATCGCTGAGCAATCAAAAACTATGTAACTAATATGAATACATTCTGTATCATTGTTTAAGAATAACATCTTAACCGTTGATTGACAATTTTTAGCTGAGGTCCAATTTTTCAAATCGGGGTTAATAATAGTTTTTAACTGCAATTAATGAACTTTTAAAAGTAAATCATGCTATTTTTCATATTTTTCAATCCAGTAACAAAATGGAGGTTCGCTTTTGGGCCCCTTTTCCTTTGCTATGATCGTGGAGGCTCGACCAATTATATAAATACATTCTTCTACAAACTAGTGTTTCTAAAATACGCATTTTTAGTCTACATAAAAACGGTCAGCTGCTTCAAAGCAGAGACTAAATTTTAAAGATTCATTGTAGTGAAAGGTACGAATTCATTGTTTTTGATTTCAATGTGTAATTGAACAATTTTCAAAGCTCAGACTATTAACAATATTCATAGAATCGCTTATCGGTCACCTTGGCAATGGAATTAAAGGTCATTTGAAGGTCAAATGAATTTTTTTTTAATGACCACCTATATTTTTAACACCGAAGGTGTAAAGAGAGGAACATTTTGCGCTTACCTATCTCGTATATGGGCCTCAAATGAGGCTTCCAAGGTCATTTGAGAGTGTCTACAAAATATCGAAAGTACAAAACATCTCGAGAAAAAAATATTATGAATAAAGTAAAAAGGCTTGAAAAGGTGACATTTCCCATGACCTATGAAGTCATTTGAAGCCATGTTTTCTAAAATTGAAATTCATATTTTTGACACCGGAAATGTAAAAAGCGGAAAATTTTATGTTCCCTATTCATGACCCTGGTCATAACCTTCAAGGTCATCTGAAGACCAAATCATGTTTTGACAGAATGCTGCTACTTTTAATTACGGGGATCTACATGGTGGCCAGTTTTGTGCTCAAGATTGTCCTTATCCATAATCTTGACTCATTTGAAAGTCACATGAGTTTTCGCAACATTTTTATCTATGAAACATTTTTCGAGAAATTTTGTCCGTTTCATACTTTTCGGGCACCCTATAATGACTTTCAAGGTCATGGGCAAGAACATACTTGATCATATAATGCTTTGCTCTTTACATTTGTGTCAAAAATGAGGAATTTCATTTGAGCAAAACCACTACTTCAGATTCATATTAATTTTCTCTGTGAAGTAAATGCAACTTTAACGTTTTCGCAGATTTGCCTGAGTTCGCGAAATTACTGAATACCAACGTGTCAAACGCATTAATTCACAGTTCCAGGAGTAGCAGCTTTATGAGTTACATCGTAATAATCTATTAAACTATTCTGGGTTCTGTTTGACATTTTGTGCTAGTCAAACTCAACGGCTACACATTCAAACAATGACAACGTTCTGAAAGCTGTACTAACAAAAGTCCAGCCATACATGCCCTGTTAACGTTTGTAAAATGTTGTTTTTCTACCTATTTTTTCACATCCTTACCTGCTGAAATGCTCCCTCACGAACTTGTGATTTTGATGATATAGTGACTAGCACTGTTAATACAGATTTATACGGTATACTGATAGTTCAGGATATGATTCCTTAAATAATTTTATGAGAAAAAGTGCATATGAAAATATAACCACAATGGCTTATCCCAGCCAGCAAGGACACGTATACTTCACGTGAAAAGAACGTACCTCTGTACCTAGTATTCGACGGCCCTATTCGACGTGGAAAGCCCGTTGAATTTATGGGCGAAATGTCAGATAGATTCGACGTCATTTTCGGACAGCGATTCCACGTGATTTATACACGTGGTTTCCACGCCCCTTTTCGACGTGGAAAGGCCGTTAATTTGTAGGCGACGTGTCAGATAAAATCGACGTTACTTTCTGACGACGATTTCACGAGATCGACACGCGTCGTTTTCATGCCTCTTTTCGACGTGGAAAGTCCGTTAATTTGTTGGCGAAGTGTGAGATAGAATCGACGTCACTGTCTGACGACGATTTCACGTGATGATTAACTGGATGAAAAATGAGTTCAATATATTTGGCGCAGCCTAGAAGTAGTACTGTGTCAGGAAAACAGGTTGGTCCTACTGTGGACGATAACTGTTATTGATAACAACCACTTTTCCAGACAGAATATCGCTTATAGCCTTCACCAAACATACTGAACTCATTTTAACTGAAATGTTACTTACCACCTTCATCCATTCAACCCTTCAAATGTTATTGTACTAAAGAAGGCCAATGTGGTGGAAGAAATGCTTACAACATACAGTATTTAAACATATATGTGGTTTGAATTGTAAGGGCTGAAAAAATGAACGATTAATACTATAGTAATTTTATTTGAGTAATCATAACAACTTCTTAAAAACATGAGTATTCTAATTTTTTGTAAAAAATTGTAAGCATTTTAGTTCTAAATATGTCTTGTTAACAACATTTCACCGATTGCTTTAAATACAAACCATCATGTCTGCTCATATATTTTATGTGAGATTTAAAAATAAATGAATACTGATAAGATTATATATTAACTTATATACATATATAATTAAGAAAATAGATACAACTTTTGCAGATATGTTTTAATACATTTCATTGCATATTAGCTTTCTAATTTAATATGATCTTAGTGAATGAAACAATCGTTTTGTGGGCATCAGATTAAGCATTGATGTATTCTTGGGTCCTTAGAGCCGCATAGCTGTGAAGAATCTACCTCGCATATAGGTGATGCATAGATCTTGTTCAATATTACTATTGTCAAAATCTTGCTCTAAATGTCTCAGACTTCTCAAAATATCCTCAGTTACTTCAAAATTTGAATTGCCTGACTCTACAAGACTGTGGTTGAGATGAAGCCACATCCTGAGAGGCATTTATTTATTAAATATTTGTTGGACTTCCTTTCAAACACGTCTAATGGCTGATGCTCACTAATAACTTTCTTATAGTTCCTTTCACTTTGTGACACGGCCTAACAAAAAAAAAGAATGTGAGTAGAAAATCAAAGTTGAATATTGTTTTTAGTTAACACAATATAACATTTTACTACTACTGAGGATAAAAAAGATATATGAATATCTTGTTTTATATCTTTTTGGTACACGCTTTAATGGAATCTTCTTCACACATTTTTTGGTAGCATTGGTGCCGCTTGAAATAAAATTTGAATATATAGGTGTGATATAATCAACTGTATACAAAATAATATTACAATCCAACCATAACTTAAAATCAATATAATTTGACTTGGGAAAAATAAAATATGCAGAATAAATTGTCTGATAGTCTGATAGCACATTCTATATTTTAGTTTTTTTTATTAGTAAATATTTTTTCACTTGTTTACCTATAAGTATATAAAGCTGTCACATGAAAAAGGCCTTTTGAATATAGTTGTACACCAAGTCTTGTATGTTACATCAGATACAAAAAACAAAATTTGTAAGCAATAATAGGTCTGAAACTGTTTGGGAACCTATAAAGATCTGTTAGTACTTACTTATTACAACCTTGTTGAGAAATGAAGTTTTGAATGCCTTCTTCTCTTGTCTAGTTCCGAAATAATTGTAGCTAACTGCCAAATTATCAAATATTAGGCGCCTCAAAATTATATTTGTTCTACTATTGGTAATATCACGTCCCCCTAACTTCGAAAAGTACAAGATCTGAAAAAGAAAATAATATTCTTCTAATTTGGTCATATAACCAACTAAAGTCCTAATGACATGTAGCAAATCCCATGGCTACTGCTATTCAGTGTAAAAATCCTGTACAGCTTTACTTTCGCTGAACAGATTCATGTTCTACAAACATGAAGTCCCACGTTGTAATAAAAAAGTCTTGCGGGTAATGAATTTTTGCAGTTTAATTAGCAGCTGCATTATTTGAAAAATATTCAAATTGAATTGATGCTGTTTCTTGATGACTGTCATAAAGAGACTTGAAGTAATTAAATACATTTCAGGGCCGTATTGTCAGTCATTCTTACAATTGAAGGATGCCGTTATGGCCTCCTTGATTTTCATAGTATTTTCTCCTCTTCAAAAGGCTGGGGTTGTGAAGTTATGTTTTCTTCTTGAATCGTAGGAAATTTCAGACTGATAAATAGATATAAATCAAAAGTATGAACATTTTGATGCGAATAGATATTTGTAACATATCGAGCGGTAAAACGGAACAGTAGAAAACTGTGAAAATAAAGGCGTCCTGCAATAATTGTTGGGATGACTGACGATAGCGATACGGCCCTTAATTATAGGTAAAGTTTGAAAAATATACCTACCGTCCTCAAAAAACATTCTTCCGATATCATACTTGCTGTTTATATGGTGGCCACCACACCCGTTTCTTTCTCGGCATCAGCCACTTTTCATACACTATGGCAATATCGCGCCCAGCATCACCACCAATTTCATCTGAAAATTCTATTCCTATGCCTATGGCTCATACAAAGGCATAGTACTGTCACGACGCTGTTCTTGATTAAACGATGATCAGGAACACAGTATGGCTTTTGTCAACACACTTAAACTTTAGAAGTTACAGGAAGATACAGATACGTGCACATTTCGCAAATTGCAAAATTGATGCAGGATGGAGAACGCGACGTAAGAAACAACATGAGGTTCTTGATGGCGAGCGTGGGAATGGCTTTGATTGGATCGGATGTCTGTTCAAAAACATGCTTGCCTAATGCTGCTTGTTCAATGTTTCCAAATGTTATCGAGTTGGAGAAGCTTAATGTACTTTATATAAAATTCCACAGGAAATGTTACTAGACTCAATCAGAAAACAACTATTTATGAACTCTAGAAAATGCTATGAAAGATGAAAGGAAGACGGAACGACACACAAAGATCAGCTTCAGTCAAAAGCATTATATAGACGTAAAAAAATTGCATTATTACAAAAGTAATCATAACAAGAAAACAATCTGTAGCTTTCCAAATCTGAAATATAAGTATGTAAAAATCTTGGGAGCTAATACCGGTGATCGTGATGAAAATTCTGCAATCTGGCAATGCAGCTATGGCACCCTTTATCATTTGTGGCTTCCCCTATCAAGGCGCGATATTTAAAATTTATTGGTCATGAAATGGAGAAACATCGATATTATAATTAATTCTCAATCATACTTTCATATTTTATTATTTCACTAAGATGGTCGATGATTTTCACTTAATAATGACTAATACATATGTTTACACGGCATTATTATTTATAACAAATCTCGCAAAGCATTTTAGGTTCGATATGCGCTTTTAAATTTACGACACCAGGATGTATCTACAAATAAATTACATCACCCGAACACTTATCATGATCATTCGGACATTCTCTATTTGGAAGATTACAATTTAAATTTATGATAAAATGCCACGTCACATCTACGTCTTTTCCACGTGTATAAATAACCAACACAGGTACAGATGTATTTGCGGTCACTCTTTCACGTGGATAAAACGTCCCTCGTCGACTAGTGACGTGCTACACCGAATTTCCCCGCTTGATCGATTATATTATAAGAATACAGGAGAAGATTATAACAAACTAATACGTTTACGTTAATTAATCGGTTAAGTGACTGCAACATAACCGGGTTTTATTCGCGGCAGTGGAAATTGGTATAGAGGTGTACACACGTCGTAATATTCACGTTTTATCGACGTGGTGTGGTTATATCGGACAAATTTAAGCGAAATTTGATCCATAACTGACGTCGAATAAACGTAGAATTTTCACTAAATTTCCACATCGACCAAAATCACCAAATATCTACGTCGATTCCACGACACCATGCTGGCTGGGATATTGTATCGATTTTTCAAGGTACCTAATGTTTTTGTTTTGTATCTCCAAAAATACTTTAGGTATGTTTTATGCTTGGCATGTTATAAGACTATATAAAATATTTTAGTGTGGAAAGCAAGTATGTCTTGTAAAATATTTCACAAAAGAAATGAGCATGCCACTGATATTTTCAAGGTAAATATATTTGCATAATATATACCTTCACTTACTATTTTCTTTTCAGATGAGTTGTTTTTTATTCAAATGACAAAATGGTAAATGATTATTTTGGCACTGTTGGTGAATAATACTATTTTTTTATGAAATATCTATATCACAAGACACGTTTATAGGGCTGCCACTGGTGGCACAATTGCATAACATTTTGCACTTAGTGTATCATTTTATATCTTATGTCAGACAAAGATAAAAATAATACCTAAAGTACTTTCGAAAATTTTTTCGTGAAAGGTAAAGACCCGGTAACTAAAAATTTTAGGCAGGGCGGACATATTTTCATATAAACTTTTTTTCATAAAATTATCTGAGGAATATCCTACATCAATATTCACATATTGATGTCCTGATAAAATATTTTATAGACGTTTGGTACATCCTCTATCCAAATGATACAGTAAGATAGGATAACATGTCTTTATGGCATCATTACGAACAATAACATTAAATATATTATGATGCAAATGAAGCAGTCTAGCTGCTGGTCAATCTACAAACTCAAGTATGTATATATTGTCGAATTATCCAAAAGGTATACTCCCTTTTACGTCAGTTATCAGAGTATCGCCTTGTAGACCGAGAAATATTTTTGTCACAAAGATGCAACTATTCACGTCATTTCATGATATTCGCTCATTTTAGAAATACAATGCTGAATAAATCATTGCAGGAATATCAGAAGTTACAGGAAATTTCGTTAAACAAATAATATATCTCATAGTCAAGTATACCTGTGAGATATTGAGGTGTTTTTATTGATTAGCTAAAACTTTTATAGCTGGAAGTTCCTGTAACAATCAGGCATTCTGCTGAAAGGTCCTCAATATTAAGCTATGATTTAGGCTCATTTATCATAACCCTTGACAGAGTTCTGTATAATTTCGCAAACCCTTAATGCTCTAAGTTCGCTTCAGGCCTCAGTATATCACGGTCAATCCTTATCAAATGGGTTTGGCTGTAACTTATCTACTTTGTGTATTTGCGAAATCCCTACTCCTCTTTGTCAAGCTCGAAGAAGCATTCCAAATTATGCTGGCTATAGATCGCCAAGAAGGTAGTGAAAATTTCGTGAGCTGGAAACTTCGTGAAATAGGCTAAGGTAGTGCTTGAAACATAGGCAAGATCAGGAATGTGGAAGAATGCGGGTTATGTTTTATGTCATTATTCAAATGCATACGCATTAATTTGATTTCATTTTGATGACAGTTTCTAATTAAAAGCATTGATCAAAGTACTCTACCTGAAGATATCCACCCTATTGCTATATTGCCAGGTCCAAAAAATTACTCGACATAAAATGAGAGCCGTAGCGTCATCTATGGGAAATTTGCACAGCCGATCCTCTATGTATAATATATACTTTGAAAGGGTTAGTGTCTTATAGATGGCGCTGCATAATTTGCTCGTATATGCTCGTATTATTGGCTACAGCGCCACCTATGAGACAGTAACCCTTTCAAAGTATATAACGGAAATGGAGAAAGAGCTGTGACACATTTGAAGCGGGAACATAGCATTAGGTTGGCTATCTTCAGCTAGAATACATTAATCAGTGTTGAAACTCATGATGACATAACAAAGTTCAGTTCGGCAGTATCGACATTAATATTTACGAATCCCCCCTGTAAAAATACGGAGACAAAACTAAAACTTATCATGGGTGGGCTCGCCAAACAGGTTTTAAATAAGTTTACCTTAGTTTGATACCATAGTTTGACAAAGAGGCTGGGAAAATCTTAAAGAACGTAATTCAAATACATGGTCACATTTATAATACAAAACCAATCATTTGGTGCGGATTGACCCAATGGCATGTGTGATTTAGATGGGCCGTTCCCCAGAGAGCCCCTTGCCCTACGTTCCTTGCCCGACCCCAGTAGAACAGGCTCGTGAGGCTTTAGAGGAGTTGGAAGACTCCTCAGCCGGTATCCCCATGACCAGACGCAAATCCACCACGGCTTGGAAGAAGCAGCTCAAACGAAGACTGTCAAAAGTCGACCTCAAGCTCAAAAACCCTCTCAAAGTCGACACCAGAAGGGGTAGCACTTTCTATTCTGACAATCTGTCGCCCAACCAAGACATCTGTTGTAATAACATTGAGGAGGTTGATACTTCTCCAGAATCGGAGGAAACTGTGATAGAACGCAAAGGAAGTGACGACGTCAATTTAGAATCGTGTCAATTTTCTCCAGAAGAGGAGGATGTGCCTTTCGAGGTGGGGTCTCTGGACGCCAACCGAAAAGTCAATTTTGCAGTGAGACCAGATAATCTAGAGCTTCCAGAAGATGATGAGGAGGTGCCGGTAAGGCCACCAAGACATAAAAAGAAAGATAAAAGGGATCAGAGGTTGCTAAGTGTGCCAAATATCAAGTTGATGAGGACAGAGCAGCAAACTTACAGGGACTTGAGAGATAAGGACGAGTCTACAGTGGTCAGTCCCCAACCGACGTTTGCGGAGAATTTCATGAGACGTTTCAGTAAGTGGAGTTCAGAGACTGATGGACTTTTAAGTCAGAGACTGTCTGTTTGGTGTCCGATTTGGGTTAAGGAAAAGTCAAATGGTCGCTGATTAACTTTATGCAGTTGCGCAAAACTCAGCATCTATAGAAATTGTAGCAGTAATATAAATATATTCTGTGAAACGAAATGTTTTTTCCTAGAAAGTTATCATTGGAGATTCTCTTAATGCGTACTATTTTCCACTGTTGATAATGGATCTATAAGCAGCAAATCTCAGGTAGATTCACTTAGTACTTCCCACGTATTTATATACGCTCAGTTCCAAATTCCAAGTACATATCTACCAATTGAAAAAATGTCACACAAATGATGTTTGAGTTCCATATTTTGCTTTTGACCACACCTTAAATCTTGAAGTGAACAAAAGCATACGAAAGCGAAATTTGGGAACGATTTGAGACTTTTTTTGTTTTCTGCTCGGAGATGTGCTCCTAAGCATACCTTCTCCCAAATAATATTAAAATCTGTTCAGCCGTTTCTGATATTATGCTATTACATGGATTTTAGTATGTAGAGATGCGAGCTTAAAACAACTTGTTAACTGAGATTTAAGTATTTTCACGACTACAATGATTCCTTTGTTTGTGTCCAGGGCTCAAATATCGTTTTCTAAGAAAAGTGCATTTTGAAACAGTAGCGACTAAACTTTTTTAACTGGAGAAATTTCACTATAATTTTTATATATTAACCTTTCTTGAAAGATAAATAATACCGGCGAAGCAAGATTTACTTTCACGCTAAAACGCTTATTGATTTTCATTTGACAGTTTTATGGAAGTTCAGAAAATTGAAACTCAGGTTTCCAACGTGCTTTTTCCGAATTTTTACTTTGTTACTTTGTGCTTTCGTCATTTGTATTGCCATACTGGATAAATGACACCAAATGAATGTTGACTTTTTCTGCACACAAAACAAATATGGGAAGTTCATATTCAGAAATCGCTATTAGCGGTAAATATTTTGCTGTTTTCTTTGAACGAAAAAATTGAATATGGAAAATGAGACCGTTAAGATAAGTAATAGCAACAATCACAGGTGATCATTTGATTGTTCCAACCATCGGACAATTGTTAAAAGTTGACTAGAAAATGGCTGTTTTTTTAACTTGATGCTCATTCTAGCGACATTGCGTCAGCTAGCGAAGTGGAATGATAGATTTCTTAGCGAAAAACTTGAATAGGTATTTGACTACTTAGATTGTATAGTGTGTCTGTGAGTGATGACCCGCTATTTTTTACCCATTAAGGTGATTTTTATAATAACACCACATGTTATTACTCTAATTATGTTTTGTGTTCAGTTGGTACGGTTAACATGGTGGCTTTATTTGTTTTGTTTGCTTTATTTTGTTTTTCGTTACCCCTGTCACACTCTCATCTTATACATTTTAATAAGAGGGTAGGTTCTGTCGGTAGGAAATGATATATCTACATATTTTCCATCACACACCATACTGTGCGAAATCGAAAGGTGATGAAGTTTTGGAAAGGGAATTGGGATGTTATGGTATAAAACAACGAACGAGTAGTTTATAGCTGAATAGTTCAGTATACTATAGTATCCTACTGCTCTTAAGAATATTATCAATTATGCAATTTCAGCTCCACGATTTCTTAAGTACTACCTAAGACCTGGACTTAACAGAGAAAGTAGATGTATCATTTCATTAAGTTTTTCCCACACTTAAACATTCATAATAACCAAGTTTAATTTTATACAATGGCCTCATTTAAAAATATAACGAAACAATTACAACTTTAACGCTGATTCCCTTACTGAGGCTGTACAACGGCAGCTTGGAGCGGTCATATTGCACCTTAATTTGGAGGAAACCCCACCCTATTATATTATTGAACCTCAATAACGAACATTAGATTTAATTTGAAAACCAACATCCAAATAGTCATTTTCGAAGGCATTAGATTAAACAAATTAAAAACAGTATAAGTGTAATAATAGGAATTATGAAATTCAAGAATCAAATAACAAACAAGTATATAAGTGTTAACAAAATTTAGCTACTGTTAGTACGAGTAATACTATTTGCACCAATCATCGCCTTTCTGGCCCAGGTTGTTACCATTCCTACATAAGAACATCTTGCATCTGTTTGGCAGAAATTTCAGTTTTCGGGCCTGCAGGTCCAACATAATATACTACAAATGTTCAATGGGATTGGTATCCGGCAATTGCGGTGAAGTTTTGAGCTGTGCAGGAACATTGTAAAGTAACTATTCCTTAGCTTTAGTAGGATAAGTGTACCCCGATACACTTTTTTTCAGTAGGGCAGACCGGTGCCAATTGTAACAAAATTAATATATTATTTTCTGAGTTCTGGTTACTTTTTAAAACTTTCAATTTACCTTAATCACAACTGCAGCAATACAGATAAAACTGTTTTGAATTCTAAAACAGTACACGTGTCGCAAATATGAAATGGTAACGCTTTTGAGGGAACAGTTACAAGTGTTACAATTGTCACCTAAGAGGTGTCAATAGTAACAGGGTCAGCGTCAATTGTAACAGATCCGTACAGTGACTTAGATAAAACTGTTTTGAATTCTAAAACAGTACACGTTTCGCAAATATGAAATGGTAACGCTTTTGAGGGAACAGTTACAAGTGTTACAATTGTCACCTAAGAGGTGTCAATAGTAACAGGGTCAGCGTCAATTGTAACAGATCCGTACAGTGACTTAAAAAGGTAAAGCATGACAAATGAAGACGTAAATAATAAAAATAAACATTTATTTCTTTGGCCAAATCTTATATAAAAAATAACAGGACATCAAACAATTCAAAAGGAAACATAAGATACTGAAACTAAACTTTTTCATTACATCTTCTTAGATAACTCTAATAAATAATTAGTCGTCGGTGTCAGAGCTACAATTTACGCAAACATAAAATGTACTTTTTGCATTCTCGACATTGCAACCAGTCTTCTGTGCTCTTAGAATATGGACCAAAACATACCAAACAGAGGGTAGGGTTTCTTCGTCAGAAGAATCTGAAAAAGTGTCGTCTTTCGGTGCAGCGATTTTTCCTTCACATTTTGAACTTGGGACTTTTTTCATTAAATTTTGTGCTTCAATTAAAAGTTTTTCTGGTGTATTTGTTAGTATGGCCGTTTTTCATTTCATTTGTCATCCCTTTTTGGATTTAGCGAAATCTGATTCTGGCAGTGGCTTAAGAACTTCAGGCGTATCTAAGGATGAATTATTCTCGGAAACTAATGGTGATTCTGTTGGAGGAGTAGTGTCTGAGGCTGTGGATGGTCCTGGTTGACTTCGTAATGGACTGATGCTGCTGATTCTGGATTTTTATGTCTATTCTCGATGTCGGGCATATTAGCCTCTGTAGTTAAATTATCATCTTGTAGTGGCTTGTCGGTTACAGTGGAATGTTACTATACATTAAAAACGACATGTCAGACACCATAAAATCAAAAACTTATGAGTTCCTAGTTATTTCAAGACGCTTTTTCCGAGAATGTAACATTCTAATTTGGCTTACAATTTTGCTCAAAATTTCACGAATTATAAAATAACAATAAAGCAGTAGTGTATCGTTTTGGCAACCAACCTCTTACATAGATTCATTTAGGCAGTCTATCAGTTGCATCTTCCTCTATACTGAAGTGCGATACAACCCTCCAAGTAGCCGTTTTGAGCAGGTCGAATAGAAAAGAATGAATTAAAGACTTAACTTTCACGTCACTGATGAGACAAACAAGTATTTGTTGTAGGACTAAGGGTAGTAATAGTAGAGATCTTCAAATCTTGCAGAATAAAAAACAAATAATAAAGTTGTATCTCTGCCAATAAGGTAAAATACTACTACAAGATTTTTCCAATAATAGAGGAGTAAAACCAAATGACAAAGATACTGATGAACCGTAAATGTGAAGCTTTGATGGACACCAGTTATAGCAACGTGTCCCAAAATTCAGTAAATTCTGGCAGCTTCGCAGTACGTGGTGAAAACATCTTGTTACCTTTACTACTACTATCGTCAAGTAATGGAAATAAATGGAAAAAGAAGTACAGCATATCGTACCCTACTGTTAAAACTTTGAGTCCAGTGAGACACGCGCACCTGTACACAAAGAGATCACGGCAGTAATGATACACGATAAGCTATGCCACTCTTTTCCATTTTGTTACTTGACCATTAAAAGTAACTTCAAGTTTACCCCATATCTGACCTAAAAACAGAGTAATTAACATTTTTCAAAAACTCTATCAGCCTAAGTAAAAAAATATATCTGATGCTTGAACTGGACTTGGGTTTTAGTGCCGTGAAAGCCGAGAATTAAATTCAGGCAGTGCCTTTGTGAGATGACTTTTGATATAGAATTTGGTCTTAACTGAATCATGACATTCTACAGACAAATGTGGGGACAAGCTTTCCTAACGCATATCATTGCTTCTTTCCATTGCTAAACAGCTCGGGGCAATGACGTCACCAGACGGTGGTGGTTTTTGACTTTGCTTTCGGTGGCTTTGGCGATTCATTAAAGGCGAAGACGGCCCAATAAGTTGTCTAGAAGCGCTCAGCGACCAGCTGTGGGGTAGGCGACATTAGCTGGCACATACCACCACAGTCTATCGCAACTTGTAGCGGTTCAGGAACTTAGATCACTATAACATGAAATTATCTTATGAGCACTGTCCACTGTCAGTTCAAAAAAGTCGCGCATTTGCTGGCAGAACACACTTTGACGTAGACTGTTTTATATGGTTTACGTTCAATTTGATAAATATACTCGTATATGGGATTTGGATGCCCGTCGAATTTGCTAGAATGGATTCTATTAAGTCAGGAAAATATATTTCATGATACTTAGGAGTCATAAAGATTGATCAACGAACAACAAGGCAATGAATCAGTAACAAGTTAAAACTTGTTCTTGGCCAGGAACAAGATATTGTCCTTATAAAGATCAGACTGACAGCCAATGATTAGAAAAAAAAACATCTATGATCAATAAAAATAGCAAAGCTTTGGCCACTCACACTAATGCATAGGTAGCCGTTAAGCTTGAGTCTTATTTGTCATTTCAGTCGTGGCTTATGTATCAAATAAGGTTAACGTTAACGGTTTTATATATAATACTGTGAAGGGTCATAACTATCTAATAGTTGAAATTGAAACTACTATTATTTTGACCTTCAAGTATCTTTCATTATCATTTTATTGATATTAACTTGCTTCAAACAATAGTGGGTGCTTCTGTGTTACTTATATACTACACTAATAAAAAATATGTAATTTGGTTTTCAATTTGACAGTGGTGGTGTTTATAGTTTAATTCTAAAAACCTTTTCTAAGTTTCTGTCCTGTGATTGCATCTTCGAGCCTTCAAAATGTCGCAAACAATGGAATCTAACCGGCTAAATGATCAATTTAACGTACACGGTGTCCAAAATCAGGATCTTATGCATGGGTATCGCAATATCTGTGGGACATTCAGCTTAGGTTAAGTCAGGAAAAAGTTGCATTGTTTTGGGCGTATTTACATGCCGTAGGGAAACTTGTACAAATTTCGTGGCTTACTGAAAATTTGTGAGAAACTAAAATTTGGCCAAATCATTTTTATTTTTTCTTTACTTTGTTTTAAGAAATATAAAAAAACTTATGAAACCCTATTGACACTTCTTTGGCACTACATGATGGTGTTTTTAAATTTTGTTCCCGACGGTTCGTTTTTGAGAAGTCATCATAAACTTTATTTTTTATAAGATACGAAAAAAGAGGTATCTAATGACATTTTTTATGCGAATTCAACGATGTATCACATGCTTGTTACATTTATTTTCCAGGTTATAAGCAATAATGGGTTTTTCCGATATTTTTACTTTTCTTTAAGAAGGCGTTGCAAACAAGTGCTTGACCTACGTAAAAACCTGTCACCGTGTATTGTTACTATTTTGTATTGTTAATATTGCTTTATTATCGTCAAAGATGCTAGGCGGTCATTTTAGCAATGAAGAAAAGTTTGAACATGCTGACATGCTACAAAAATACTAAAAATACTGCAGAAGGGTATGTTAATGAATTTCCCGAAATAAGGCAGCCAAGTAAGTCCATTTTCTTAGAGTTAGCTCTAAATTTAGGTGAATATGGTTCATTCAAAAAACCTGTTATCTTGAAAAAAGAAATCTTTGTAGAAAACTCAGAGTAGTGTTTTACAAGCAGTTGCTGAGATATCAACTAGGCAAATTGAGGAAAATGTAGGAGTAGCCAAACCCACACCCCAATTTATTTTGACTAATGATAGATAGATATGTGTATGCAACGCTACTTGAAAAAATAAAAAAAACACATTTTTATTTAAAACTAAGAAAACATCGTTAAACTCGTAAAAAAAGATGCTAACAGATGCAGGGTGTACTTTTTTTCGGAATATAAAAAAATAAAGTTGATGATGGTTTCTCGAAAACGGGCACAACATTTAAAAACACCTCCATGTAGTGCCTAAAAAGCTCCAATGAAGAAGTTCTATTAGTTTTTTGATATTTCTTAAAATAAATTCAGCAAAAAATAAAAATGATTTGGGCAAATTTTAGTTTTTCCCAAATATCTTAGTAAGCCATAAAATTTTTACAAGTTTCTTAGCGGCATGTAAATACGTCCCAGAGAATAATGCACCTTTTTCATAGTTTAATCTAAACTGTGTCTCCCACAGATATTGTGGACCCCGTGTATAGGATCTTTATCTTGGACATCCTGTATATTAGGTCCTTTTATTTCGAATAACAAGAAATTCCTAGCCCCATTATAGATTATCGAAAAGGTTCGCAGATTTGTTCACAGGTCACCAAGATTCATAGAGGACTTTTGTAAGATTTAGACTGTTCTGCACTAGCAGCAATTTTAGATGCCAAACAGCTTGTAGACAGCTTAAGAATACGCCGAAGAGGGCGCTATATGCTTTTCTAGTTATCCACAATATCATTGCTCCATCGTTATGTCTTAAATATAAGGTTTATGTATATATTATATATTCCTATTTTATGCTATTACTGTCGCTTGGTTACTACTAAATAACTGAGAATAACTAACAAAAATAAACCACCTCAGAGTAAAACGTTTTTAAAATCTTTTTTCATAGCGAAGGGCACCGAGCTTTGAGGTGGCTGGTGAAATTTTGGAAACCATACGGAGTTAGTAGAAAAAACAGGAACGGTGGATTATCTCAGCAACCGTCAAATATAAATGAACCATATTTTGTGCGAAGAGCTAACCTAACATGAAGAATTCAAAAATTATATTTGCAAGGTTGCCTAGTTTATATTTTTCTCTCTAGGTTAGGGAATTTTAAAATTTTACATGGATTACCCAAATTTTTATTATTGTAATCAATTGCCTGTATCAACTTTATTATGACCTCATATAATAGTTTTTTTACTCTTGTCAATTTCGGAGATATGGTAGATATCATCCTTCTTTCGAAATGAATACAAAAACAAGGTATGGTCAATTATCTCGAAAACGATCCAACCAAAATTCTTCAAAATTAGTACAGTGGAGTAACTCTACATTTTAAATTCATGAATTGCATTTGCGATGTTTCCAAGATTCTATTTAAAAAAAGTCAAGGAAATGGAATAAGGAAATTTAATTATCAAACAAGTAGATAAATATTAGTGCAAAATAATAACATACCGTCATTTGGGGTTAAATTGATCAAAATATTCAGATTATTCGCATAATTTTTGTTATGTCACAATTTTATTTGGCTGTAATGATTGAATCTGTTACATATTATGAGCAAGAATCGCACAGTAGGTGCACAGAACCCCGATGTTTGCAACTATGACCATAACGGAATCAAAAAGGGCTGATCAATCTCATACGTGTTTTGGGGCGAGATTGTTCACGTAGTATTAATCGCGTGTACGGCTCCTAAATGAACGATCTCAACTCTGATTATTATATTTCAACTGGTTACAGAACTACAGCATTTTAATATAGGTGGGATGAGATTGTTGACTATGGGTGAGATTGATCAACTTTATTTTACTGTATATATTCCAGTAAATAATTGCCGAAACCACCACTTAAAAATAACAAAATCTACTTAGTCAGGTGCTCAAAATGGCTACCATCGCTGGCTAAACAATATCCGAGGCGATTGTGAAATTCTGCCAAAGTATTCGTTAACATGTCTGGAGTAATTTGTGCGGCTTCATCCAAATCTTTTGCCTGAGTTTTTCTGAATCGTTGGGCCGAACTTTAGAAAGTCAGCACTTCAGAAAACCCCAAAAGAAGAAATCTAGTGGGGTTATATCTGAGGAGTGAGGTGGCCATTCTAGAGTGCCACGTCTTCCAATCAATCTTCCTGGAAATTGGTTATTTGAAAACTCGATGACCCCTGAGCTTGAGCTCCATCATGCTGGTATCAAATTTCGGCCATATTTTCACTTAAATTTCTAATTTCGGATATTATGCGTTGTCTAAGGAGATCAAGATATTTTTGTCCGTCAAATTGGCATCTATGAAAAATGGACCAATGACATGGTTGTCCAAAATTCCCGCACAAACATTATTTTTTTCTGGGTATTGAGTGTGAAGTTCCGACATCCAGTGCGGTTTTCTCCACTCTAGAATCTGCAGTTGTGCCGATTGACTTTGTCCATTTAAACAGAAGGTAGCTTCATCGCGGAACAAAATTTTGTTGTGGAAATAGGGGCTGTTGCTTGTCATTTCCATCATAGTTTCTGCAAACTGAGCTCGACGGTCTGGATCACCTTCTTGCAGTTGGTCGAGGTAAATTATTTTGTAGGGTCTGAGTTTTTCATCGGCCAAGATATTTCTGACCGATTTCTGACTTATTCGCGAATTAAGAGCTAATTGTGTGGTACTTGTCCTAGGGTTTTCTTCGAGTTGTTAGAGAACATTTAACTTATTCTCATCACTAGTAGCAGTTTTTGGTCTCCCTCTCCCAGGTTTTCTTTTCACTCCGCCGGTTTCAAGAAAGTTTCTTACTGTCCTGCAGATAGTACCTAGGTTTTTTAAATTTGTTTTCCGGGATAGAGCGCATTAAACAAACTGCACACCTCTTGATAAGATCTTTGTTTGCCTCCATATCCTCGAAAAATAAGAATTTCAATTCGCTGTTTTCCGTTAAGTACAAATGCCATAATAGGTAAAGCTCGCAGTATTTGTCACTTTTGAATTGTATTGACATTTCTAATTGTTATGGTTCTGAAGTCTCTATGACATTACAAACAAATGAATAACACGCCTCCTTGTTTATTTTGGAAAACAAACAAACGGATGATTTTTTACTAAGATGCAAGTGTAAGGAATGAAACAAAGCGTGATGCCATATCTCCGGAATTGACAGGAGTAAAAAAACGATAATATCAGGTCATAATAAAGTTGATACAGGCAATTGACTACAATAATAAAAATTAGGGTATTCTATTTAAAATTTTAGAATTTCAAAACTAGAGAGAACACTATAAACTTGACAACCTTGAAAATATAATCTTTGAATTCTTCATGTTGAGTTACCTACCCCTTCGCAAAAAATTTGGTTCATTTATATTTGACAGTTGGTGAGATAATCCACCGGTCCCGCTTTTTCTACTAACCTTGTATATTTAGATACTTTCGTGATCAGGGGTCACGACAGTTTTACTATATTTACATATTCTCGTATATATTATGACAAATACTCATTACATAGATCATAAATGTCTGGTCGGGTACAAAATGAAAAATCGTAGCATGAAGCATAGCACGCCTTTGAGTATTTCATCGTTTACGTACACAAAGCCAACGGGATAACTTCCTTCTACTTTTTTACTTGAATATAGTCTGTCCATTCATCAAAAGAGACTGCTATATCTACTTAGAGGTAAGGTAAAATCAGTGAAAGTGACGGTGATCAAAAAATCATTGTCGTAACAGAACAGAAACTAACTAGAATAGTTATCTAAGTATTAAAAAAGTGAATTTTCCAGTAAAAAATAAAGGGCGGGTTGTCAGAGTATATGGGTGGCAGAATGATATTAAAAGAGACATGACGGATCGATATAGAAGGTGTAACTATAAGTAGGAACCGTAAAAGAACACTGTCTGGGAAGCTAAAAACTGAACTCGGGAAGTGTCATCAACATATACTTTTATGTACAACTTGTTTTTAACTTTACACCCATTTCATATGCGAAACCCTGGGTATATCTGCACCGACAAAACCGCGTCTGCTTCTACGTAAAATTAACGATTGACTGAAGAGGAATGATCTACGGTCAATCCTCTCTCCAAAGCATTCACTGTTCCGAGTAGGTACTCAGTATGCATATAAAGCGTATTGAGTCCGGCTCTAATTTTGCGATTCGCTCTCCTTCTCTGCTCAAAAGCACTCGAGCGGCCATTGCACAAAACAGATAGCGGTCAATTAAGGGCAAGCAACCATTTTAATTCCGAGCGTTAATCAGGGCCTTTATTTGGCACTTTCTCAACGCTTCGTTTTTATTTCCTTTGCAGTTAATCGAAAAGGTTGAAATATAATCGTAGCTTTGTGGTTTTCAGCCACTTAACTGGAGAATGGCTGATGACAGCCTGAAATGTGCTTTTAATAGGATGATTAATTGTTTGCTTCTGGAATAAATCTGATAATCTCAAATATCTAGTGGACTATTTTATGTCCAACTTTTGTTAATGGGTGCATTTTCTGTAGCTTAAATATATTTTATAGGTACTTTAACATCTGGTAAGAAGTACCTAAAGTTTGGCATAGATAAAGTTGTTTGCCATCAATTTGTCTTTTTAGGAGCTATCCGGCTGTAGTTATACTGTCCTGTACTCTATTTAGTCTAGGCTTCCCAAGAGCTGTTACCTTATGGGACCTGACACAGAACTCACAAAGATTGTCTGTAAATCTACCTCCATCGAAGGGCATAAGTTGCTCATTAACGATTTTATGTATATGGGCAGAATGGTCTAATTTCAGAAGTGGAAGATCCTTCAAATATGTGTTATTATAGTTTAAACATTTCATGAGGATTTGATAATGCTAATGTTGCTATGTAATACTGAGAACAAATTAATGTTGGCGAGCGAATTACAATAGTCTCTTAAAGCACTATAATAATTGTACCAAGAGACAGTAGTAAGCAAGTAACCCCCGATGAACCCTGTCCCCATTTTGATCCGCCATACCTCCGTCCAGACCGGTGCTTCTCCCATTGTTAAAACCCGTCCGGCGCATGCTCAGATGAATGGCGTCTGCCCCGGTGGCGTCAATAGCAGTAGCAGCCCATCGGCGTTGCCCCTCCTACAGCAAGCCACGCCCTCAACGGTACCGCCCACTTCGGCCCCTCCCACCACCCAATCGGTGAGGGGCTGTCGCCGCAGCCGGAGCCAAGGTACTCGCAAACTGCACAAGTGTCTTTCGACGGCCAGCTATAGCGAGGAGGCGTACTCGTCGGTACCGTCGCTTCCCAGGCAGCCGACGCCAGGCCAACAGATGCTGCTAGCGCAGCGCCAGTATTGCAGCTTTGGTAGTACCAAGTCACCCATACGATATTTTATACACATACATACGACACCGATCACTTTTAGGAATAAATAAGGTCTTTTTTGATTTGGTTGCTTCGACCGACCTTTGTGGTGTCGTAGATGTTCCAATTCTAGTTCTCGTTGAAACAAAAAATTAGTTCTCGCAATGACTTTATAAACGTATGCAAAATATAAGGAATAGATTTGATCGCTACTTTTCAAGCGTTAATACAAATCCTTTCAAAAATATTCTTGTTCTTAGTCTAAAGCATCCCAAGATGGTCAAACACTGAAACCGCTTGTCTAAAAGAACTAATGTACTAGAAGGAATTTCTAGGCTAGCTGACTTTAGCCTTCCAGATACTAATACAGCAAAATGTATAACAGACAAAGAAAACTGTGACGCGTACGTATTTCTTGGCGTAAAGGAGAAAATACGACGGAAGATTACTCAGTCGGGCAAGGTTTATAAACATACTGGAACAAGCGATGTCTTTACTTCATGCTGGGAGTATAAAGGCAGTAAAAATACTGACTTTGAACAGCCTAAAATTCTCAAAATATTGAGCATAAACCAAACCAAACATATATAATAGGATATACATAATATCATTTATAGGAAGGTACCACTACTATCGAGTGGATTCATTATTATAGACACATTTCTTATAGGTATTGAATCCGAACCTAGCCAATAAAATTAGCGACATGCATCGCATAATAGGAATAATCGCAATCCTATGGTCGTTAACCAACAATAAACAGAATAATAAAAACCTAAAAGACTAAGTAACTGTTTGTAGCAAGCCTCAGGATGGTGATGGAAACAAACTCCATCTTATATAGAAACAAAACAGCTGATATTCTGGCTGTGAGGGTGGGCTAGCAGACCATTCATAGGACCTGAGCCAGAGACGAGATTGCGTACAATACGTCTAAACAAATAATCTCGATAGGGATGAACGGAAAGATCCATGAACACTGGGAGGGATTAGGAACCCAACCCAGTCTTGGGGCAACCATACCAATTTTAACAAAAAAGGTAACAGACAATGCTGCGGCTTAAACAGACTTAAAGCTTCAGTGGGACTGCATACCGGTCATTGCAGATTGCTACCACATGAGTAGGCTGGGCACGGTAGAAGGAGTTCAGTGCAGTCTGTGCATGGGGAGAGACGATACGGTTAAGCACGTTTTATGCAGATATCCTGCAATTTCCAGAATCAGGTTCAATACACTTGGAGGAGTAGTGCTCCAAGTACAAGACCTGAAAAATAAACTGATCGACTTTCTTACGAGGTCGGAGCTGCTGGGAGAAATATAAATAGGTTTGAGTCACAGTACACCAGTAAGACGCAGAGGAGGATTATTACTGACTCACGAACACAAAAATCTAACCCAACAGCTCAAGATGATGGCTGCAAAACGTGTGCTAAATTGACCTGATTAAAAAGTGGGGCTGTAGGTATTTATGTGCTAAAGGTGTCAATGATGGCTGTTCAACATTTACCTGAACCTTTAATGATGTGAAACAATGTCAGTCTATTTCTGTTCAGTTACAAATGCATGAACAATAGATTACTGATTGGAACATTTTACTACATCACACAAGTTGATAACTGTACCGTAACCTATCACGTTAGCTCTATTCAGCCACAGTCAGTTGGTGGAATAACCCCTTTTTATTTCAATACCACATGAGTAACTTGGATATCCTTCAAAACATCTGGAATCTGACATCACTGTGTTCATTATATCTACTTGTTTCACTGCACTATTTTTGTATTTTGTCTTAGATATCTAATAGCCGATGAGATCCCAACTCAGTTCAAAAATTTCAATACAACTGAATATATTCTTCCAGAGTTTTTGGAATATCCTAGAATGCCATGTTTCTTGGTGGTGTGTTAGATTATCTTGATCACGTTCACACACAAAGACACAAAAACAGGATATACTCGTACATGAATTACATTTCAATGCACAGTCATACTTTTATTAGGTAGGGTCATTGACAGATTCGACTATACACTTAAACATAGGTCTATTGTGCCGCTAGACCTATTTAAAAACAAATTTGGTTATTTGTTTATACTGTAAATATAAGCTGTATATACCTTGCACCAGATGAGCTTAATGATAAACTAACACCCATCTTGGATAAATGAAAATACGTGGACATGAAACTTTGAAGTTGCAGATTGACCAGTATATTTCTGTACGAATATTTTTTAGCATCTCGTGGGCTCAGTAAATAACATGCTTCTAGTTTAATTTAATTAAAAGGTTTTGGCAATTTTCAGGATCGCTATGTTGACCTATCCAAAGGCTACGAACACTTAGCGGTTCCACACCAGGTTGAAAGTAAATGCAGTATATTTTTTTAGACATGCTTGCGTATTAAGTTGTATTTTAAGTAATAGCAGTGTCAAACCTCATCTCAAAGTTTTCATTGTAGATGCAGTTAATTACATCATCCGTAGAATGTAGTACCGTGGTTCCTAGAACTGTTTTGTTAATTAATAATTTATATTATGAGACAAAAAGATAATATTAGACACGAAATTCATATGGTACATACCTTAACTCTTTACCTGTTAGATTAAAAAAATGCATTTCCTAGAAGGCTTATAACATCACTCATAATATAAAAGATGAGTTTGTTAGCGTATATTTTAATACTTCGGAATTTCTGGAAAGTAAAGTCATGTAATCGTTTGATTGCAATATTTCAACGTGAAAACGAGAAGCGTGGGTCATGTTTCCCCCGTGTGACGTCGTTAGATACGAGTAGTGGTACAACTGACATAGTGTGACGATGTTATTTCACATAATCCTTTTCCAAAATATGTATTTATATAGAGTGTTAAGTCAACATATAATAACTAACAGCTTCCTGAATAATTTTTCTAGATCCTGTGTGTTATATGTTTTGTACATTATTTTTTTTCTAGGAACCACAAGCGTTTCAAAAGTACTTACAGACTGTACTCATTTGTGTAAGTCAGGTAAGACTAAACAATCATTCCATTACTTTCAGGTTTCACTAACATCACAACATTGGGGTAGCAAAATGTTTTGCCTTAAAATGTCAGTAGCGTCGTAAGGATTTAAGTCGTGTTAGAACCCTGTTCATAGGATTTCAAAGACTCGTCGAAAGATAGACTTATCTCTACATTCGATTTTATCTTTAAATAATTTCTTATCTTTGAGAAAGTCTGCACGTTGCGTTTGAGTCGAGTATAGATCTTTTATCCGTTATTGCAACCTCTAGTCTCTAGTACCTTAATAATGTCTTACTGGAATGATACAGTTCCGTACAAATGAGATATACATTACAATTGAAACAATTGTTCTTATAGTACATTGTATAAACTTCGGAATCTTCGTCTCATTATAATCACTACTGAATTTCAGTTGACAGATCGGTTCGTGACTCACATCATTGCCTTTAACCAACCCAGATGCCGTAGTTACTTACTAAGTGTAGCTTATATTGGTCAATCTGTACGTAACAAACCTTCATCCTTTCATTTCCCACAAAACTTCCATCACTAAAAAACGTTTAACTGTTAGTCGCTTGTTGATGCCAACTTCACGGTTTTGCGTGGATTGATTTTTGAATATTATCTTCACAAGACATGAAACCTACAAAAACCTGCCTGAGAATCATTTGAATTGTTTTATCTTAAACAGCTATTTCAATCATACTATCTGTGTATGCAAAGATCAGGGAGGTGGCATCAAAATCACAAAAACCAAAGGGTGGTAACTCACCCCATTAAATAAATAAGACTAAAACAGCTGATTCATATCACATTAAAAATTTGCAAATGATTGGTAGTCGTTTATAAGTTAATAGAAGTACAACTATTATTTTATATTCATAAATTGGTGAAAAATGCATCGTTAGTATAGAACTGTTGGTAGAATTCTTTGAAAACGACACCGTAGAACTCCCGTTATTTACGACACACTCTCACTAGTAGATTGAGAAGCGGACACCCAGAAAGTTGAATATGAGCAAAAACTAATAAGCACATTTAGAACTCGATAGCGCAGGAGCGCTTTATGTCATCGGCGATGTGAGTCGGATGGACATTGACACTATGGTTCCATCAGTACGCATACTGTGATATTTATTATTCTAATAAATGTCATATGCAATTCATCAGGATATCAATTAGATACTGGAAGCATAGCTAACCGAACTAAAGCTCGATTCAATGAAGAATATTAGGTACTTTGTATACATTGATCTCGATTCACTAATCTTATACTAAATTGAGATTATTTTATATCTTGTCCAGATACTACTTTACGGATATTTGACTGTCTGGGTTGCCAAACAAGTGTTCTAATTTCCAGCTACACTTTAATGTATAAAATCTCACGAACTTATTTTGATTTTTTCTTCATTTCCAGCATGACCATTTTCTAAGGTGACTTGTACTTCCAAACCTGTATTCTGAGATCTCTAAATTTAACTGTTACCACAATCTGAGTGTTGTACTTTCCCCGGGTATATGTGCCTATTTCTGTGTACACTGTACTACTATTTCCTTAAATGTTAAATGTGTGCTATAGCGGACCATGTTGAATTTACTATGTTTTTGTGATAAAATTATCTGACGATGCATGCATGAACTATGGACATAACTGACTATTGTATTAATATAACGGTAACTACTTGGTAAGCTCTCGAAATTGACGAAATTAATTTTCCGGTCAAATTTCGTTCCCTTGAATCTGTGACTCTGAGTAATTGAACCTGCTATATTTACAAGAAATTCACTCTTATTGATGAAAACGTGTTTTGTTTATTCGAACAACTAGTAGCATGAAAACGTAGGTCAGATACAACTTTTTTTGTGAAAAGTTGCTCCATATTTCATGAATGCATTTTGAAAACCTTTAATTCTAACGAAATTGTTTTTCTAAATTATAATATGTTATGTGCTTTTCCGCACGTACTGTGACATACCACGCCATCCCACCTTACTAAAAATATTTATTTTTATTTGTTGTTTTGTGTTTTTTTTTGTTTTTTCTGTTTCGTTTAACAGACACACACCCCTGTGCTATGTTTGTTGTTCTAGGGTTTATTTTTGGAATTACATATGTAGCGGATCAGTGTTCAATCATTCTAAACAATGAATGGCAATTATATTAGTTGCTTCATCATATTGCTTCCTAGAAAGGATCTCAACTAACGATGCAAAAAATACATTCTACAGGACTACTAATCTTAGAAACAACATGTTATATAAAAAACAAAACTTCTTGCCATCGGTTTTACGCTACGGTGATGTATCTAGAAACTTAAAAAACGATCATAAAGAAGACTGATTCCAATACAGGCAGGTAACATACATATAATGTGTCACCCTATTTCTTTTTTAAAGATCCGTTAAACGCTAGTTTCCAAAAGCATACGGCCTAATTTTCGTCATCAGTCTCATCAGATCTAAAGATAGTCCATCAAAATCAATGTTATGAAGAGTGCATGGTGATAAAACTTACAGCAGACGGGCAGTCCGAACTTAATAAAATATTTCTGAATCCAGAACGGTTTATCCATCAGAGATGCAGTTGAAAAAAATAAAAAGAATAGCTTGAAATGATAGGGACTAAGTGTATGCGGCTGAGGTTTGCAGCACAGATGGCGGTGGTCAGTTTTGTTAACGGTTAAAGGTTTGGGCTTTGTCTGGTGTCTGGACAACCAGTCCTGACAAACATACTGACCAGTGGAATATTAACTAGGAGTAGATGCCCTACTAACAGCTCTGAATAACGATAGTAAATACAGGAAGAGTGACTGTGATCGACAGGAATTTCAGCAGATAGCTGGAAATTGGGGACATCGTGTTTCGTAGCAGTGTAAGATCGACATTTTTTGCCCTATTCGTATAAAGTGAAAAATATTTTTCAGGGTGAATACAGACTTTCTGAAGGCTATTAATCTAACTGCCCATTAAATCTCGACGCTTCGTCTGCGGCTCAATTTTCCCGTTGCATTGTTCGTGATAGTTTAATGCGATTACGTAGTAGATACCTATTCTAAGCGGGATGATGCAGGTGTAATTAGGCGGATTGCGCAGTGCGGCCAATTTATTACCCATTTAAGTACCGAATGAATAATCATCTTCATACTTAAAGGCGGGTTCCGTGATTTTCCAGATTAGAACTTGATAGTTTGTATAGTACACGTGGTGAAAGAAGAGGGCCTGTTTCTATGCTACATTATTATATTCTCGTTAGATATATATTTCTCTATTAGTGACATTTGGTATTATTAGGAATGGTTCGGAAGACAGAGAAAATGTATATGTAAAATGCAAAATTTATGTGGTATGTTCCTGGCCCGCAATAGCGGTACATTTGTGGCGTTATAGCATTAATTGCACTGATTAAAACCTAATGTTACTTCATTGGGCGCTGAGTTGGTGTTTACACGTATGCCTTAGAATAGTTAACTGTAAAGCGTTTAGAAGAACGCACATGCATAAACAGTTTTGAGGTGCCAAGGAGCTGGAGAAAAAGAAGACTAGCAGCTACATCCATTCTTACGAGAGACCTGGAGGTTATCAATGTTTGGGGATCCAGTAATCTGGTACCTTTAGTTCTATGTATCGAAAACGCAATACTGTACCTTGATTACCAAGAAGCGCCCTTACCCTCATCAGGTATTGATGGATGGCCGGGATCTACCAAAGAGCTGTTTATTTCGGCTGGTGGAAGTCCAGAATACCGGAGACTTAATCTGACAAGAAGAAATCTTGTCAATAGCGGCAGTCGCTGAGAAAAAGCTCTGCTATTTGTTCAGGGCTAAGAAGTACTTTTCTCCACATAACCTGCTCACTCTGTACAAAGCTCAGATAAGACACTGCCTTAAGTACTGCTCAATGTTACACTATATTATCTAGCTCTCATGTACCGCTTTGTCAACGGGCTGTTGCTCCTCAGAGCTCTCTTCCAAGATACCGCTACGCAATGTGCCTGCCAGGCAGACCCGCCTGACTTCGGCGTCCCATATTAACCGTGTCGAACTTTTTTTTATACCGAAGCAGCCGCGCAGACAGAAAACTAAATGCCGATGATCCAAAAGAAGTTTTGTTAATCCGATTTTTGAACTGCCTAAGGTTAGTAGATCTGGGAACTTCTTACATCCAGAACTCGCCGATACGACTGCTGCTTTGTCTCTGAGGTATCGAGATTGTTATGAATCTACCTGAGAAGGCTTTTTTCAGTTTTACTATCCTTAGGTAGTTCAAAAAGTCTCTTTAAGTTCCCCATAGCAGACGTGGTGTCCTGTTATTTAGGCTTCTGCCTACGCGGTGATTCGGTATAAAAAAACCTGTTATTGCTCGATTGAGCGCTAATTTGGTATTTACAAGTATGCCTTACCGTAAAGCGTTTAGAATAATCCATACGCATAAACCGCTTTGACGTGTTCGTGTGAATGTAGTCATTGTCAGCGATCATTGGATAGCGACTTGTTCTTAATAATCGCGATATAAATGATGCCTTGTGAGGATAGGTGAAAGATACTTCACTTTTTTGCATTTCTGCAATGTCTCTGATATTAACAAGGAAATACGATCAAAACGCCAGAATCGTTCTATTTCATGCATCGCTTGTACTAATATTGCATAATTCTTGTTCCTGTATTGAATTTTCTAAGCGCATCTCAGTAAAGAGGTAGTAGACTGCAGGATAAAGTTGTTCGCGTGCTCTTCCTTTCATAGCTGGGCTCAACAAGGTCCAATGTGCACAGTTTTGTCCTGGAAACTTTCACAGTACAGGGACTAGGTTGGTATTACCTAATTATCTATATTAAATTTAGCTATTCAGAGGGTTAGGTTGAAAGGTAGAAAAAGGTTTTGCTACAAAAATTTACAGTAGTTACATATCTTCTAGTCCTCTGAATATATTAGATTGTTTTCTGCCCCATTGCCACAATTTGATCTCTTATCACTTCCCATACTGGTAAGTATTGTAATCGCGAAAAACTATGAAAATTAGATATCACGCTTTTTCATCATTATTTGACGTTTCAGAGGCTCCTGATCATTTTATAAACATTTTTGTAGTGATTGAAATTCTGGGTTTGGGGGTTTTTAGGAGGTGGGGGGGGGAAAACCTTATTTTTTTTGGTGGGTGTATATTTCTACGTTTTCAACCCCAGTAATTTTACGCACCCATCAATACATATTTTACACATCATAGATTTCCCAGTATATGTGCTCTAAAAACGCGGTCGGCCGGAACGCAACGCTCTTTTCGTCTGATTGATTCTGACCACATCTCCAATTTTCTCGAGTTACAGCATCGCAGCTGGCGCTGATGGCATTTTATCATACATGTTTGTAGCTAGTTCAGAGGGACTGACTTGTACCAAAAATAATCGGTTATGAATTGATACCAACGTTGCGTGGAAAGTGCAGCAAAGTCAACCTACTTGACGCCAGTTTTTTTTATAACAAAAGTCACGGAATATTTACGACAGATAGCCTCTAACTATTTTTTTTAGTTTCGAGAAACCTTCAAATTTGGACTATGGATTTTTTATGTTTATACGCAATTCCAAAAATATACCTACTAAATACAACGTAAACATTTTTGCTTTTTAATTTCCTTAGCACATCTAACTGCATGTTTGTGTGTTTGTTTTCTAAGTAAATCTGGCTGTGTGGAGGTAAATTCTTTACGTCGCTCTCTTTCTCCGTCTCAGAGGGTTGTTGTTTTGGTACGTGAAAAAAAAAAAAGGAAAGAGAGAGACGTTCATGAAGTTGCTGCTATTGCTTGTCTAGTAATTAGCATGTGGTGTTACCACAGTACCGTGGTTGTAGATGCGAAGCTTGGGGCTTACGTAGCTGCACTGATGTACTAGTAGTGGGGTGAAGCCCAATTGCACGATAGAGGCAAAGGGCGAGAATCGGAAATGGCTTCTACGTGAAAATGATCCTGCTATTCTCAAGATCGTTGTATTAAATTTCACATACATACTTTTTGGGACTGATATAAGAAATTCTACAGATATGGAGAGCTGTATGAAACATTTCAAAATTCAACTAAAAAAATGACAAAGCTGATTCTGTTGATCATACCTAGGTAACTGAAGATGTTCATTTTTCATGTAAAAATTACATCGGGAACGACAATAATATATGAACTCAGATTATTAAATTTGGAAGTAAAATTAATTTACAATCATACATTTTTACGCAGAAACCATCCCAGTATCTGATTCTTGGAACAGTGGGATATTCGCTGGTTTAGAAAATAGTGTTGGAGTTTCTATACTCACCCTTGGGTATTTATGTTATTTTGATAAATCCAGTCGAATAAAATACCTCCGAATATGACAAAGACAAAAATTGAGGAAATTCATTGTTAGACGAGTCATGCGAAAATGAACTTATAAAATTATTGCAGAAACAGATATTTTGTCAAGTACCAGTTTTCGTATGTCTTTACTTTATCTTCACTTTATATCCCACAATCAGATAGTCAACAATAGAGACGGTAGTTAAACTCTAGTTACCTTTCAGGTAGTTAGTTGAATGTTTGCAAGTTTATCTTTAATTGCCTATAGTTACGAGCTTCTGTAGGTTTTTGTCGGTTGAAATAACAGTTTTGCACATTCTATGAGCCTACTTAAAAGCTTATGATATTGTTTTTGTTAATAAAGGGATAAAAACGAAACTCCTAATAGTTATTTTCATGCAGGCAGGACAAAAAACTACCGCCAAAGTATCACAAGCACATAAGATTTCATTGTATTGAAATTAGACATGTTAACTGCAAAGGCTTTTTTCATTTGTTCGCAATTTTTAGTCGACAACAATTGATTACTGATTTGTTTTGTCAAAACGTTATCTTAGTTTTGTTTCCTGAAAGCGTGGATTGTTGTTAGAAAAACATTTTTTAGATTATTGCGTTTAAAAACCAGAACGTTTGTTATAGGCGATTTTCTGCAAAGCGATGCGTGAGATCATCAGAATCATTTTATTTTCTATAAGATTTTACGCATCCCTGCACTATATTCGCGCAGTATCATTAAGTTTGCTGCATGAATGCAACCTGCATAAAGTGCATGAAGATCAACTATCTGAATTCATACTCTATCTGCTATGAGAACTTATTGGTTTTTCGTATCCCTTACAACCAATTGGCACTTTTAGAAAAATGCACTAACTCACCGTACTAAATCCGAATGCCTAAGATCTTGTAGCACTTGTAGAATGTATGGTCATGGGCTATCAGATAACAGCAAAGAAGAAACAATTCGTACAGGCTAAAACACTCCAGCAATAAAATTGAGGTGTTGAGTAGAGGATAAAAAAATACCTGAAACTATTTTTGATTTTTCTTACCTAACAATTTTAGAACACTATCCTTAGATTAATTTTTCTATTAGTTGGATTTAGTTCGACCCGAAAGAATTTCTAAATTTAGTGACGAATACTCTTTTGAAATCATTCGATATAAATTATCATTTCAGACATTTTATAAAATACTTCTTTGGAGGTAGCCTATGGTCATACAAATTGTTGTACCACTCTCTGAACAATTAGTTCTCTGATAGCTCAAATGCCTGTCAACAATAGAATACGTTAAAAGTTACAGAACTGCGAAATATTATAAACATGAGAGCATGATGAAAAATAGAAAACAATGAATATTGACTATATCTTCGTTGATTTCTACATTCAAGTATTATCGCTCTAAATAGATATTCTATGGCTGTCAGGCAAATGCAATAAATGTTGACCCTGCACCTTTAAGAATTACAATTTGATAATGATTTGAGAACACAATTCACTAAAAAAATTTTATTTCTATGGGCCGCATAGACAAGCTGGATAGTTCCTTCTCGAGGTCGAGGTCATCGTCTATGAGTTCATTGGAGAACATCACTGCTGAGTCTATTCAATGCTTAGCTTTCGCTGATACGTACACGAAAAAATCCGGTAAGTAAAAGATTGTGAGGTCAAGCGGGAATGAATTCGTGTATTCGATGACTGATTTTGGATATCGATATCTTATCTACAAAAAGTATGTGCGACGTAAGAAGTTCTAGCGTGACATAGGTAAGTTTTTCCTCGTCCTATTCTTAGGCCCGTATCATCAGTCGTTCCTACAATTGTAAGACGCCTTAATGGCCTCCTTGATTTCGCTAATATTATGTCTTCTCCGATAAGGTACTTGTATGTCTTGCTTTAGATTTCCGGCATGCTGACAGTTCTGGCTAGAGGTTATGTTGTTGTTTTGACGTTTAAGAAATCTTTAGACTCATGAATCGAAGGCAGAACTGCAGAAGCACAATTTATTATATTCTTGCAAATAATGTTGAACAGTCAATAGTCAATAATACTTCGCTACATTGAACACATTCCACATTTTCAAGAAATTGTTGGGTTAGGAAGTTTAATGCACATTGATATATTATATTATAATATTATATTTGTATGTATAAAAGTCTAGAAGCTTACAACCAAGCTATTTTGTTGATGAAGGCAGGTAAGTTACAAAACAAATAATTGCATATTCATATTATGCTTATCGCATTATTTTCAGGCGTGATTCATTGTCACAGACTTTATGAGATGGTTCCTCTATGGATAAGAAACATTGTATGACAAGTCCAATTATTGCATTGTCGATGTTAGAAATGCTTTTTTACAAAACATTGTGTGACTCTAGATTGTGTAGAATGTCAGGCTACAAATATGTATAACGTGTGTGTGTTGTGAAGATCATAATTACTATTATTGACCATTGCTATTTCAGGGTGCTCAGAATGCCATAGTCATGTAGGATTACCAAAAATGAAGTGTTACAGAGAGTAAACAGAAAAAGAGTTGCAGCATGAAGTGAAATCAGAAAAACTTTATGACATAAAATTCCATAATTAATTACAAATCTGAAAATAAAAGAAAATTTTGACTCATCAAGGGAATTACTCTCCTGTTAAACAAATTCCAAACCATTCAAATAGCTAGATAAGCGGAAAAGACCCGTTATGCTGAAAATGGTAGGTACCTCAAAGTCAGCCTAGGTTAAGCCCTAATAAGTAGTTTTAAGATAATTGCATTGCATTCATAATTCACTTATTGCTACAGATAGATAGATGCTGCAAGTATCAAATTAAAACTCCCAACTTTATCATGAGCTTAACATGTAAGACTCATTTTAGGCAAAAATGAACTTAACCTAACCTAGCTCTGAGGAACATAATTTGATTTGTATTTAAACTGCTGGGTATAAATTTTGGATTTAAATTGCTAATGGAGACTTCAGCTACTGAGCATATTAAAAAAAATACATCAGTGGCATCATCAATAACAAGGGGATCAATACACTGAGCCTCAAAGAACAATATGTTGTACCATATATTAATGTTGTAGAATGTGGTATATGAAAAAAAAGTGAGGAAACCTAAATACAGTTTCTTCTCCAATTCGTTCATTAATTGATTTGCAATCTTAACATAAAAAGGAAAATCTATCAAAACTGTTGCATAGGAAAGAAAAACATTTTCTGTTTGAGAAGGAAATATCAAAAACTGAACAGGTTTGATATTTGAGAACCTCATATGAAAAGCAGATTTTGCTAGTTATGATAGTAACAGTAAAAAAAGAAAAATATGAAATCTTTGGCTCGAAAGTCTGTATTTATCTATTGTAGTATTAATTAGTAGCTTGCCATTTAGTGTGTTTAATAATTGAATGCCCATATCTAAGGTGGTGGTTTCAGGTCCATTTTAAGATGAAAACTTCTAATGATCATTTGTCCTAAACGTTTTAACTTTTGAAACACAGGGTGGTAAAAAAGGTCAAAAAATAAATCGTTGACAATGAGTATCTGTAATACCACTTAATGAAATGAGAGGCATTCTTTTGATTCTACCTGCCTGTTTTGATAGACAGTGATGGTATGCCGTTTATTTCTCTCTTATTAAAATTTTCAATCAAAAATCACTTGGATTTTTTTCAATCTCTTGCACGGTTCTTATAAAAACGATTTATTCGTCATTTATTTGTCTGGGCGGTCCGTAGGACCTTTGCCCATTAGTCACTGTCTGATGTACGTTAGTCGAATCTGTCAGTCCTGGTTGCCCAGAAACCAGACAAAGTCAAGGAAAAAGAGAAAGGGAAAGGGGAGAAAAAAGGAGAAGAACAAAGAAAAACAGATATGCTTAGTTTAAGAGGAAACACCTAGGCTTTTTGACTTGGTACACGGATTTATTTTGAGGTGAACTAAACAAATTTTTTGATTCAAGGTCTCTGGGTAGTGTCTCATTTAAGACATACCATGGAGCGTTGCAAATTGTCCGCAAAGTTCTGCTTTGCAGTACTTGAAGACTTTGCATGTGTGTCTTGGCAAGAAAACACCAAGCCGCACATGCATAAGTAATGGCTGGTCTAATAATCATTTTATATAGTCGATCTTTGTTTATCAAACTCAATTTGGAGGATCTACATAACAAAGGATATAGTTGCCGAAACGCAATTTGGAATTTTGTTTTTATGGATGCTGTATGTTTCTGCCAGGTCATGCCTTTATCAAGGGTGACACCGAGATACTTGGCAGAATTTGTCCATGGTACACGATTACCGTCTACAGAAACCTCTGCTGGGGGGCCGCGACGTTTTTTGATACAATAAATAGCCTGCGTTTTCGAGTGATTAATTTTTATCAGCCACCGTTCCGCCCACTCTAGAACTTCGTCCACCGCATTCTGCAACCCATCGTGAACCAGATCACCAGTATACGACTGGGCGACAAGTGCAGTGTCGTCAGCATAGAAGTAGACTTCACAGTTGCTGGGGGAAGGGACATCATGGATGAAAAGCGAATAAAGAATTGGTCCTAGGACCGAACCCTGAGGAACACCGGCCCGTACTGGCCGTGTTGTTGACAAAACATTGTTAATTTTGATCCGAAACTTCCTTCCTTCAAGAAAGGATTTCAGTAATTTTAAAAGCCAAAAAGGAAAACCCTTTTGGATTAGTTTATAGAGGAGGCCCGCGTGCCACACCTTGTCAATGGCTTTTGAGACATCCAAAAGCAAGATGCCAGTACTCATGCTAAGGGTGAACCCTCTGGTTACATGCTCCACCAGCCTGACTGCCTGCAGCTCGGTGCTATGCTCGGACCGAAAACCGAATTGGACGTCAGGAATCACATGGTGATTTGACGAAAAATTCTCAAGGTGACGATAAATCACCTTTTCGGCGAGCTTAGAAGGAGCTGACAGCAGACTTATGGGACGGTAATCCTGAGGAAATATCGAACCCACCTTCTTTGGAATCATGATGACCTCAGCAGTCTTCCACCCAGCAGGGAAGTACTGGATTTTGAGCGTCGCATTGATTATTGTCACCAAGTATGTCAGGGCTTTCGGCGAGAGCAGCTTCAACGCCTTGTTGGTGATTTGATCCTCCCCAGGTGCTTTACGCACCTTGAGGTCTCTAATATGACTTAGTAACTCCGCTGGTGTGCAATGTGGAAACTCGGAGGGTTCCGCTAATGTGCTATGTGGAGCCTCAGACGAATCTTCTGAAGAAGAGTCTTCTGAAGAAGAGTCATCTGAAGAGGATTCAGTGCCTCCGCTAACGCCGTTGGCTCTAAAATATCTCCTGACGGATCGTACGATGTGCTGTTCCTCGTCGAGGTCATTATCGAGATCATAGTTGGGAGAGAACTGTTTTTCCATGGCATCAGCGAAAACCTCGACCTTATCCTCCGTTCTGAAGACTATGCCTTCAGGACCGTGAATGTGTGGGAGTTGTTCTCGCTTTCCGTTTCTGAGTGACTTTGCGACCCTCCAGAGAGGAATACTTGAATCAAGCATTCCCGCCAGAAAGTCGCTCCATTGCTCGTTGCGGAGTTCGTGCAGTGCGTTTCTCACTTCATGGACAAGACTTGTAGCCCTACGAATGTCATCAGGATGACAAGACCTTTTTGCCTGCTTAATAGCGGCTCTTTTGTCAGAGATTTTCTGACGAATGTCCGCAGGCAAAAAAGGTCTACCGTGTCGTTGTACAGGAAATACAGCTGCACGCTGTAGAGCTGCTTGAATGAAACTTGTCCACTCCGCTTGAGCGGCATCTATTCCAGACTCATCATCTATAATCGGGATATTGGGAAACTCTCTAAGGAGCAACTTGTATAGGTCCCAATCAATGCGTTTCCTTGGAGGAGCTGCCTCCTCAGAAGTTTGCTCATTGCCCACATCCAAGACAACAGGTAGATGGTCACTAGAGATATCATACAAGATTCGAGAAGGGATACTGTATCTACAGTTTTTAGATATCGCGAAATCGATGACATCTGGTGCCTGAAGATGGTTGAATGGATGATGTGTCGGCTCTTCAGTGCTATGTATAAGGTACCCATTTCGCATCACATGGTTGTACAATCGAACCCCACTAGTGGAATTCAACCTAGAATTTCATGCTCGATGTTTGCAGTTGAAGTCCCCTGCCACAATAAGCGGACCCGAGTAGTCCAAAAGGACCTCCAGATCCGCCTCTTGTAGCCTGGCACCACACCTGACATACACCGATGTGATCTTCAACGAGACACCTCCCGCCATATTGACCACCACAGAAGCTGCTTCGATGCTATGCATCTCCGCATTAGTGCTTCTATAATAGTCTATACCGCGCTTAATCAACACTGCTAAACCGCCGCCTCGACCATTCAGTCTGTCACCTCGGATAATATCATAATTCGGGAGAGCTAAACGATCTCCCGGATTAAGCAACGTTTCCTGCAGCAAGGCCACATCTATACCTTCATCCAAAAGAGCTTGATGAAATTCCCGTTTTTTGGGAATATCCCTCATGCCCAAACAATTCCAAAAAAGAATTTTGATGAATGCAGGCTGTCTACTATTGTACCTAGACATTTACAGGAAATATCGCCTGCAACGCTTGCTTAGCGCTAATCAGTGGGCTTATTATTTGTTGTAAGGACCTTAGCGCGGTTGCCTCCCGAGCTGCGTCCACGTATGATATATTGCGCCTTTGCGCTATAACTTGCAAGTTCGCAGTTCGCGCACTTGCGTTCTTCCTCTTCTGTGATGGGGCACAAATGCGTATGTGGTCCTTTGCACATTTTAAGCATTTGGGCGGTGCAGTGCAATATGACTGCGCATGCCCATACTTTTGGCAGCGGTGACACTGCCCAATCAGTCTGGAGTTTTTCTGAACCTCAACTCGAATGGCCAGTCCCAGCAGTTTGTGTTCGTTGAACACTTGCTGAGACTTTTCAGTCTTGGGCAGTATCACGACCACCAAAGGCATGGGCGCGCCGCCGCTGCGCTTCAATCGAATGATGTGAAGAGGGCTATATCCCCTCTGCTCCAGTTCTCCCTTAATCTCAGTATCCGAAAAGTTGACGGGAACTCCTCGAACCACCGCATGGATGTTCCGTTCCGAAGGGAGAGGAAAAGTGTGATGGGGCACTTCTTCCTCTCGGAATAGGCGAACGATCTTACGGTAGTCGTCCTCGGATTTAGGAATAATCCTTATTCTTATCCTAGGGAAATAAACTTGAAATTTAAAGTACGCCATCTCGTCCCGTCGCGTAAGACGATCGGGGTTATGCGCCCTTGTCGTGAGGGTTGTGTTGATGCCACGACGGTTGGACGAGATGATGGAGGAGAAGTAACATCGGCTGACGGAGTCACCTTACAGGTAGATAACGTGGTCCCTGGCTTGGTAGTAGAAGCATTAATAGTTGTTCGATTTGATGAATTGAGGGAGGTGTGAAATGGAATTGATCCTGTATTCGGAAGAGGAGGAAAGTCTTGGGTTGATCGATCAGCCTTGTTGCCTTTCCTTCTTCTTGATTTTGCTTTCACAAATCCGTCGATCTGTACGTCTTCGTCTGTGGATGTGAGATGAGCATCAGTAACGTTTCTCAGTGGTCTTTTTAGGGTCTTTGTCTGTTCTTTAGGGGATTCTTTGGAATTTAGTAATATGGTTACCTGGGCGGTCAGGCTGTCAATTTTGGCTGTCTGGTCCTTGATGGTCTCCATTAGATCTCGAATCTGCCTCGCCTGGTCGTCTATAATCAGCATCAGTTTTTCGTTCGTTTTCTGCTCCGATGACATCTGCGTCAGTGAGCTCATGTTTTCTGATTCTGCTCGGTTTCCGCCACCGCTCAGCTCTTTCCTCATAGTATGTGGAACATAAAAACGATCATAACAATATTGTTAACATGACAATATTACCATGCAAAGAAATTTGTTATTTGGGTGGAAATCTTGGACCGGACATTAAAAACTGAATTCTTTTAGTCAGACGCCCGGTTTTCACCCGAATAATACAATCTATTTCTCGACATAGTGACATTGTCATACTAACGATACTAGGATCATGCAAAGAAACGTTATTTTATTTTTGTAAGAGAATACCGTGCATCAGAGTGAAAAAAATGAGAGATCAATTTTGCTTAGAAATGACGGGATTTCAAGAGTAGTTTTTATTTTAAGAGAAATCAGTAGCCTACTATCATTGTCTGCCAAATTAGGCAAGTGAAATCGGGACGAACGTCGCTAGTGGAAATTAAAAGAAAATTCGTACATTAAAAATTACCTTTGATAATACATTTATGCCGAACTTAAATAAAGTATTTAAAGTGGTATTACAGATCATAACAAAAAATATTGATTTGTAAATAGTTTACCGCCCCGTTTCTCAAAAGTCAAGACGTTTAGGACATACGATTATATGAAGTTTTCTTCTCAAAATGGAACCAAAAGTCACTCTCTGAAATATTGACATTCAGTTGGAAAACAATATATATATATATTTTATGTAAGTAAATCTAAAATTATTGAAGGTTATTGTAATAAGTACTCTATTGTAGTTTTTCATTTTGGATGTTTTTTTGGCTATATATTAGTTCATATCTCCTTTTTAGTTGTACCCTTTAGATATAAAGGCTTCATTTGATTACTGATACTTGTGTTTTGACATACTGTCCATAAATTCCTTAACAATTTCATGTATCATATTTTTCGGTTGGTATTTGCAGAATATAAATAAAAGAATACTTGGTAAAATAAATATTTTTTATTCTACATTCTGTACCCACAGAAATACAGTAGGTTTGTTCAAAAATATCTAGAAATATAGATTTCATCAATTTTTAATCCATCTCTTAAAACAAATGTTTTTTTCTCTAGCATGACGTTAACTAGATTATATGCTATTTTAAAGGATATCTAATCAGTTACAAAGAAATCTTTCTATTGTGGGGGTACATTAGATCATTTTGGAAAGTTAATTAACTCTAGTAATCAAACTTCTTGAAATATCCAATTTAAATATATTGACTCTTCTTTTTTTCCCTCTAATAACGTTGATTACACTGGAGTTTTTGTCTTGGAACAATATCTTGTAGCCTGGGCTTATCAGGATTGGATGTATCTTTGAGCAATACAAGTAGATCTGAAAAAATACGATTATAAGTATTGGTGATTTCTTATGTTTTAGTCCTAAGTGCTGATATAACGAAAGTGTTAAAATATGTATTTCATGTAGCATTTCTGCTAGATCACTGGATTTTTATATAACCTATGGCATCAGCTTTGTGAGATTTTGTCAAATAGAAATGTTGATTACAATATTCAAAAAGCGACTTTATCGAGTTTCGTGTGACATTTTAGCTCTCACCTGCAACATTAACCATTAGACATTTGAGAAACCCCCAGCCCAGGCATAACAAATCTCCTCTTGAACTCGATAGCTTTTAACTTTTATGATTATACAGGTTTATGCCTACCTTTAATTTACAAACTGCAGTGTAACACGTCAGTCACAAAAAGCAAATTCACTTATTTCTTTAAGGTTTTGGCTCCTTCAAATATACTTTCAAGTGCCTGGATATATGAATCCGTTCTTAGGAGTTTTTTATGCAATATTACCATGGTTTAAATCTGCAAAAAGATGCATAGATCCAAGAAACATTAAAAATTTCACTCCTTGATGTGGGCGACAATTTTATAATGATATTTTTTAGAGTTATAGTCTGAAATTTTTAGGTTAAGGTTCCCACCAATATAAAAAAATACCAGATAGGGCAGGACATGTTTAAACTCAGTTTCAGAGCATTTACACATGATGCATACTTGTAGCCTGACACTACGCAATCCAAAGTCTAACAATGATTTGTGAACAGCCATCTCCGACATCAACAATGCAGTTGCACTTGGGATACAATGTCTCTTATCCAACATCCCATAAAGTCTGTGAGAACGAACCACAACTGAAAAAATCTGTCTAAAATTTCTTAAACGTCAAAAAAGAAACATAACCTAACATCACAATTGACTTCTGATTGACAGCAGAGTAGAAATCTAAAGCAGTGCATACAAGTACGTTACTGATGATGACATACTATTATGAAAATCAAGGAGGCCATAAGGGCGTCCTACAATTATTGTAGGAACGACTGACAATACGGGCCTTAGAGTAATTCTGCCTTAGAGGTTACGTTCCTCTCAGTTATGAGGAAAGTAACCTTTATTCTTTGAAGTTTAGAGCTTGACGTGATATGCGTTTTATCACTATCTGTAATAAAATCTTCGACAGGAAATACAGAGCATAGTTTTGTTATCTAGTAAAGCCTTAAAACGATTACTACGAGGCTGTTACCTGACAGGTGTGACATATGCACATACGCACTTAGGAGATTTGACTAAACACTGACGCTCTGCCAGTAGCTGGAACAGTTTATGTGGCTACTGTGATCAAGGATGGCTCCTCACCAGTTAAGATAGCTTCTGATTTTAACATGTAGTCGACAAATATATTTCATTCCACAAGCAAGTGTTTTTAATATCTACTAGGTCAAAGATGATGAGATCATAATTATATGTGCGTATATTGGAAATATGTGTATGATGACATATTGTGAGCTGTGAGGATGACATTTATGACGTTAAAGTTTGATGTGTCTTTCATTGTACGTATTTCATAGAGATTTTTTCAACTGATGATAGATATTACTTGACACTGTTCAGTAATGAATCCTACTTCCAGAACCATCGTTGCTGACGCCAACTCTATGGGTGGGCACAAGTTTGGGCTCAGTAGTTACGATCCTGGTAATTCCCCCAGACCCAGACAGCAGATCGTCTCAGCCTGTCGTGGTTTCATTGGTGGGAGCAACGATATTCAGGTTGAAGGGCTCCATACTCAACTTGGCCTTTCTAGATTGCAACGGGGCGCTTATGCCATATTCTTTTGAATCCTGGAGGGATGACAATAGGGATAGGAGGGATAGTAAGTATTAAGTATTCTGCGAAACTCTTATTATTACAGAGCACAATGGCATAGTTTGCTAAAGATACATCACAATAACGTATGTGCCTTAAGATAAGGATACTACTGCATTATTTAGAAATATACTCAGATACAAAGAAAGTAAAGTAAAACTCATTTTATTTGAACGAAATTTTGTATACAGGTGGACGTGGGCACGAATAGGTAGTTATTATTTTTTGAAGTATGTTTGCTCTATAGCTGAATTTCCATAATAATGTGCTGGATCACTACTATTCCGAAAAAATTCGCCCAGCCGTTGAGGCATGCTGTTGCTGTACTTGGTTCCAAAAACCTGCTAGTATTTGGGGAAGATGAGTTGAAGTAGTCACTAGTGTCCGTCAATGATACATTCGTAAACTAGACTACATCACGTTAATAGCGCTTCGGAATTAATTATAGCCAGCTTGGATTGAGATACAATTAGAAGACATAACTCACTTCAACAGAATTGCATGTCATCAAGGTGGCCAAAGACATTATAAGCAAAATCTAGCGTATATGTTTTTACTTCTAGATTTAGGGCCGCATCGTCAGTCACTCCTATAATTGTAGGATGCCTTTATGGCCTCCTTGATTTTCATAGATTTCCTTCAGAAAGGCTGGAGTATTTCTAGATTTCTACTCTTCCATATCAGCGTCAGCGCTCTCCTATTGTGAGGCTATGCTTTCTTTTTGAATTGTAGGAAATTTGAGGCTGTTACAACAGATGATATAAATCAAAAGCATGAACAATTTGAAGCAAATAGATATTTGTACCATAACCTCAAAATAGAGCGCTGACACGGTACAATAGAAAACTATGAAAATCAAAAAGGCCATACAGGTGTCCTACAATTGTAGGAACGACTGACGATACGACCCTTAATCACGGCTCCCTCTTATTTAGATCTGTTTACAAAATTTCGTTAAAATAAAATCATTTTACTGAATGTTCATTTTCTTTGTCACTGAGTATATGTTGTGATTTCCAGGAACACCAACAAGAAACCAGAATAGGATGAGCCCAACGTTAGGTGGCGAAAGCGTCAGTCGAAGCGATAACTTCTCTGATAGGCAATTTATTGTGATAGCTAGTGAAAAGCAAGCTAGGGTGGTAGCTCTACCTTCACAAACGTGTGTCTACAGGCAACAACTGGCTGATAGCGACTTTGTTGTCAAGGCTGATATCATCTCTATGCGAGGTGAGTCAATTAGCCTGAAAACATAGGTTTACTTACATTATATTATCCAGGAAGAGAAAAATCCTTTATTGACTAAACGCCTTACATTTGACACATATCACATAATATATTCTATTAAAAAATATTTTGGTAGTTTCGGTTCACTATAATAAATTTTGAAAGGCATATCTGTAAGCATTTGACTCTGAATTAAAAGTAAACTTCGTATAGCTCTTATTGACATTAAAACAGCTAAATAGAAAAAGTAACAACAAAATGACACAAAAATGTCTGATCTGTAACTTATGTCTCTTATTGGGCATCAATCTTGTGAAACCTTAAACTCATCATAATTATTAAATATCATTCTATGAACAATATTACACCACATTATCAAAATAAATAGTAGAATATCGAAGAAAATCACCGTGCTATTCCCATTCCCCATAGTTTTGTGTATTGGGCACTAAGTTTATGGTCTGCTCTATGATACTATAAAAATCTGTAGAAGTCCACCTCAATAACGGAAGCAATTCACTCAAATTAAAATAATCCAGTGGGTTCATGATCCCGTCATTGAGGCTAAAGTGAGCCAAATCTGGGTCAGGACTATTTTGTGAAAATTAAATCTTTCTTGTATTGTTATTTTCTTTTTTTCTGTGCTTAAGCATTTGAAAATGCGGGTTTACTATAACATCTGAATAAGTAATAGCTACACGTAGGTATTCGTATGAATAAAATAATTCTATAAGTAATTTTTAGATGGCGTTTGCTTAACCTGCTACCTTTCCAATGGCCACCTGACAGCATATAGTTTACCAAGTCTAAGGCCACTGTTAGACGTCGATTTTTTGCCACTATCTGAGCTTAGGTAAGGTCAATCTATTGATTCAAGAATTACTGATGTTATGATTCTTATCACTCTGACTGACACGATTTTCTAGCTAATGCAGCACAACGTTTTTAGCATTTTTTCACCTTTTTGCTATATTCAAAGTTTTATGATGCATGGTGACTCCAAAAATGTATAGATTATGTTGTATGAAAAACTGAAAAATGCTTTTGGTCTTACTTGAAATATGTTGAAGTATCTCAGATTTTAATTAGCAACTTGGTTTATATGTCACGTCAAATGATTACAGTAAATATATCATTAATGTGGAAATAGTATCATCAAAACACCATCAGGTTGCGCCAATTTTTTTTAATAATAGCATAATCTATACATAGTACTTCAAACGATTTTGTGGTGTATGAAACTAACATCTCCTACAAAATCGTTTCTTAATATTGTATAGACTTTAACCCCCATCTAAGTCACTACCATTTTAAAACAGTTTCACAAATTAACCTTTCTGACAACTGACTAAATACGAAAAAGGACGTGAATCAGAAGGTTGGTAGTTCAGTACTACACCACGTTAGTAGGAGTAAAGTTGACCTTGACACAGAACATTTTAAGCTCATATATATCTAGAATTTGCAATTTGAGATTATTTCACGGGTCGTTTAGTTGCTTTAGGAGCATGTATAATTTTATGGAACTATTTTCGTGATCGACCACTTTAGGTAACGTACAAAATATTGATGAAATAGGATAGATAATGGTATATATTAAATTCCAAAATTGTGAGAAAAAAGCAATAATTTCAAGGTCAGTATTATTCTGAAGATCTACTAAACACAAATATTTACCCTGAATCTAGACTATGCACCCCTGTATGACTGGGTTAACCTGTGTCCCCTGATCTCAACCCCCAGTGTGTGTCTCATAGTGGGTTCTAATCTCAACCTGTGTTCCCCCTGGCAGTTTTCAGACACAATCTAGCAAAGGCATTAAAGATCCAATGTTGTCGATTTGGGGACAACAGCTTTTTGTTAACGAGGATACGGACCAGTAAGTTCACCACACGATTTTATTCTGTTTTGGTCTCAGTACACGTTACTCATTACCTACGCTTTACTTGTTCCGAGTATCAGTTGATTATGCTATTCAGAAGGCAGTGTGATGATATGTGATTTATAACTACCAGAGTAGATAGAGGTGATCGGTAACAGATTGGATGTGTCTGGTGATGTTTGATATGTGCCATTAAAAATGAAGTAGATGGCCTTTTCTCTGTGAACTTCATGTGGGAAAAGATAAATTGAAAATTGCAATTCTTATATTCTCGCAACTATAAGAGGACTAGAAACGTAAAAGCACGTCAGGCATATTATCTAAGTAGCGTTAAACATATCAGTAAAAATACATTTCTGTAGCTCAAAGGTAAACAACCGAAAGTCCAAAAGCCAAATTTTCGAGTATTTAGCAAAGCAAGTGAAAATACCAACACAGTACAATCAACATATTCAAAATTAGAAAATATCAACCAACGATCTATTGCTTACGATTTTTGCTACATTAGCGGTCTTCCTCAAAAGACACCTTTTTTAACAGACTGGAGAGACAATCCAGATCGTCGCTTATACAAAACAATAGATGTACATACGTCAGACTCAGAATACGGAAGACAATGTTACGGAAACTTGCCACATATACAGGGTGTTTCAGTTTATTGTTGCATAACTTTAAGATTCGATAGAACTTTTAAAATTAATGCATAAAGTCTATATAAACATGGGTCGAAAAATGCGTGGCTTCCGAAATACAGGGTGTTTAAATTTACTTTCTAAAATAGTTATATGTATAACAGTGAAAATTGGTATACAAGGGTTTTTTGGTACGACAAAACGAACCATGTGCATAGTTTTACTGTAGCCGCTAGAGGGCGCTCTCTACTGTACCTGTAGTGTATTAAAATGCCCGAAAAATTTTTCTTAGTGCAATTTTTTGCTTTTTGAACAAAAAAACTGATTCTTCGCACTTTTCCGCATAAAAAAGGTCTCTTGTGAATTTTCGTTATAGTTAGCCGTTTTTGAGATATTTCGATTTTTAAGGTTCGATGCATTTTTAATTATTTATGATAAAATAACGTCAAAAAGTCAGTATATGATGAAATAACGTTAAAAAGTCAGTATCTCGATAATTTTTAGAAGTAGGCTGAGCCTGCAAATATTTTTGAAATTGAAAGCAGAATAAGGTTAAACGTCAGTTAGTTGACAGTTAGTTTTGTTGTCTGTTGAAACCGGAAACGTTTTTTGCATTTGCGAATGCACGAAATTTAGTTTCTTTCACCTGTTTTTTTGTAAGTTTTATAAAAATGCCATTTTTATTCTCCAATCAAGAGTTAGCGGATATTCATTTTGTGTATGGCTTTGTAAATGGAAACGCAGCAGAAGCAGCCAGATAATACGCACGAAGATTTCCAAACAGACGACATCCAACTCGCTCAGTATTTGTAAGAGTGCATCGCCAAATAATTGAAAATTGTTTTGGAAATCTCCAAAGGGAGAAAACATAAATGTTCATCAGCGCAGATTTACCCGTATGATTCTGCGTGAGTTTGATAGAGATCCGACCACAAGTATTAGGAGAGTTTCTGGTGCCTTGGGAATTTCAGCAAGCCATGTTCACCATGTTCTTAGAAATGACTATAGACGTCCTTACCATTTGCAACCTGTGCAAGAACTACAGCCAGGGGACGGAGAACGAAGAATCACATTTTGTCAGTGGATTCTTGATAGAACTGATAATAATAGGGAGTTTTTAAGTAACGTTTTATGGACCGATGAGCCATGCTTCACTAGACATGGAGTGGTAAATTTTCATAATCAACATATTTGGTCGCATGAAAATCCGCATGCAGTTCGGGAAAGAAATTTTCAGTATGAATTTAGTGTGAACGTGTGGATTGGTATCTACCGTAATCGACTTTGGACCCTACCTTTTGCCTGCAAGGTTAAATGCTGCGACCTTCTTGGAATTTTTAAAGGCTGAACATGCAAATATTTGGGATGATGTTATATTAGATTTAAGAAGATTGGCGTGGTTCCAGCTTGATGGTTGTCCAGCTCATTATTCGAGAATAGTTAGAAACTGGTTGGACGAAAATTATCCAGAAAGATGGATCGGCCGTGGAGGACCAGTCGCCTGGCCTCCACGATCCCCTGACCTAAATCCATTAGATTTCTTTGTGTGGGGATTTCTAAAAGAAAAAGTGTACCAGACTCCCGTAACCACAAGAGATATGCTAATAGACAGAATCAGGAATGCATGTGATGAAATAAGGCCTTATTCGTAGATGTGAGTTGTGTATTGAACAATTGGGTTTACATTTCGAGCAACTACTTTAGATTTTGTATGTTTGTCCTAACTATCCTATAGCATTTTAGTTGTAAATAATTAATTTAACTTGTTAAAAATAACATTGAAAAATTAAACAAATTAATATTCTGTTTTTTGTGTTTATTTGGAGTTAGTAATGCCCAAATTGAAAATGTAAAAAAAAATATTATTTTCCCATAAATAATTAAAAATGCATCGAACCTTAAAAATCGAAATATCTCAAAAACGACTAACTATAACGAAAACTCACAGGAGAGCTTTTTTATGTTGAAAAGTGCGAAGAATCATTTTTTATTCAAAAAGCAAAAAATTGCAATAAGAAAATTTTTTCGGTCATTTTAATACACTACAGGTACAGTAGAGAGCGCCCTCTAGCGGCTACAGTAAAACTATGCCCACGGTTCATTTTGTCGTACCAAAAAACCCTTGTATACCAATTTTCACTGTTATGCATCAAATATTGTTCGAAATATTTAAAAAAAACTATTTTAGAAACTAAATTTAAACACCCTGTATTTAGGAAGCCACGCTTTTTTCGACACATGTTTATATAGACTTTACGCATTAATTTTAAAAGTTCTATAGAATCTTAAAGTTATGCAACAATAAACTGAAACACCCTTTATAATTATGATCAGAAAGATCTCATAATTTGACTGGAAATTAGTTATACGTCTTTTATGTTCTATTAAATATTTTTGCAAAATAAAAAAAAGAAACTTTGCGGTCAGTAACTTTTACCAGTTTTTATCAAAGATACAAGAGCCATGAAAATGTCTTTATTTGCCTGACTCATTTGCAAAGCTCTGTAAATGCAACGTCAAAGTGTTTTTTCTGAAACGTAGGATGAACAAGGAACAAAAAAATGAGCCAACCAACCTCTATCTCAGAAGTGTGTTCCCTCTCGAAAATACTGAGTGGAATAATAATTAACAGTTTTTGGTGATCATCTTAGAATCACTTAGACATCAAATACAGGCTTTTGCATTTAACATACTCATATAGTTGGTTATAGCGCCATCTGTGAGACACTAAATTTTCAGATTCCTAATTAAGGCGGACAAGAGAAAGATATCTGTGACAATAGCTCATAGATGATGCTACGGTATCTCATTTCATGTGTGATAATTTTTCGGACGCGAGAATAAGCATAAGGTTGAGGTAGAATACGTTGATCAAGGGTGCTATCAACTTAAAACTTGCTCAAACGAACTGTTTACTGTTGAGCTACAGATTTATAATTCCCAACAATAATATATGCATATAGCAAATGTGACGTTTGATACTATTTGGTCTCGAGTTTTGCTATATATATATATATTTTATATATATATATATATATATATATATATATTTATATATATATATATAGATTTTAGAAGAAAAAATAAATACCATAGCAGGCCTAGAGAAATAATCAGGTTAGAAAGTACCTGAAACTTATAAAAAATAACTCTGAAAGTGTTTGTTTTGTGAACGAAACTATCATGAACAGTCTGAGATTTGTACATCCGCCTCATTTTTTTAGCTCATGTTTTCAACATTGCTTTACACGGTGAACGTAGGAATTGTGACATGCCATTTTGTCCAGATTATGTAGAAAGCTTAATGTATATTTATTATGATCTGGAGCAGTTTATAGTTTTCGTAAATTGGAGATACATATCGTACTTACCACAGAACTTTTAGAGCGAAGTATTGAAACCGAGTTTTATTTTAAATGTGAGCATATTGGCCATTACGAATGAAGCAGGTATTTGAAAGTCCACTAGTTTAACCAAATTTTCTACTTTGCCTTTCGATCCTAATACACATTTTTCACCGTCTCGCAGGCTTTATGCACACATCTAATGACCATGCAAGAGCTAAGGAAAGTTGTTTTAGTCCATATGTATTTAGTATCTAACAGGTTAGAACTATCACAGACATTTCTATTGACAATTCCTATGTTTTTTGTAACATCAACAGGAAAATAAAGAATATGAATTTGAATGGAACATTAGACGTTCATTCTCGATAAAATAGGACTAGAAAACAAGCAATTCCATAGCTTTTGTATAATTTATATCTGATGAATATTGATGCATGTTTGTTAATGTTTTTTTCGTCTGATCTATTCTTGCCTTATGCATGCTTTATAAATCCTATAGTTTATGTAGTCGGTAGCTCTCCTTGTAAGTATACATAGTTTAGTGCGATCTCCTACCTTTCTTATGAAATTTCAACACATCTCCAATGAAAAGTATTTAACCTGATATATACTTTCGTGAAACGTTGAATGTTTGTTAATGTTAAAATTTTACAATCGACATTCATCATCACAAGCGCGATGACAGAGAAAAATGCTAAGGCACTTTTCGAGACATACGAGTATTATAAGATTGAATAATGAAAGTATTCTATTTTTGTTCCGATAAGCTGGATATTTTGTGAATATGTCATTAATTCAAGAAGGCGCTATACTTGTTTAAAATTCGAATGTGGTTTTTTAGAATTGCCAGGACATTCAACTTCAGCAATAGAGGTCATGGATTGTACCTTGCTTCCCCTTCCGAGTTGCAAAAGTTCACCATAGATGCTGAATTTTGGTGAGTAACTAGTCTACTATTAATTATTCAGTATCTTTCTTGCGCTAAAGCGATTTATTAGTTTAACATGCCAACTTTTTTCCATTTTATCAAACGTTTTTTTCCTAGCACGAACATGACGGAGATGATTGGTGAACTGTTTTTGCCAATGGACATGCCAGAACCACCTAAAGAAGGTTTCTTCAAAGGCCTCTTTGGAGGAGGTGTTCGTTCCTTGGATAGAGAAGAATTATGTGAGTACACATCGACTGATATATTTCATAAGTAAAAATAGATTAAGACAACTGGTTGTAGTATATCGTGATCTATCGAGGCATTTCATGATAAATGTTTTAAATTGAGCGAATCCCAAAAATGTATAAATTCAAACTAGACAGTTTTAGCCAGCTGCAGGTGCTTCACGTACCATTTTGTCCTAAAGCAACTGGTAGCACGGGCATTATGTAGAAAACCTATAAAACGTCAAAAAAAAAAAACAATAAAATGTCATCTTGCTGACTAGGGTGCAAATAGTTCATTCCACGTTTGCTCGCTATGACCGCTGTGAGCATCCATCTGTGGAGGAATCACTCAACCACACGCATTGTTGGTTGAATACGTTTTGTGAAGCCTGTAGTTTTCATAGCTGAGAAGAAAGTTGGCTGAATAGCAAGATCGTATCTGGATGATTGTGTATTGGTCTGCAAGCGTATAAAATCAGTGATATTTGGTATGTGAGAAAATTATTACTAAATATGCTGCCAATGAAGTATATATGTATTAGCTGTGCCCGACGGGTTATTTATACGTTGACCTTCCTGAAGGCAGGTTATGTTCAAAGTTATAAATTACGATTTTTACCATTTTTTTTGTGCTTCCAAAAACTATGAGAAGCATTACGGGAAATCGCCACCGCGCTCGCGTTGTGAGCAATTAAGCCACATCACAGAAAAATTAGGAATGACGCATCACACATCATTTTCGCAATGCCTCACATCTAGCCGCTGATTTGTATTTTCCATTGACATCGCAAAATAAATTTCTATAACTTTCATATATATTCCTGTCTGTAGCGTATTTTCTCACCAACCAGGCATTTTCTTTTTTTATCTCTCTCATTTCTGAAATTCAGCAAATTTGCATACGAAATTTCCAGAACGAATAAGAGAAAGTGGATGCTCATCTAGTTCCTAGCTTTGAATCTCAAGCAAGTGTATTTGAGGCAAGAAACCAATGTAATTATCACCAACACATTAGCACACAAATTCTCACTATGCATCTATGCACTGCCGTTTCCTTTATAGTATACAACCTACAGCTCAGACCTCCAGTAATGTCATCTCTGCAGAAGATTTTACATCACATCAGAGCCAAACATTGATAATTGGAGCATCATGACGTTTAGGCAACACGTACAATTACAAAACAAGTTCACAAGTGTCCATCAGATAGTGCTGAGTTAACATGTTGTAGAAAAACCTACATAATGTCACAAAAAACCAATATAATGACAAAAAAATCGACATATGGTTTGTTCTTCCAGCCTGTTGGCTGACAATCAGCAAACTGATAGTCGGCAACAAGTCATGACCTAGTTTATTCAGTTAGCTGTCACTGACGCGTCACTGACTCTATAGATTGCGTTCATGAAAACGTTACTAGTTGGCTGAGGGAGCTTGGACCGAGTACCGACAACGACGGCGACGGTCAAATTAGTCAGCAGATTATTGTCCAGTAAATTGTCAGAGCTCGAAATCAATTGCGATCATTATTCGAATATAACATTTTTCAGCATGAGGTAGACAAATTTGTAAAAGTCTGGGTATTTTCTTTTTCTTAAACTAGAATGATCTAGGATTTATCGTCCAATTGCCCGGAAGTGCCTGAATTTTCCTCTAGAAGGGATAACAAGGAACACTTTCTAGAAAAACTAACAGCAGCAAAAAATTTTAAGTAAATTTACTCAGTAGTTCCCATTTAATTCTTCTCTCTAAAGTATGGACATAAATTCGAAGGAATAATGTAATTCCACACATCGAATGACAAGTTGAAGAAGCAAATAGGTTTCTGAATAAACGTCTGTGATTATTATGCATGAAAAATTCACAAGGTATATTGTTAATGTGATTTTATAAAACTAGGATAGTAGGGTTTTTGTTCCCTAACTGTTGTCACCCAGCCTCGAATTGTATGCACAAACAATATGTACCTATATTCTAGCTCCAGTCTAACCAAAGCTGATCGAAAAAAAAAACGAAATGACTAATTTTGAAGATTTTATGATACAGCTATTTTCATGCAGGCAGAGTTTCCGACTGTCTTTGAAAATCGCGGACTGCCAAGCTGTCAAACTTGAGCATTTTCGTGTATGGTACTACTTAAATACAAAGATATTTTTTTAAAAGACTGCCTACTGCATGATGCTGGCTGCGGTGAAAATAATATTTCCCAATATGTGCTAGAAGAAAGAAGTAAAAATACTACAAGGATTTAATAACGTCTTTTTTTTATATCGAAACAGCCGCGCAGGCAGAAGCCTAAATGCCGGAACACCGCGGCTGATATGATGATCCCAAAGAAATTCTGTTAATACGATTTTTGAACTGCCTAAGGTTAGTAGAACTGGGAAAAGCTTCCTCCCGTAGATTGTTCCATAATCTAGACACCCTCGGGACAAAGGAGCGGTCGTATCGGCCAGTTCTGGATGTACGAAGTTTGACACGGTTAGGATGGGACGCCGAAGTCAGGCGGGTCTGTCTGGCAGGCACATCGCGCGGCGGCATCATGGAAGAGAGCTCTGACGAGCAAAGCCCGTTGGTGTAGCGATAGAAAAGAGCTAGATCGCCGACGGCCCGCCGGTGCGAAAGCGTCCCGAGACTGTCTGTTAGAGAAGAGTCATCGATCAGTCGGACCGCCCTCCTCTGGACAGCATCGAGCATGGACAATGTAGTCGGGGCGGCAGCACCCCAAATGTGTGAGCAATACTTGAGGCTAGGCCTTATCTGGGCCTTGTATAGAGTGAGAAGGTCATGCGGAGAAAAGTACTTCTTAGCCCTAAACAAATAGCCTAGCTTTTTCCCAGCAGCTGCAGCTATTGAAGAGATGTGTTCGTGCCAGATCAGGTCCTCGGTGATCTGGACTCCGACCAGCCGAAATGAATGGCTCTTTGGTAGAAGTCGACCGTCCATCGAAACTGTATGAGCGCTAGGACGCTTTTTGTTCGTCAAAGTACAGTACTGGGTTTTGGAAGCATTGAACTGTACAAGATTGTTGCGTCCCCAAGCAGTGATAGCCTCCAGGTCTCTTGTCAGAGAAGAAGTCGTCGCTAGTCTTCTTTTTTCCAGCTCAGCGGCAGAGATCGGCTTGTCACTCTGAATTCCTGCATGTAAAGTGCTGTCATCAGCGAAGCTGTGGATTGGGTTGATCGTGCAGGAAAGGAGGTCGTTGATATGTAAGAGAAACAGTGTTGGAGCCAAGACCGATCCCTGGGGAACACCCGCGTTGACGTTGTGGGATGAAGAGGAGAATCCGTCAATTACGACGGATATCTTGCGGCCAGAGATAAAGTCAGCCACCCATCTGCAAAGCTTTTCTGGGAGGCCGTAGGATGGAAGATTGCTTAAGAGGGCAGAGTGCCACAGCTGATCGAACGCTTTCGTGATGTCAAGAGCAACGACATGAGCCTCACCATGAGACTGGATGAGTTTACTCCACAGTTGCGTGACGTAAGCTAGGAGGTCCCCTGTGGATCGTTGGTGCCGGAAACCGTACTGCCTGTCGCTAATCAAGCTGTGACGTTCGAGGTAGTCTAGAAGCTCGCGATTTATGCACCTCTCCATCACTTTACTTATAACAGAAAGCAGAGCTATAGGCCTGTAGTTGTAAGGGTCGGTTTTAGATCCTTTTTTTGGGATGGGCTGTACATGAGCAAATTTCCAGTTTTCTGGGAACGTGCCGGATTCATAAGATATCTGGAAGAGACTCGAAAGAACTGGAGCAAGCTCCGCTGCACATCTCTTCAGTACAATGGCAGGAATCAAGTCCGGACCAGAAGCTTTGTTGATGTCGAGCGACAAGAGAACTGGTCTTACGGTCTTATGCCTGAATGTTACCTCCCGCATAGTGTGGGGAATCCTTTGGATTGACGGCACTTGGGCGTTGGTGGGGACGTCCATGGTGGAGTTGGCAGCAAAGATCTTGGCTAGCACTTCCGCCTTGGCCTTTGAGTCGAATACAATAGTTCCATCCTGACACGTAAGTGGTGGAAGGCTACTGTGTGAGAAGTTCTTTTCAATCTGCTTGGCCAGCGTCCAGAAAGACCGACTGCCATTGCGCTGCGACATTACCCTGTGCCTAACTTTTATATCATGCTGCTTTTTGGCATTGCGAACCGCTTCGTTATATTTGTTTCTGGACTCGACGTCGGCTTGTCTGTTCTCTACAGTGTGGTTTTGTAAGTAGGTTCTGTGGGCCTTGATCTTCTGCTGGCGAGCAGTGTCACACGATTTGTTAAACCAGCCGTTGGGCCCTGGTATAGGAACTTTCACTGTGTGAGGGATGTATTCCTCCATTCCGACGTGGATAATTTCGGTTAATGAAGAACAGACAGTCGACGCATCCGCGTCAGTGAAACAGACATATCTCCAAGGAAAGCTAGAGAAGAAGTCTCTGAGCCCCTCCCAGTCGGCATGTCCGTAATGCCAAGTTTTGCGGCCTGTGCGAGTTTCTGCTGCCACAGCGGCTTCTGACCGAAACCTAACCTCCACAACACCGTGATCTGAGTTACCCAGGGGGGACAGGACAGCAGTGCTGTAAGGGGCAGGATGCGTGGTCAAAAAGAGATCCAGCAGGCTACTGGCGTGTGACGAGACGCGGGGGAAAAAAGGAAAAAAGTAGGGCTCGTCACCAGCTGGGTCAGCCCTTGAGTAAGAGCTGCTGCATCGGTCTTATTTGAGCCCAACCAAAGCTCATTATGGGCATTGAAATCACCGAGAAGAACTACCTCTGAAGCGGGGTGATTGATGTTCAGGAAGTCGATCTGGACGGCGAGGTATTCGAGTAGGTCATCCCAGTTATGGTTCGAGGGAGAGCGATAAAGGCAGCAAATAAATTTGGGTGATGTTTTGGAGTTGAGGCGAAGCCACAGAATGTCCTTCCGGTCTGATTCTAAAGAAAGATCCCTGGAGCAGGAAAGACTGCTGCGGACAAAAGCCACAACTCCCCCGTTCTTTCACAGATTGGAGTGCACCTCGTAGTTTGGGAAGTTGAGATGGTTAATCGGTGCAGTCTCTGAGATTTTTGTCTCCGCCAAGAAAAGCACGGCGGGACGATTGGATTGCAGGTAGTGATGAACAGCGTCAATGTTGCTGTTGATCCCGCAGATGTTCGAAAAACAAATTTTATCTTCGATGTTGTTCCCTCGAGCCCACCCTCCACCCGGACATTCCGAGAGTGGAGTGAGTTTACGTCCGGAGTTTTTAGTGCTCGAGGGATCCATCATCATTAATTTCTTTGTTTTGGTAGATAACCGACTGCATAGCTTGGGTGTGGAAACATGCGGACATTTATAAGACACCCTGGGAAAAGCTAGCGGGTGGTACTGCCTCGGTCGACTGGTCCTTGTCTACCACCTTCTTTTTACGTGTTAGTGATGTTAAATAGACCTAAAGTGGCCCGTTGGCGGACTTGTACCGCCACCCGGCAATCGGTACTGAGGTATTCCTTAACGCGTGCACAATCACTTGGACGGGAAGAAGTTGTATACTGGATACAACAACTTCCGGGACAAGCATTTGCCACGGCCCTCGCTCAGTAGGGGGGAGAATGACAAAGGGACACAAAACACTAAAAGGCCAAAACAACTGAGCATAACTTCAATTACCAAGATCTGCCCACATAGCTATAAGTTTCACAGAGTTCCCAACATGGATAAAACGAAATGAGACTGGGAAAATACAAAAATTCATCAAGGGAAAATCATAATAGTCTAATCATATTAGCAAATATCCCCGAAATTATTGTAAAGTCTGGTTTTATAGGTGCAATTTATTCAAGGAGGTATTTAAAACATGGACGCATAAAATGGGTGCACCAATTTTTGTGGGAAAACTTTTTATTCTACAACAGAGAATAAGAAAACGTGTTTTTTGGGATTCAATCGAAAGTGTTGACTGGAACGAAAAAACTTTTCACATAAGATTTTTAGGTATAAATGAGACCTTACGTAAAAAGATCCGACTAATAGCAAGAATGTTATGGTCGAAAACCGAGGCAAAATGCAGGTTTTGGCATTTTTGGGCAATGCTACAATAATTTCACGCAACAACCACTTGAAATTCGTTAAATCCGTAGGATTTATGCTTCTAAATAACAACAACAAAATTAGAGTATATTGGTCAAGTAGTTTTTGAGAATTTCTAATTATTTATCTCAAAACACCTCTTTTCCGGCCATCACTACTAGCTTATTAAGCAATATACAGGGTTCGTTCAAAGATCATTTAATAGCAAAATACACGTGTTTACCTAACCGATATGAGTCACAAACCATTCCGAAAGATAAATGTTATTTATGCGAAAAACAAACTACCGTACGTTTTTTTCTTCTAAACAAATTCAAACATTTCGTATTTGTGAGTAATTGAACAAATGCGCTACGATATTCGAAAAACATACGTTACTTTACACACTTTAAAACAAAACGGATGTTTTGTTGCGAATTACTCACAAATACGAAAGGTTTCAATTTGTTTAGAAGAAAAAACGTAACCCATCATTTTTTTGCATAAAAATAACAATTGTCTTCCGAAACGGTTTGCGATTCATATCGGCAAGTGTATTTATCTATAAAATGCTCTTTTAACTAACCCTATATACTGCTCAATAAACTAGTAGTGACGGCCGGAAAACACTTGTTTTGGGTTAAACAATTAGAAATTCTCAAGAACCACTCGATCAATCTACTCCAATTTTTTATTATTTGTTGTCGAATAAAAAGTTTTCCCACAAAAATTGGTGTACCCATATTATGCGTCCATGTTTCAAATCCTCAAACAACTTGCAGCAATGAAACCAGACTTTACAATTATTTTGCAAACCAGTGATATTTTCGTCTAATATGGTCAGACATAAGTCAAGTGGCGTTTTTACCCTTGAGACATACCTACTACAAGCAGAAGTAAGGATTAATATAAATATCTGAGATGGCAAAGTTGATCATCATGACAACTATTATCAACACAGGTACGAACAAAGTAATCGTGTGATTCCGCATTTTGTAACTGTAACCAAAATTTTGGAAAGGTTAGTGTTCACAAAAAAAATAGTATTGATTATGGGTCTTGAAAGTCTGATCCTCTATGTTCAGATTTTTCACACTGAATCTAGGGATTGCATTTTTGCCATTTCAGAGCACTAATCACTTTGGTAGCTTAAACTGATTTGAAATTGCATCAAATATGAATACATATATTTTGAAATGCGTATTGAAAACAGGGCATTTTATATTAGACCTTATAGTCCTATTAAAATTTTAAAAGTGATGACAACTTATACCCGAATATACGTAGGTATAATTAACTTAACAATACAGTTCCTCTTTTGAGCGCCATCAGTATTCGCTGCCACATCACATAGTTCTGATGGATGAATTTTGAGGTGATTACTATTACACCAACCTATATAGAGTAGCATCCTTTTCTATTAATATATGATAACGGATCATCCTCTGGTTTTTCAGTCTTTATACAGGATCCATAAATGATGCCAGGCTTCTTTAAACGGCCGCCTGATGTATTTAAAATAGTTACTACCACAAAATTTCACTGAAATTTTTTCTGCGACTGTCATGCTCACTCGAAAATGTTACAAAAACTCGTTGCTGTTGAATAGTGGCACTGTTTCCTCCACAAAATGTAGTTTTTCTCTGTATATTTGTGCAAGTTTGGATTCAATTTTTTATAAGCTTTTTTTATACTAGACACATAAGGGTTTTTACGGCTATTTTTTCGGTTATTAGCACGTCTTTTATGGCACGGCTTAATTTCTTAAAATATCGCATCATGCTTGGAAACGAATACATTCTTGATTTGATACAAACTGTCAAAATTAGTTTTGAGAGCATTATAATAAAAACGTGTTCGAAAATGAATTTTTCTAAAGAAGCAATGGTGAATATGGTGTTCGTTTTGGACGAAGCCCAAAGAAATAGTTTCCTAGCATCTCGCATTTATAGACAAGGGCACCCGTCTGACAGGTCGCAAACATTCTCCACACTACAAGAACGTTTTGAATCAAGTGGAGCTGTAGAATATAGTAAAAAACTTACAAATAATCCAAGTGTCACCAATGAGGCGGATCAGTTGGAGGTTCCATTAAATCCCCATTTAAGTGCACGGCAAATTGGAGCAGAAACTGATATATGCAGAACTTCTGTCCGAAGGATTATTCACAAGCATAGGTACCATCCATATCACCTATGCTTGCATCAAGGCCTTCGTCCTCAAGATTTCGTAGCTCGAATGGAGTTTAGTAGAATAATGCTAAATGAAGTGAGTAAAGACACTATTTTCCTGGATAAGGTTCTTTTTAGCGATGACTCAACTTTTAACATAGGTGTTATCAACAGGCATAACATGCACTATTATGTGACGGAAAACCCTAACTGGGTTAGGCAAATAGATTTCCAAAATAAATGGAGCTTGAATGTTTGGGGAGGAGTTATTGGCAGACAAGTTATCAGTCCTTTCTTTTTCGACAAGAGATTAACAGGTACAGAGTAATTTTTTTTTGATCGAGCATTTGCCTTTGCTTTTGGAGAATGTCAACCTGCAAACTCAGGTGCATATGTACTTCCAACATGACGGCGTACCTGCGCATTATCATTATCGTGTGTACACCTGGAGTAACAATCGTTATATCGGTCGTGATGAGCCTATATCTAGAGGTTTATAGATATCCACCACCTACCCCGGAAAATATGAAGGAAGGGATTAAGGATACTTTTCTGAACATAAGGGAACACATGCTGAGGGATATGCAAAGGTCATTTATTCAAAGACTACGGCTGTGTATTCAACATGGTGGAGATATTTTCGAGCAGTTTTTGTAGATTAGGTCTTGAGTCTTGATAGTTGTTTATGTTGTTGTTATAGTTGTTTTTCTCTATTACGCTTGAAGCTGATTTATACTGTTCTGATTGTTATTAGTTTTTATGTCAAATCTGTACTCTTAGTGTCAATATGGAACTAGCCCACTGTTTGTCTTTTCTTTCCATGGATGATATGATTTTTTTCCTTAACTTTTGCGTGTTGTTATACTAAAAGCTTAACACAAAGTCTAGTGATTTTATCTGGATCAAACCTTTTACCAAAAAAAGCCTCTAAGAAATTGAATACAAACTTGCACAAATATACAGGGTGATGCATTTGAAATTTTTGTGAAAAAGATAATTCGAGTTTTTGACCACCCTGTATGAGCAAAAATGGAAATTCGATAAAGTAACAGATGAGGTAAAAGCTGAAGTGTGTAAGTATATTTTGATACAAAATTCAACACTCCAAATTTCAAAATGGCGGATTGAGGGGTGGCCGAAGTGGACGGTTTTTCTGGATAAAACACCTTACATCTCAGTAGCTAATTACCAAAACCCCACAGTATGTTATATCAATCTTCTTCTTTTGAATTGGTTTATCCAAATATGCAATAAAATTTGAGGCATTCCATTAAAAAAATCACAACTTTGATATATAGGTCAATATTGGGACACCCTGTATAATTGCCAATATTTTAGAAATATGCCCTCAAATGTCATGTATAACATGCTATAAATAGATTACCCATAATGTATTCTTTTATAAGTAATATTCCGTCCACACATGGATGGGCCACTCTGTATATCTCTCATAGTTTTTTTTACTCCGAAGCAGCCTAGAGAAGAACCCTAAATGCCAGGGCAGCGAGGCTGCTATGAGGAGCTTAAAGAAACTTTGTTAATCTGATTTTTAAACTGTCTAAGGTTAATACCTTTAGGATAGGAGGCCGGAGTCAAGCTGTTCTATCTGGCAGGCACATCGACGAGAGCTCTGAGAAGCAAAGCCTTCAGCTTAGCGGTGAAAGAGAGCTAGATCGCCGACGGCCCACCGGTGCGATAGTGTCCCCAAACTATACGTTCATCAATTCATCAATCAGTAAATGCCTTTTGGGAAGCAACATTACTATTTAAGATAGTTTCGACAAACTTTTGATTTGTTCGTACAGCCTGTTTGCTGACAATCAGCAAACTGATAGTCGGCGACAAGTCATGACCTAGTTTACGCAGTTAGCTGTCACTGACACGTCGCTGACTGTATTAATTGCGTACATGAGAACGTTACGAGTTGGCTGAGGGAGGTCTGACCTATTACCGACAACTAATCCGCTGTTCGTACTGGAACTTCTGATTGCTTGATGACTGTCAAATCAGACAGCAGATAATTTGCCAGTAAATTGTCAGAGCTCGAAATCAAGTACAATAATTATTCGAATGTAAAATTTTTCAGAATGAAATAGACAATTTTGGAAAAGTTGGGGGCACATTTGCTGTAAACCAGAAAGAACTAGGATTTTTTGTCCAACCGCACAAACGTGCCCGAGTTTTCCTCTAGAGAGGAAAACATGGGCACTTTCTAGAGAAAATAACAGCACCAAAAATGTCAAGTAGCTTTATTCAGTAATTACCATTCAATTCTCATATCAAAAGTATAAACATAAATTCGAAGAAATATGATTCCACACATGGAATGACAAGTTGAAGATGTAAATGCATAGTAAGGATTATGAATAAACGTCTGCAGTGATTATGCATGAAAAATGTACAAAGTATTGTGAATGACTTTTAATAAAACTCGGATAGTAGGGTATTTGTTCCCTGTTCCCTTGTCACGCAGCTTCCAAGTGTATGCACAAACAGTATTTATACAGGGTGACTTCGAAGTTGAGTCATTTATTTTAACAGTGAGTAGATCTGATCAAAAGATATGTTTTTTTCCTTTAACATTTTTCTGGTAAAATTTAAGTAACAAAGTTATAGCCCTTTAGAAGTTTGAGTACCGCCCTGTCAAAATAATAATATTATGTGCTCGTGTTTGGGAACAACGGATATATCGGTTCATCGCATCGGAAACAAAAAAGCGAAAGAATTTGAAACGTTTATCACGATGTTTTTCGTCATTCGGTAACGCGCGAGTGAATAGTGGTGTTTGTTGCGTGGCTCAAACGAAATAAAAAATGGCACATGTTTACGAAAATGCTGAACTTGTGGACATGATTCTTATTTACGGGGGGAGTCTTTACAAAATGCTGCCGCGGCATCACGGATTTGTGCGAATCGGTTTCCCAAAAGAGTGCAACCAACCCCTCGTGCCTTTGTCAATGTAGTACAAAGGGCTCGTGAATCAGGTGACTTAAGACCTCACAGGGGAGGGCATGCCGCTGCTCCAAGACTGCACGATCAAATACAGGTCCGCACTGAAATAATTGTCGGGAGGATACTTTATAAAACAAGGTAACATTTTTTTGATTTTTTTTTTTATTTTTACACACATATTTTGGTTTATCTTCCTTCTACAATCATTATCGGAAAATTAATGACTCAACTTCAAAGTCACCCTGTATATTCTAGCTATATAAGCCCAACCCAAAGCTGATGAAAAAATAAACAAAATAACGAATCCTGGACATTTTGTGATACAGCTTTTTCTCAAGGATACTCACGGGAGTTCTGCTGGGGTGAAAATAATATTATTTTAAATTCGACCCTCACCATTGGGATCATGGAAACTTCAAGGGATACGAACTCACTTAAGTAGGGGCAAAGTTGGTATTCAGATAATCAGCAAAATGTCGCTTAGACAGTTTTGAAATTGAAAGTACTTCCGGAAAGAGACGTAAAAAACGAAATTTGCCAAAATGGTTTTAGTTCTCTCCTGACTTTATTTGTAGTCGGATTTCAAAATAAATTGCACATGAACTTTGCCACATTTTCTCCTCTACAAGACGGCACAATTAGAATTTCAATATGACGTTTCGTCTCTTGTCCTTCAGCATCAACTTAATTTTTTCTTATATACGCCATATTGGATTTCTTACACACATGAATAGAATATTATTCTGATTTAAAAAATGTATGTTATACATTGACATTGCAAAACCTTGGTTATTCCAGAAGTTCCTAGGTAGGCCTTGAAATTATCAGATTTCATTTGTTTTCATAGCAACAGAGTCTGGGAGACTGAATATCTCTGCTTATTTATTGTTATTACTGTTATTTCGTATTCAGGTCTCACTATATGTATCTTTTTATTTCGTTTTAATTTTCATCCAACAACAAAGGACCCGGCAACACGCTTATGGGAAAAGTGGTTTCGGTTGATTTCGCTGAATTTTTGATATGTTATGCGTCTTGGCATCCCGAATAAATGTTTCAATTGGCACAGGCTCCTAATCTCTACGGGTCCCAAGATATAGGGCGTCCAAGTTGTATAATGGGGTTCTACACAAATATTTGAATGGAAGAGTGGTCTCTGTCAATTTCCCCTGAATTACTCATATGTTATGTGTCTTGGACTCCTGAATAAATGCCTTAATGAGCACATGCCCCAAGACACAACAGGTCTCAACATATAGGCCGTCAGTATAGTGGAGTAATCAGTCCTTCTCGAATATCTGCTCCAAGAGAAAGAGTGGTTTCGGTTAATTTCGCTAAGTTTCTTAAATGTTATGCGCCTCGGCATCCTAAATAAATGCTTTAATAGACACAGGCCCCACAACTCAACGAATTCCATGATATAGGGCATCCAAATCGGTAGGATCTATGTATTGGGTATAATGGAAATATATGATTTAAGTGAAATAGTGGTTTCGGTTAATTCCGCTGAATTTTTTATATGTTATGTGACTTGGAATCCTGACCAAATGCCTTAATGGACAGAGGCCCAAAAACTCAACAGGTCCCAAGATAAAGGGTGTCCAAGTCATATAATGTATTGGTTATACTCGAATATATCTGAAGTGAAAGAGCGGTTTCGGTATATTTCACTGAGTTTTTCATATGTTATGTGTCTCGACGTCCTGAATAAATGCATTGATGGGCATAGGCCCCAAAACTCAACGGGCCCTAAGATGTAGGCCGTCCAAGTCAGTATAATGAGATTACGGTTCTAGTCGAATATCTGCTTCAAGTTAAAGAGCGGTTTCTGTTAATTTCGCTGGATTCTTTATACGTTATGTGACCCGGCGTCCTGAACAAATGCCCTAATGGGCAGAGGCCCCAAAATTCAATGGGTCCCAAGATATAGTGCGAGATTTTGTGGTAACCACGAAAGTTACTACCTCCAACGACAGGAATGCAACACTCATGTAAATTATTGAATTGAGGTTTTGGTATCGAAGTAAGATAAGTACAGCTTTCATCAGTCAAATTATCACGATTAAGAGAGTGCGCACGATTTTTTAGAGCCGATTTTCTTAATCGTGTAAAAATCTACTGACTTCTATATAAAAGTTCCTCAAACGAAATCCTTTTTCATCGAGGTGCTGTGAACAGATCCGAGATTCTTGAGAGACGTAAATGTTACTCTCCAAATATATCAACTCGAGCCTCAATACTAAGAGGGTGCAAATGTATTCTCAGGTGATTACATAATTATGATACATGTTTCAGAGATTTTTTGTCGAACGACATTCAACCTAAGACTTTCGGGATTTTGCAAGGCCGCTTCGTCCGGTGTAAGTAATAAATCAAAGTTAAAACAAACATGTGATATATCATTTATCACAAAAGCAGAGTGGTTCAGCTCCTCACGGTACCTCATAGCAATCTCCACTTTTGGATTGCTGAAGTTTCTCACAAGTCCCATGGTTCGAATAGCGAAAACTACATTACACACATAACATGGCATGCGCTGCGCCATGCTCGGTGTTACAGTATAAGATGCAAGCTGCACATTTGTCAAAATTAAAACTCTACATGTATTGCTAAAAATAACGAAAATAAAACAATCGAAAAATCAAAACGAAAATGGAAAATGGAAAACCAAGACGAAAAACGAGAGAACAAAAACGAAACACGATTAACGATAAACAAAATATGAGAACCGACCAACAAAAAGTATATAATGCAATGAAAAATTAAGCAGAAAATGCTGCTAGCGTATTCGATCAATGTTCGGCTGCGCATGCAGCAGTTTCCCTTAAATAGAGAAATAGACAACGAGCGGCGACAGCATTGAAGAGGAGCAAATACGCCCGTTGGCGTAGCTAGATCTCTAACGGCCCGTCGGTGCGAAGGTGTCGTCCATCAGAGAAGAAGAAGAGAAATCGATGATTAAATGCCTTTTGCGAAGCAATTTTAGTACTGAAGATAGTTTCGACACCACTCTGATACATGTCACTGGTTGACTGATATCCTCTGATCTGTCAGAAGGTTATGTATGTACGAACAGCGGATTAGCTGTCGGCAAACAGTCAGAAACTGTACGAACAGATTGATTCTGATTTTGCCAGTCACCGACCAGTTACCGACTGCTGTACGAAAAAACCAATCGTTAGTCGGCTTGGAGTTGACTACCAACTGCTGAATGATATTTGATGTCATTGCCATTGTGAGAACTAACGTTCCGACTGCATCTTGAACATATTTGATAAAAAGTACTTTTTCTGTGTTCTTTGAAATGATTCAATTGAACCAGCAGTAATGAAAACCTTCCAGGAGATCTACAGTGTGACGAGCAGGTTGATAGTTTACCAATGATCATCAGACTCAAGAAATATGTTTGCGTGCCATGTACATTATATTTGTTATACATTGGGAGTTTCTGATAAGTAAAAAATACCGTTTATGTTGATTGAATACTCTGGGTAGAATTTCTTTGTGAAATATGACTTCTTTTAGTTAAGATTTTTAAGAATAAAAATAGTGTATTTATGTTCCACACTCTTACTAGTACGCACTGTTTTCACAACCGCCCAAGGAGGCAGCTAGTCGTTTAGCAGTTGTTGTTACTAAGAACGCAAAAGCAACGCAACTTTAGTTAAAATCGGGTTGAAGTCGAGTTACCGTCCCTAACTCTATAGCGCCTAAAGTACTAAACACGAACAATTTGGAATCATATTATCTGTCTTTTCATTTAGCTAGAAATAAGACTATCATTGTCAGAATAAAACAACGTTTTTTCTTTCAGTTGGTGAATCATCAGGCAAAGGTAGCAAATCCGTAGCTCGCCACATTCCAGGCAATCTGTCTGACCTCAACCAACGGGCAACCTCAGCTTCTAGCGAGGTCAGCCGTGCGCACAGGCTTGTCCTGGAACGAGGAGACAAGTTGAACCAACTGGAAGAACGCGCCGAAAAGATGAGGACCGAGGCTGAAGTATTCTCATCCTCCGCACACGACCTGATGCTCAAGTATAAGGACAAAAAGTGGTACCAGTTGTGAGAGCGTTAATTCAACATATATGTAGTATCCACGGGTCTGAGTGAGATGGTTGTGACTTGACACGTTCAGTGCAAATAAATCGGAGCTGTAACTATGAGAAACCTATTCTTTCAATTGTTTTGAGATGTTTAGCCCCGGTTTTACTATTGACCTGTGGCAATCAAAATATGAGCATATGTCTCAAATTTGACCAACGAGAAGGTTTATGAAGCAATGGGTCTATCTATCTATCTAATCTATCTAATGGTCGATTTCTTGTAAAATACTTATGAAACTAGACAAAAATTATACGATTTGTGCAAGAAAGGGCCTCTATCTCATATTAAATCAAGGGATACTATGAAGTATTTATACATAAATATCACCTGGTTTAGCTACAAAAACCTCTTTATTCATTTGGCTCCCGACACAGAACTTGTGACCCATACTCAAATTCCACCAACCAAAAAGAAGAGCCTTCAATGAGCATTTTATTGAAGATAACAGTGTCACTACTTACCTGAGAAAGATGGCTTAAAAAAGGAGATATTTTTATCAATCCATCAACATGTCCATTCAGGTTAACTACAAAAACCTAATTTTTGTCCTGGCTGAACAAAATTCTGCTTAATAAATTATTTGAAGACTTAAATAAAATTTTAGAATGCTTATTCTTTACCAAACATCAAGTATATATCCAGTTTACTTGAATATCGTGCGGAAAACTCTGTTTCTTTTTAACTATTTTTATGTCAACACGGGTAGAGTTTTTATTTTCCTGACTCAACAACCAACCGCTGGAGCCACCTACTACCTTTTATTTTTTTTTGGCAGGGGAAGGATTTTATCGCCACTCTTATGCAGAAAAAACCCGACAGTATTGCCCTGCCGGCATTTCCTGCCTTCCTGCCCGAAGTGTGAGATTCTCCAGAAATGGCATACTCACTAAAAACCCCACAGTCGTTCGCCACACATCCCACCACGGTAATGCTTACAGCATTTCTTCATAGTGGGTAGCGTTGCGCTAAGTTCTCATACCGAAGGTATTACTCAACTATTCTCTATCGTACACATACATACGCTTATATGTATGTGCATGCACAACCGAGCAAAATACAAACCTACTATTGGTTCCTTGGTCTATTCTTGTTGTTCTTCCGTACCTTACTCAGCATCCTTCGCCTCACTATTGGTTGAATATTAACCCATTTCAATTCGCGTATATACGTGGAAAAATTGTCAGCAGTGAGCCTCTCGCCGAGCGTCAGTACGAGCAGTATCTGGTAGTCAACTTAACTACCACACTGGAGAAGGTAATTAGGAGTATCCTGCTCTCCATTGCAATATACGCAATTCGCATAGTCTGTTTTTCCTTCCTTCTTCACGTAGCTATCAAAACAACCATGTCCTGTGAGGAACTGTGTGGCATAGTAATCTATCTCCATCGCTCCCTTGTCAATCCAAGTTTTAATATCTGGTGTTCACCTTCTGGTCCATGCAGTATGGCCAGTTGCATCGCATCTCTTCTACCATCTGACAAAAAGCGCCTCTCTTTCGTCGCTTATAGCTTCAACGGCCTTTTTATAGAGCGCACATTTCTCCACAGCAAGCAAATGAATTGGCGGGATTCCAGCCACCACCAGCAGTGCATCGGTCGAGACCGTTCTGTAACCGCATGCCACGCGCAGCAATACTTTTTGCTGGCTTCTTAATATCAGCTGTCTATATTTGTCTCCCAAAATCATGCGCCTCTCACTATGGGGGGCCTCCGTCAGATGGCATCAACCGTATCAGAGATGCAACGACCTTATTTACCTTGTCAGTGGTGCGCCTTATAGGTTCAATCGTTTTCAGATCTTTGTCAAGCCAACACCCAGATACTTGATTGCATTTTGGCTCCGAATCTTCGAATTATCAACTCTAATAGCTAATGAAGTTAGCTTCTGTCTGCCGGAAAGTATAAGTAGTTCCGTCTTCTCAGGAGCCAACTTCAAGCCATTCTCTTCCATTCATATGGTAGCTCTCGTGATTCCGTATGCCAAGAGTCATCATCGCAAGGTCGTCAGCATACCCTGTCAAGCGAATTTCCTGCAGCATATGTAACCAAACAATCCCATCGTAGAACACATTCCAAAGGAACGGTGCTAGGACGGAGCCCTGCGGCACTCCCATGATTACCCTCATCGTCTTTTGCACTACCATAAGTGCCCTCTAAGCGTACCTTGCCTTGTGTGTTTCGCACGGTAGTTGAGTAAATTGAATATTTACTCGATGTTTGTTAAGGAATTTAATAGAATTGTGTTCAGCCAGGACAACAATCGATGATCTAGTTTGACTGACCTGTAACTAATATATAAAGAGAAAAAATTGGTGTCAGCGGCCAAATGAATAAATAGGTTTCTGTAGCTAAACCAAGTGATATTTGAAATATTTCTAGATTTATTATGAGAATTAGAGGCGCATCTTACCAAAGCGTATAATTATTGTTCTCTAGTTTGAGAGACATTTTACAAAGAATCGACCATACTTGGCCGAATTTACGACCATATCGCAAACAATTCTTTTTGGTTGGTGAAATTTGCATCTGAGTCACATGACCTGTATCCTGAGCCAAATGAATAAATAGGTTTTTGTGGCTAACCCAGGTGATATATATCATGATATTCCTTGATTTAATATGAGACTAGAGGCCGATCTTACACAAATTGTATAATTTTTTTCTAGTTTCAGAGACATTACACAAGAAATCGACCATATTTTTAGATCTATTACTTCAAAAACGCTTTCTCACTGGTCCACAGACGCAATGGACTCTGGGCAAAATGCATAGTAAATTTTTCCACGGCATGAACGAAATGTGGTGAGATTTGTAGACTGATTCCTGTACTTTATCGTATGTAAAGCTCAGTGTTGTAGGACATGGGACATAAAAGTTACAGGGCGTTCAGCTAACAAGTTGCATCGCAAACCTTTCTCGAGAAAGCAGCATTATTACTCCGCAAACGCCTTTGGCAATATTCAATAACGTATATACAGGGTGTTACATTGTTGAGCTGTATAGCAATAAAATGAACTATCTATATTCTTTGTTTTTCACGACGGGGACAAATGAAGTGTGGTGGAATTTGTAGACTTAATGCCTGTTATTTATCGCGTGTGAAGCGCGTTGCTGTGGCATGTGAGAGACAAACGATGCAGGGTATTCAGCTAACCAGCTGGTCAGCAACAAAATTATAATGAGAGGCAGAATTCAGTGCTTCCATGGTCGCCGTACTATTGGAAGTAGCCCACACGTCACCACGGTGGTTTATTTTTTCAAGAATACAACTTGTCACAGCTCTATGCTATGGTATCCAATTATAGTATAAAGTATATTTTAGTAATATATGAGTATAATTTTTATTGTGCATTATTTAAAAAAATATATAAAGCTTTGGTACCCCTGAACAATGAAATACCCTGTATAAATAGTTTTGATGAGTCTCTCGATGCAGCATATAGTGATCTGTTAATAACTATTATTTGGCAAGCATTTGTCCAATAACAATACATTCCGTTCCACAACATTTAGGCCACCCTGTATCTTGCTTCCATGTTTTTTTGTGAAAATATCTACATAAAATAAATAATGGGATCCATCACATATGTTGTCTGTGTACGTAATGTTTCACTACCGGGGCGGATTCTGCCCAATGTCCTTTTGCGGCTCAAATTATTAAAATCGGGCCTTATTAATGTATTGAGAGTTCTTTAAATAGCGCGGTTGTCAGTTAAGGAATTATCTTCTTTTCAACTTGTACTTATCAGGCATGTCCAGTCCTTTTAATCATCAAATTAGAAGACGCTGTTCAAAATGTTCAACTTCATATAACTTCTTGACGTTTACGTGTGAACCGTTTAGAGGTCACGAAAAAAGCTTGGTGGGTTTTCGCTTCATTTAGCAAGAACTTGAGCTGTGTTATAGATTTGCAGAAATTATCAAGTGAGTGGAAACTCCGCCTTTATTGTTACACTTTTCCAGTATTCATGATCTGGATAGCGACGAAAAGATTTGATACGAATTGTACTCAACGTGTTAAGCTAGACTTGTAGATCTATGTGTGGTGTTAATGAGTATTTGCATTCAACGTATGTTATAGTTCTTGAGTCGACAAAAAATGTTTTAACGGTGAGTTGTATTTACCACTGATACCACATATTTGCCTACAGAAAAAAAACATTAGTTGCAATTTGGAATATATATTACCATACCATATATTTCAAATAATTTTTTTCTAAATGAAAATAGTATGTGTACAGATTTTCTTACTAGTATTATAGCATTTATAGATGACATTTATGGAACAGAAATTGATAATATAAACAAATGTTGTAAATACAAGCATTTTCATCCTATTAGCTTCATTCATATGTGCACATCTTACATATGTTTTTCCATGTATTTGAATATTTAAAATTTGAAAGCATATTCTCCTAACATATAGACACACTACGATCGTTACCTATGAAGAACAGATTTATTTAATATTAACAGATAATATTTTCTTTTCCTCTTGAGGATTTAGTAGAAAAAAATAATACTCGTAAAATTGTTGAAGATTTCAGATCACCATGATACTTTTGAAAGTATATCTGCAATGTTTATGTTATCAGTTCAGATTCTGAAAACTTCCTTAAATGCAAATTGTGATATATTATAATCTATTCCGCCTATCGTGAGGCTTGGAATTATAACCTTATTGAAAGGCACATGGTTTTCGCACCTATATTATAACTTTTAATGAAGTCAAAAAGGTGAGCACAGACTTATCTGGACTACTTACTAATTCCGGATACGATACCTTGGAAAATTGAGGCTTAAGTATTGGAAAACTAATCCTTCGGGAAACTTGACAAAAGCTGAGCATATTTACTTTGTTCAAGTAGGCCACATCTACTACTGAGCTAGAATCGTCGCCATCTAGCGGTTACGTGATGACTGGGGCTTCAATTTCGCGGACTAAGATCTGAACAGTCCCAACCGGTAAGCTGCGATTCACTGTTGTGTGGTCGATTCTAGCTGTAAATCTTATTCTGTTAGGTCACTTTGGATAGTGTATAAATGCTATGCTTTCGTTGGTTGTCCGAGAGATGCAGGCCTAGACTATGCCGAGGAGTAGCCAAAAATCTAAACCGCTGTCTATGATTGGCTGTCTTTGGTCGGATGGACGAAAGTGGATCATGTTTATTTTAGTCTTATTATTTCCAATGTGTACTGAACGATCGGACACTCCACTCCATATTATTTTGTAGTCTTCCACCATCCCATTTGTTTTGTGTCTTGAATGTTAGTATGCAATCAAGAAACGTCTTTACTATAATTGGTGAAAAATTCAGATCAACTTGATTTGAAACGGTGGATAATGCGTTGATTCATTTTGGGTTTAAGACAGACAATGGTATTATTAAAATAGCTACACCTCATAACTGGTTTGCTAAGTTTGTGTTCACTAAAGCTGGGTTTACACGCTAATGATAAAACCTGTGTGGGAGGGATTTTGACCTGCGTTACAGAAACGTGAGAACCCAGCAAAACGCGTGTTACTGTAGATCTATATACGGTATGAGGATTTAGATGATAAACTTTTTACCTTTGCTACTGACTAAAGAAACGTTACTTTTAGGATGTACCTTTCGTTGTACCGTATTCTATTATACAGGCTATGATAGGGTGGATATTCGGTGACTTTATAATTTTTTGAACTGCATTTGTACATTGGCATCAAATTTAATCACTTGAATGTAAATGAATCATTTCAATGATCCACAACTTTTACTAGTGTTATACTGATTAATTTTATCCCACTGCATATTTATGTTCTAATGACGATAATGGCCCAACTAGAAACTCAAAACACCACTATAAAATATAGTAGAGTAGGACGTATTTTACTTTAAGACAACATATTCTCGCAATCAGAGACACGATTTATTTATCAGACTACAATAAGCTCAAAATAAATGCATTGATCAAGTATATGAGTAGTCTTACCTCAGATACATAAAATTCTTCACTATTTTCGTTAATGGGATTGAGTGGTGCTGCCAACGTTAATACATGAAACTCAATCTCATAACAAGACAAAATTATGGCATGTCACCGAAAACACCCTGTTAACTAGTCATAACCATACTTACTCCAAAGAGTAACTGAATTAGTCATATGGCTGTATGTTACTTTACCCTTTATCATAGTTGCCATGTTCAACCTTTCCTTTAAACACTGTAGATAATCCTGAGCATCGTAACTACTCGTATATAACGTACGGTTAGCTATATAGTGAATGTAAATATGTACTAAATTTGTTCTTTTCTTTCTTTAAACAACAATATAGAACATGTTATAAGTATTTGGAAGACAATAAGAGGTATGAAAACAGGAAGAACGGGTTACTTCTCGTAACACCAACGTGGATCTAGAGGTCCACTTTAGTTTCCTTACTTTTGCACTCCTTTTTTTTCATTTGAATGTTTGAGGTGCAACTATTGAGGCACGGTGGACCCGATTACTTTGTACTTTCAATTATCGGAAAAAGTTTTTTTTTGTTATCTTCAGTAAGGGATTCCATATAACCCGGTTTCAGTGCAATATGAGTGTTATTTGTCAGATTGCCGTAAGATGTCTTTTTAAAGTATTGGTTTAGAGCTTTTAGAGAATGACAATTAAAAAAGATTGCAACAATATTAGCGACAGATATTAGAACTAAAATACCTTTGGAAAGCGAAACTCTTTCAGATGAATCACAATCATGCAAAGGACTTAGTAATCGAATCCATGCTTTTAGAGCTAACGTCTCCATAGTACAACTGTCGATGTAACTATTGCATTTTAATGAAAGTCTGCTTTGCTCGTAAGATAAAGTTTGATAAATGAAACATTTTCTTCTCCTAAAACTTCTGGATAAATAGGAACTTGTTGGCAGTTACACATGTAATAAGAGCCTTTGTTCAAGCCCAACAAGATATCAACGTTTTTGGATATAGCTGAGTCGGTCATTTCGGAGCACAACATGCTATTTACTTAGTTTCTGTAACCTTGTCAACCTAAGCATATTACAATCTCTATGTTCTGTTGGCTGCCGAATGAAACCACAAATGTAGACTAAAAGTTTTCGACCATTTCGGTTTAGCCTTGAACTAAAAACTTCTGAATTCATATGTTATTGTCATTCTGAATGTTGCACATTGTGTCCGAAATGCCAGTAAATTTCCATTTATACATTTGTGGTTTAATTCTGCAGTTAGCAGAATTTGATGCTTGATCAGCGAGTCAAGGATGTGTTTCAGATGTTACACTAAGCACATTTGATCTGATAAATGAGATTCCAAAATCCCTTAAACCTTAAACCTTGCCAGTTTCTATACATTTATGATGCGTTAGTTATTTTGACACAGATATTTTATTGGGATCTGCACTTATTGCAAAATTCAAAAACGGCAGAAATCACATGCATATCAAATAACTCAGTTAAAATGAATATATTTATATAAAACGTTAACGTATCTCAAATGTTTATCTAAATAGAATCAAAAGATTTTATGGAATTTCATAACCTGGAGATGCTTCATCAATTTTGCAATGAGTACAATTCTCAAAGGCTCCATATCTCGCATTAATTCATCTCATACCAATGGGGAATATGCACGTTTTTTGTATCTTCTCTCGATTATTTCCGTTAATATAATATCATAAACACATACTTCATTTTTCGCGCTCTTCGCAGTGACGTCAAAACATATGGTCATTTTATTAATGCGGGTCCCACTCGATGCTTCCAACGTTGTGTACAACGTTGTTTACAACGTTCGACACACCACAATTGGCAAGTGCGTCTCCTACACGATGGGATGAACTTTTTAGTCTCGGACGTTCGACGCATGGTGGCGCCAACATCTATTATCGGTGTCAGTGTCGCGCTTGAACCTTTACTACTGAAGGAAAAATTATACAAAATGAACGATGAAATAATTTGTTCTAACGCCGAAAAATAATTTCAGATGTGTCGAAAAACGAAGTTTAACCGTTTTTTGTTCGTTTTTCGACGATCACTCCGCCGCCACTGAACCGATTTTCAAAAACTGCAGAGCTTTTTCGACATTTTCATAGTAGTAACCTAGGGTCAAAATTTCATCAAAATCCTGATAGTATCTACTTTCAGAGTTATCATATATTTAATCATTTTCGTTAGTTATGAAATGCAAGTCAATATATCTCTCAACTAGTCTTGCATTGCAACAGGACATTATACTGAAACAACTGTAAGCACTTGATAATTTATAATTTACTAAAATACATATCCTTGGGCCAGCCATAACTCACCTGCGAAACGTACGAAATATTAGCAATATGAAAAAAGTGTCGTTAAGGCAGCCTATGCTCTGTATGTATACTAATTTAATTCATTCTCCTCAAAAGTTAGTTACGGAACATACATTATTATGAACAGGTAGCTATTCAAATCAAAATATTTCCCACATACCACTAATTCGCCATAATTACAGCAAACAAGTAAATAATGTTTTTCGCCGCCACTGGTTCTAACATAAAACCATCAAACACATAACATCTCGTGTGGGAGCATGACGAACCTTGCTTCCAACGTTGTAACGTCCTTTTACGCGGGTTAACTTTACCGACAAGAGGCCGAATGTGCCATGTGGCGAACGTTGGACACATGTAAACGATCAGCGCTCTCCCACACGATGTGGCGAATGGCCATGTGTCCAACGTTGTAAGGCATTCGCCACATCGTGTGGGATAAGTTTTAAGTTTAGTTAATTTCGGTGTAGCTAATAATCTATGTTTGAGTTGCTGTCATGATTTGCTGTCAAGCTTTAAAATGTTCCATTTTATACCCTCTACCCTCTAGTTTCAATTGAAACAAGGGCATGAAAAGAGCATATTTGAAGAACAGAAACATTATTATAAGTACTGTAGTGTGCACATCTATAAAAGTCCGATACAGAAAACACCCGAAAGTGTTTTTTCATATTCCCCGAAATGTTAAGATAAAAGTGATTTGAAATTATGAAAAGGGATATATCCCCAAAAAATATTTCATATTGTTGTGAAAAACATCTTAACGTAAGCACAGAATACGTAACTACCATTTTGTCCAAATATGTTTAGTTTGTACTTACCTTAGATTTTAAAGAGTTTTTTCCTTTTGAGATTTGATGAAGTGGTGGATTCCGCGTCAACCAGTACTCTTTGGTACTGATCAAACTGATAGGTTGACAATCAATGACAGCAACAGATGATCGGCTGCTCACTTGCCGACATCATGACGACGTGACGGCAATAGCGTTGCGTTTAGATATTTTGAATTTGCGGCGTATTTTCCCATTTTTTTTTTAATAATTGATACTCGTGACTTTATAGCGCATAAGTATAAAAAAAGGTTGATGGTGACTTTCTGTAACAATAAAAATGAATAAACGATATTTGGAATCACATGCATATTCTCTATTGACAGTTGAGCTGAGCTTCGAATAGAGAGGTGATGAGCTTATTTTTTATCCTCACTACTGACAAAGTGGTCCGTATTCAGACTTGTGATCCCTGGCAGCAAAAACTGAAAATGGTGATGCATGAAGCATGATCTATAAATGTGTGTATGCTTTACCAAATAACATGGACGATTGTAAACTTTCGACATGACTGCGCGACATTATTGGTAAAGTTATTCCGAGAGTCCACGACTATAAAATGTAAACTAGATTGAGCCTTCATGAGTATTAGAGGAAAAATAAGATCATCTGAATCTAAGCAACTGTATGCCAATATCGTTGATATGGATAAATTAGAAAAGAGATACGAGAAACTGACGTTTTGATGGAAGTGGGGTTATCCGCAAAAGCAGCTTTTTTGGGCCTTTGGTTTTTCTATTACATCATTTGATAAGTATTTTTACACTTCACCTGAGGAGATTTGCAATGCCACAAGAGATTCTTGTGACCTGAAAAATGTAACAAAGATATCAAACAAATATTTGCTTAACTTTTTTTAATTTCCATTTTTCTATAATTCTACAGGATCTAAGAGGAGAGCATAATGTTGGTACGCTGAAAATATGAGAAATTTTGCTTACGCACAGAGGTATTTAATCCCGAGCTGTTTAGAAGAAAAATATTGAATAACTATCAATAGACTGTTAATTTTGACTTATGTTTTTAGTTACAGTCTTTTCTTTTGTCTGAAATATTTTTGTTACTTCTTAATATGGTTCAAAAGTTTCAAGAGTTCATTTAATATACCTTGAATTAGTCCGATATGGAAGGCACAAATGGAGTCCCCTACCTACTTGTTAAACTTTTCGGAAACGGTAGGTTTCCATCCATTTGATCCACGAAGAAATTCAGTTATCTTCAGTTTACTGTCATTAATCGATAGTAGAAAAACGGAGCTGTAAACATAAAAGCATGAATGAAAAAAACCGTTTTTTTCAACTTCGTGCTTGCTTTTTGAAGCTCAGAAATATTGTCGCATTTAGATAATCAATAAAGTCTGATTATCTTTGTTACTAACAATCGCCCTGCCCACCTCACCGCCTGCTCCATTCTTTAAGTCTTCCTTTTTCTCCATTTAACATTTGCCAAATATGTACCTATTTATCGCATAAGAATCAAAGTATAAGAGGATAATGTATATGTAGTAGTTATAGAACAAATGAAAGTGGTCATTTTTTGGCTCGCAGTCTAGTATATTCGCTTAGCGGGTGAAAGTGTTGTATTTTTTCTGTAACAGAGAAACTGATGTAAATGTATCCATTGCTTGTTACGTGGAAATATGTTTTAGTGACATTTTACACAAAAAATAAACAAAGTAACTACTTAATTACCAGTTTACAGAAGGCATCGACAGGTTCATGATCTGTTTGAATATATACACCACCATGTATATTATTTTTATGTCAAGGATCATAACTTATTGAAGAATAAAAAAAGAAATCAATTTTTCATAATAACGATGCACTAGTAAACCTATATTTTGATGTGTACACAGTTTTCTAATATTGTCGATAGTGACAGCGTCATAAATGAAAAGCACACTTAACAAATTTTCACATGGCGAGCACACCGAATTTTTTAAGCTAAAGATAGAAGGTAAGGTTCCGCAGTTAACCTACTACCCTGATTATTGTAAAACATTAAATGGGGTGACTAGGTGGGACTTTTTGTGTTTTCTTTATATAAACATTCCATTTCAGAGAGCCTTGGATGAAATAGTGGCAATATTGTGGTATGTATACGGTGTTTGGATGCTTGTTTTTCGCTGTTGCCAATTTTTCACGTATATTTCTTGTATAGGTATTAATTTTTCAATGCGATCTTACATAACAATTTTTTGTACGCTATCATTTTAGAAGAAGAGAACCTGGCACGTGATATATCTTTTCGTATGAAAAATAAGCGGTTGTTACTGCCACTATTTCGTATAAAAGGCCGTTTAGTCTACTTATGAAACTATTTTGTAAGCTAATTTTACTTACCTATATTTACTGAAGTTAGGTGCATTTGCCTTTCGATGGTTTTTGTAAATTAACCGAATTGCAGTAAGAATATACAATCATGGTGTTGACGGTCCCTTAACTGGAATACTTTGAAAATAGACACAGTGAATCTCTTTGAGAGGTTTGAAAAGTTACTCTATATTAGCACTATTATAATTTGTGATTTAAGTTTAGGAGAACGGATTCTCTTTCAAAACGTCACATTACATCTTTTAATGAAAAGTGAAAGAAAAAAATTGCAAATTTGAATGCATATCATGCCATTGCTAGTTACTATTTCATGGATATAAAAACATCCCCAAGTTATTTACTTACTATACATCATGCTCTGTATAATTGTCTGCATTCGCTTGATCCCCACATCGTGCAGAAAAAAAAACAGTTCCAATTATAAGAAACGCTGATTAACACATACATATATTCATTGACGCATAGGTGTTAATTTTTTACATAATATATATTTTATTTTTGCATTCGTTCGAACTACATATAAAAATATTTAGAGAAGTGGGAGCAATTCGTTGTTATAACATTTGAAAGTATATATTTAGGATGTAAAAAGCGCAAATAACACATTGTATGGTTTTATCTGTCAAAGTTTATTTCCGTTTGTACACCAGCTGCTGTGTGTATATTTGAGAGGATTGCGTTCCCATTTCAGTTTTATGTATATCCTGTTAAGCTATATCTAGTATACACATACAAATAATATATTATACTGTTCTATGAATAAAGGATGATTTGTTTAAACTGGTTGCTTTTATACGTTCATGCCTTAACTATTTAAAAGTCACACTATGTAAACACATGATGTCTGCTATATTCCAAATCAGTCTGATGTGCAGGTACATTTGTGTTTGAGCACTTGCTTAAATCTCATCATATAGTTCTTTGAAAGTCGGATGGGGCTACACTGCAGGTAAACTGAGTGACAAAAAAAGGTAAACACATATGTATGTTTATTGGAATTCAAGAATTTTTTACATATCTTGCCATGAACAACAAGTGATACAACGTTCATGTTTTCTGTTTTTATGGTGGCTGCGTGTACTATTTCGTGATAAAGAAGCATCCAGTTTTCGTACATTTACGGTGTCAGCTAAATGATAAATTTCGTGTAGCTTTTATTTAGAAGCCTTTTTTTGATTGCCCAAAATGCCTAGAGTGTATAGAATTCGCAGAATTCGCCGGGTGTCCCAGCTAAGTGACGTTGAGAAGTCGAATTGCGTGAAGTCGGTCTATCGATAAGAAAAGTTTCTAGGAGGATCAACAAATCCTTAGGCAGCATACTGCAGACAGGCGTAGACTCAGGAAGGCCGAGGACAGCGAGCGAGGGGTTCTGGACGTCCCCGAGTAACGACAGAGCGACAATACCGCCGGTTAAGACTTCTGGGTCTGAGAGACAGATTCAGTGGTACTTGAGCCATCGCTAACCAGTGGTTCGACGAGCATGGAAGGATGGTTGGTATGCGTATGGTAATTCGCCGAATACGGCAGTTTGGCGTTTTTTTCCTAACGCCCACATTGGGTGCTATCTCTCACAGCTGAACATCGGCGTAACCGTTTGCGCCGGTGTAGAGAAAGAATTCTGTGGGACAGGGAATGGAATCAGGTGGTCTCTAGTGACGAATCCCGTTTCTATCTGGGGATGCACGATGGTCGGACAAGAGTAAGAAGGCGACGTGCTGAAAGACGAATTTGACAGAGGGCGTCACGTTCACCATACCGTGGGAGTTCTGGTATATCTTATGATCACCACTAGTTTTCATCAGAGGCAATATGACCGCCCGACGCTATATTCAGGAAGTAGTGGTGCCTCATCTAAACACCATCCAAAAGCAAGACAATGCCAGACTATTTGAAGCGACATATTTTTTAATATTCAATAAATATATTTCTTATACATTCATAAAGTATTCATTATAGATATAGTACATATAATTCATATATTTCTGCGCTATATTTTCCAAATATTTAGAAAATATATGAGAAAATAATTATTTATAAATATCAATTTTATATTTTGATGAAATATCTAATATTTATCGTGAATATGTATTTAGGAAATATATGAAGCAACATATTCTAAAGCATTAATTTGATACATATTTTTTGTGAATATAGAAAATTCTTCATTGATTATTTTAGAAAAATCTGTAGGAATGCTTTTATAAAATTGGGTTTATGAAGAAAATTCATTCTAGATATAATGGTTTAATTTGCTAGAAAAATATCATTAAAAAAACATTGTAAGCCTCTTCTGCATCTTGCAAATACAGTCCTCTGAAAAAAATCTTACTAATTATGAAGTATTATTGAATACATAACCTGCTTTCCAGTGGCCTTTCGTTTGAGAGAGATATTCTCCCAAATTACTCTAGAAGGTGTATTGTTGGGAATATAAAATGTAGTGGTACAATATTGGTGCTGAGCACTACTTAGGTACCCCGAGTAGCTCAACTGGATGACTGCAAAGCAGCTCTATAATGCACCTAAAATGACGAGAGTTAGAGATTCAGTTAATTTTTAAGAAAATTTGGTATTTTCTTTTAGATATCTTGATGAAAAATGTGCTGGGGCACAACCTGATTCTTTAACTAACTGTCAGATAAAAGGTTTCTAAAAATAGCCAACTTATTTTTTTTTATTTAATAAACCGCATCGACCTATTGGCCATTAGCGGTATCGGATACAGTACGTTATATTTTATGTAGTACATTACAAAGCTGTAAGAAGTGTATCAGGTCGCGTATGTTACAATTGGGTGCTAAAATGTCACTCAAAGCCATCGATGTAAGGTTGCATTCCACTCTATGGTGTTCTAGTAATGGGCACTGCACTAATAAGTGTTTCACGGTAAGGTTAGTTTCACATATTTCACACATAGGTTCTTAGCCAACTTATTGATTTTGTTGCAATGTGAAGTTTTTCCAGTAGTAAGGGGGCTAAAATTTATCCATAACTGTTTTGTGATTTTATATTGTAATTCAAGGGACAAAAATATAGTATTTTCGACTGTTAAAATTTTGGAACGTCGATGTTGCACTTAAAAATGTTAAAATAGTTATTGCTGATTTGCCTCCTAATACGACAAAAATAATAATAATAATTGAGAAATTTAAAAAAGCATTTTTGATGTATCTCGATCAAGTTGTGACTATATGACTTTTCATCGAGATGTTATGAATATATATCCACCAATTCGAAATCGCAAATAGCTCTGTTACAGTTCAAGGTTTGTTTTTTATGGTCTTGTAAATATCTTCATACTCAACTGGCACAATAATGTTTACTAGTCAGATAAGTTGAGCTATGTAATTATCGCAACACTAACCATTTTCCACAAAAAAAAAACACTCAAATAATGTGCCACATGAAGCACGCTATCATAGTGAAACTCACAGGCAGAATGGATACCCGCAAACGGGTCGGCTCAGGCCGGCTTGCCAACATTTTCTAAATAATGGAGTTTTAATATTTTCCATTGCTTGAAAACCAAATATTTGATGAATATTATAAAATAAATATTGTATTTGAATTATTTAAAAGATATTAAATGAATATTCAATAAAAATATTATATTCCAAATATTTATTAAATATTTGCTTAAGATAGCAAATATTTAAGTAAGATAAAAATATTATTATATATTGGATAAATATTTAATGAATATTTCGTGCTATCGGTTATGGATCAACATCGCATCAACCGTTTGTTTACCGTGGCCACCACCATCGCCTGACCTATCTCCAATTGAACTTTTCAGAGTCATGATAGGTCGCAGGCTCTTGAATTTGCAACATCCTCCACAGACTTTAGCAGCTCTTACTGACAAAGCTGCAGTAACCTGGAATGAGATACCCCAACAGGATATCGACCACCTTATTAGCACGATGCCCAGGCGTGTCAATGAGTGTATAAGAAATCGTGGATCCTCAACACATTATTGAACCAGCTTCTGCAGTCAGTTGACGAATCAAGCGGAAAATTTAATCATTTCACTAGTAAGGGACACTGAACATATATGCCAAAGATTATTAAAATCTGATAAACATACGTAGGTGTTTACCTTTTTTTGTCACAGCTGAAATAATGTCAGGAGTGCTAAATTAATAATTTCAGTCTTAAGTTTCTTATGGATCTCCGATATTATAATGTATAATTCGGATTCCACAGTGCATCCCTTTTGAAAGAAGCTAACATTAATATTCGTTAAACGCTATCTGACGCCAATCTGACGTATTTCCTCAAATGTTGGTTCACTGTTTACGGAAGTAAACTAAGTGCTTGTTTACTGGAATTTCACTCTGATATACTATTTTACCAAGTGACTTGGTAGGTACATTTTTGTCTTGAGTAAACCTTATTTTTCCGGTCAAAAAAATGGATGCCATAATCTTCTTAGGTAATTTCGTCAACCTTGCTTGAGCAACCTCACTCAGTCCACAGTACTGTTATACTGTCATATTGGTAAACCCAAGTCTCACTGATAATAATTATTATAAACCGAGGCAAAATCAGTTTAATTGCTGGCAAATTGATCCAGATGTTTTTGGGAAAGTCTTACTCGAGTTGGTTGTTGATCCAAAGGTAACGAAGGCAGCACATACCATGCCAATATATGGAACAAAAGTTCATTTGAGATGTATAGATATAGGTAGTCATTCGTTTATTATCTATCGTACATATACACGTATATCTTCTATAAAATTAACAAATCATCGTTGGTAGCAGTTTTCTGGCATCCACTGCCATTTGCGCCATGGATGTCAGTATGACCACAGCTAAAGGCCATCTGTCACGATACAAAATTTTTTGCTTAATTTCGTACAAAAAATTGTGCTAAATTAAGGCTAGTGACAGGCAGCATTTAGTACATCATGGATAAACAAGTTTAGTGCTAAATTTTGTAGAACCTGTTAAAAATAATATCATACTAAAAGTGCACACATGACTATCCCTATTTCGCGAGTATCTATCACGGTCGAATGACAGCCGGATATCTAGTAATATCTCAAAATTCCCCATATCGGTACAGCACACTTCTGACGGATCCGTCAATACTAGGTAGACAGAGCCGTATTTCGTTTTCGTCTCTTGTACGCTACAGATTCATTTTGTACTTGCTAACAGGTCTTTAATTCATAAAAGTTCATTTGCATACAAAAAACAGCTGTTTACCTCAGTAGATGTCAAAGCGTTGATCACAACGTTGGAAGTATCATGTGGGATCCGCATTAGCTGTGAAACTCTCCTTTCAGTGTCAAAAACGACCGCCATTTCGGCGGAGAATGTCGAATGTAAATTCCCCAAGTACAACGATGAAAGATGTTTCAGCGTTCCGTAATGGATAGTCCTACAGTTTGTGCGAAGCAATAATAAAGAATGAGCATGATTGTCCAAAACGAAGCGACGAGTATTGATAATTATTAATTTATGAAAAAGCTTCAGAATAAATTTGTAAAGGTGGCAACCCTTCAGTAATTACAATAAACGGAAAAATACTTACGTTTGCTTGATATACTTAAGTAGAAGAAATTGAGGAAACCAGACGAAAACTAACATTTCTTTAACATGATGGTATTTTGGTCTCAAAGAATTTGCCCCACATTTCTTTTTAAGTCCATATCAACATTTACTGAGAGTTTTAAGAAATGTTATTTTTCCTTTTCACATAAATCATCATAGGAGGAATATGATCACACTTTCTCAAATTTGAACATCAGTGTCTGTAGCCTAGCGGCTCGAGGTTCGAGGCGTACGTATCCTTAATCACGGGTCTCTATTGCATATTTTTGGTCAGCGGCTCAAACCCCATCAACATCCTGGAATGTTTTCTTTTTTTGTTTCTTTGTTGAATTATTTCATTGCGACCTATTTAAAACTCAACTTGTATGAATATTTATTAGTTCATAGTCAATATCGATAGTGTCACTTGTCTTCCATACGCCTTTCTTCAACGTCACAGCTGTCAAGCTGCCATTTTTCCAATACCACCAAGAATGTGCCAAGCTGTGGAGTGGTTTGGAACAATGCTGCTTTAAAATGCTATAGGTAAGATGCGATGATGAAATAGGGCAGTTTTACTTTTGAAATTTATTAGAATTTAGAGTATGTCATCAAACCTTTAAAATTAAAGATGGGTTTACTTAAAACTATTCCTGAGTAAACTATCTTCCGCCACTCCGTTCCACTTGTATATTTACCCACACTATTTTTTATAAATTGTGTGTGTTCAAGAAGTGATTTTCAGAAATCCTACCGTATTTTCAGTTCTGGTTCAAGTTTCTGTCTTCGAATCATATGTTTCAAAATTAGATTTGCCAAACGACCTTGGGGGATTAGATTTGCATTCCTGGCGGTAATCACTGCGCGCATTCCTGATGAGCAATCACGACGTGCATTCCTGACTGGTAATCACGACGTACATTCCTAACGGGCAATCACGACGTGCACTCCTGACGGGTAATCGCGATGTGCATTTCTGACGGGTAATCACAGCGTGCATTCCTGGTGGGTAATCACGACGTACATTCCTGACGGACAATCATGACGTGTATTCCAGACGGATAATCACGACGTGCATTCCTGACGGATAATCACGACGTGCATTCCTGACGGACAATCACGACGTGCATTCCTGACGGGCAATCACGGCGTTCATTTCTGTCGAGGAATCATGACGTGCATTCCTGACGGGTAATCACAACATACATTCCGGACGGGCAATCAAGCAAGTCATATGTTTCAAAATTATATTTGCCTAACAGACATGGGGGACTAGATTTGCAGCAACAGAGTATTTTCAAATTTGAGTATTCCGGTCATGAACAACATGATTCTAGCGAATGGTTTAAAACACTACAGGTTAGTACCTACATGAGACATTCATTTTGACAGTATTGTAAAGTTTAATATTAGACGTTGATAGTGGTTCCCAACGTACTAACTTCAAGATTCAACATGCTTGGCAAATCACTATCATATGTGGAGGAATTTGAATGCAAAATGTTTTAAATTTTTGTCTTTGTGTAACTTAAACCAAGATCATATGGAAAACCTGCTTTGCCATATTAGGCAACATCACGACGTGCATTCCTGATGGGCAATCACGACGTGCATTCCTGGCGGGCAATCGCGTCTCTTCCAGATATCTTACGAATCCGGCACCTTCTCCGTTAAAAAGGGAAATTTGCATGTCCAACCCATCAGGTGTGGCACGCTGCCTTCTTATGCAGACTTTCATCCCAGACAAGTTTTGCAGATGGGTAACTGACCTTCTCGCTGGCGGCAAGATATCCAACGTAATTGACGAGTTTTCCTCTTCATCCCACAACGTCAACGGGGGTGTTCCACAGGGATCGGTCTTGGCTCCAATACTATTCCTCTTACATATCAACGACCTCCTTTCATGTACGGCCAACCCAATCGACAGCTTTGCAGATGACCGCACTCTACATGCACGAATTCAGAGCCGATATCTGCTTGTGAGCTGGAAAAAAGAAGACTAGCGGCGACTCCCTCTCTGACGAGAGACCGAGACAACATTGTTGAGTCCCCACTGCTTGGGGACGCAACAATATTGTACAATTTAATGCTCCAAAACACAGTATTGTACCTTGACGAACAAACAACGTAATAGCGCTCATCCGGTTTCGATGGATGGCCGAGTTCTGCCTGAGAGCCGTTCGGCAACACATCTCGTCAATAGCGGTAGCTGCTGGGAAAAAGCTACCTATTTGTTAAGGGCCAAGAAGTACTTTTCTCCGCATGACCTCCATAAATCTATACAAGGCCAGATAGGACCTAACCTCGAGCATTGCTCGCATGTTTGGGCAGCTATCGCACCGACTACATTATCCATGCTCGATGCTGTTCAAAGGAGAGCTGACCGACAGCTCGATGACTTCATCTCTAACGGACAGTCTCGGGATCTTTTCGCACCGGCGAGCCGTCGGCCTTTGGAACACAGAGTTCTCCTCCATGATGTCGCCGCGCGACGTGCCTGCTAGACAGACCCGCCTAAGTTCGGTCCCCCATCCTAACCGTATCGAACTTCGTACATCTAGGACTCGCCGATACGATCGCTCCTTTGTCCAGAGGGTGTCTAGATTATAGAACAATTTATAAGAACAAGCTTTTCCCAGTTCTACTAACCTTAGGCAGTTCAAAAATCGGTTAAAAAAACGCAGGTCACTTTATGCGCTAGAAGATACAAAAATAAATTGCAAACTACATTTCCATTATTTTGATATAAGAAACCTCACAATCAAGCTTGAGTTGTGGTTGAGCAGCTTTGCAACCTCAACAGTGTGTTTAAGATGGAATTGAACAAGAATCACAAAGAGGTGGAAACTACCACTTACAAATAGTTCGCCAAAGCTTGATCCATCTGCGGCCTGTACGTCAAAAATGAAAGGCCCCTACGCTTCTCACCAATACTGAATGCCAATTGTGCTACTCTCAAGGCGTACTATGCAAAAATTGCATAAGTAAATACAGGCAGAACTCAATCTGTTCCATCTCTGTGACCATGACGAACAGTTATACAACGTTGTTTCATGCTACCTACGCCGAAATATTTGTATTGTTGCCACTTCTTTGCGCACTACATATTGAGTTTTTCAGTAGACTATATCCGCTGGATTGCTTTTCGTTGTCAATCTGCAAAACTAGACTTATACCGTACGGGTGGCCATGGTCACAGCAAACATAGGTATTCAGTTCAGCCAAAAACTGTTTTCTATGCGACGCCGATGCACATGCACAGAACAGCATGATTTTAGCGGTGACCTTTATTTTCAGCTACTCGTTTATTCAGTAAACAACACAACACCTGGAACGAACCGAATGGAATGAAATGAAATGTATCACGTGAACCCCGCGTGCTAATCTGGCAGGATTCTTTAACCATAAACCGGGGGCCTGCAGCGAAAAAACACACGTAAGACACGTTTCTGATGTCGGTGAACGTGTATGCAATTTTATACCTAATACTGCATTTGGTCACGAAATACATGGTGTGACGCGAAAGCCATCAAGTACCTATGTTTTACCTATAGGCCTTTGCCATTTGTAGGTATGGTTCGTAATAGAATCTTTGCCCATTTGTCATTGTCTTACGCATGTTAGTCGAATCTATTAGTTCTGAATCAAATCCAAGCGAATAACCAAAATTTCTGTGTTATGTGCCGCGGTTATAATATGGTTCAAGATGACACACGGGTTGATGACGTCAGTTACACGAATCGCTTGAACGCGTTGGTTTTAACCGCGGTTTTGTTGCAAGTTGTTTATTTTAGAAAAGCGCGTATATAATCTCTGATTATTTTTATTATTACTTAATAATCGGTGCTTTTTCGTCTGCAACTGTATATGGAAAGTTTAAATAAGAAACCTTTCATAATATTCATGGGAGAAATGTTTTTTTAGATTTTTTTTTAATGATGGAACCATGGCTTTGTAGCTATGATAACTTTCAATTCTCTAAATTTTTCCGCATGTCAAAGAAAACATTTATTGATTCAGCAGAAATGATGAAAAAAGAAATTAGCAAAACCGTATACAGGTGGATATCATCTAGTGAGTTTATATGGCCATATTTTAATATTCTTGTGGTATATGGCTACACAGGATACTTTGTTAAGCATAGGAACTACATTTAAAGTGTCCTCAACAACCGTAATGAGTATAACTAATAAGGTGTTCCAATTTATGGTAAAAATGAAGCTGAAGTACAATAACAATATCCAATACCCGGCAAAATTCTAACTTGTCACATTTCAAATAATAACCAGAAATATAAAACTACTCTTGAGTTGGGTAAATACCACAATTTTGCGGTGATAACTATGACATATAACAGCTGATTCGTGACGTCACGGATCTTATAACCAAACTGATAACTACACTCGCTTGAACGGATTGGTAAATACCAACCCAAAATGGTAAATACCATTTCCATTTGGTTATCCGCTTGAATTTGATTCTGGTTGCCCAATTACCAGAAAACAGACAATTTAAAAAAATTAAGGAAAGAAGCAGGCTAACAAATAAAGGAGTAGTGTATCGGTTTAAGAAAAAATGGTTGCTTAGTAATAATATAAATTCTGAAAGTAATTCTTAGATAATTTTCCCATGAAAAAGTCCAGTTGCTTATTAAGCTTATGAGTCGATTCTTGAATTCAAGTTGTTAAAAAAAGTCAATGTAGCACCTGAAACTTAGGCTGTGGCTTTCATGCTGATAATCCTCCGATGTAGGGCCACCAAAGAAAACCATATAGATGTTTGAATTACTGTTTAATGGGGGAGGTTTATTATACGAGCATACAATTATTGATGTCTGTTGGAAGTATACAAATAGTACAAAGGACGTTCTAAAAAGAAACACCTAGATAGAAAAATAGCACCTTGTGAACCTCTCATCATATTCCAGATCTCCATTCTTATTTTCAGTGACAACAAAACAATATAGTTTCGAAATGGTTTCGGTTTCATTCCTATTTGAAAAATACATCAAAAACTTTATTTATTAGCTTAGTCGTCTAAGGACAATGGATAGACATCATAGTTCCATAAAATTGAGGCTAACAACTACAAAACGCATGTATCGTATAAATATTGAGCAGACACAGTTTATGACCTTCAGAACACTATCCAAGTCTAAATACTTTTTAATCTGTTATGATTTCATTGAAAGTAATCTGACAGGCAATTCAGCACCTAACGATCAGTGTCTGGGTAAGGTTAATCAAATCTTCATGGCTGTCTCGTCCTCTATCAACATCAAACACAAATTCGGATTATTAAGCATAACTGTTATACGGTTAGAATCACGCGTTCATCATCTGGCATATAAAAATGTCACAGAGTTAATTATACCAAATCTATTTGAGATCTTATAAAACGTAAGTTGATAAAACATAATAACCATCTGCCAAATTACTCTGCTGGTATAAAGGTCAAAATGCCCAAAGCAAACAGAAATATTAGTGGATTAGGATTTATCTTTATTTTACTACATGATGAGGATGTCAGTGCTCAGTGTTTTTCAAGAATGCCTCTTCCCTGCTTTATTTTCTAGGCGGGTTTTCGGATTGTTGAAATTGATGCATAAATACTATATTCTAGCAGTTTAAAACAATATGTCATATGATACTTCATTGCAAAGCTTCTTAGTTTATATTTCTAGAGTATTAATCTGCTGTCTTTTGAAATGTCGAACTGGAGACTGCCAAAGTTCAACGTCTTTTTGACAGAATTTCTTTTAAGTCAACAACTAATCACCAACCAATCATTATTTTTTTGGAAGTGTCTTTGTGACATACAGATATCTAAATACAAAATATGGTATTGTAATTGTCATTTTGAGCTAGACTTTGAACAAGCCACCGTGGTGACCAAAACGTCAGTAAATAGTGATTTCATGGCTTCTTTTGGCTCGAAAAACAAGGAGCTCTATCAGATTGAAATTCACATAAGTTGTAGATGTTACATTAATATATGGAACATTTCTTTTAAGAAGATTGATGGATCCTTTATTTTTTTAAATGGTATGTTGAGCGTTTACGAGCGTTTTGATTGGTGCTTGTTGAGTTATAAGCGATTCAATGAATAAAAATGCTAAAGATTGTATTCTAGAGTTATAAAGTACTACTAAAAGACCTTCATAACGAGATATCACGTGTCCTCTGTTCCACTGCAAAAATGTTCCTAGATGGTGTTCCTCCGCTATCTTGAAGTTTCCAACTGTCATGTTTACGGTAAAGTATAGTATTCATGTTTCAAAGTATTTGAATTTAATAAATTGATTAATGATATAAAACATTCTTCAAATTTAAAAATCTTAAATGTGAAATTAAAAAATTCTTTATGGGTTCCAAAAGCTATAGCGATGTAATTTTATTAGACAAGAGTGTAAAGTTACAGAAAATTGTGTAAAAGAATGATTATACAAAATTGACATTGTAGCATCAATGCCACGTAAATCGTCAACAAACAAACAAAAACTTTATCAAACCGTGTACCAGCTTGTTATGCTCAAAAAAAGTACGATAGTATCTTTTTGAAAAGTACTGTATGGGAGTAATACAGAGCAGCACGTTGTCCATGATACAACTGAAATGCTTGGATGCTGCAGCTAATAATGAACGTTCTTCGAAACTCTCAGTAAGGACCTATTGTTATGCGAATATCTTAAGTAGAGGCTTAACCAGACTTCTGGGGTGGAAGGGATTAAGCTCATCTCAATTTTATTTTTGAATAGGCTGGTTAATACCGGTACTGCTGACTGGAAGAAGGGAATCGATTTAGATTCTAAATTATCATAACTAGACGTATCAAGTGGATACTGGTATATGGAACGGAAATACCAATTACATTGCTTGAAAAACACGCACTAACGCAATGACCAAATGCTACTTATCTCATTAAAACAATGTAAAACATATGAAGACAATCAAGCCAACCCTTTTGTTTACAGCTTGCTCAAATAACTGTAATTTTGCGATAACAAAATGTAGTAGTCTAATTGCAAGATCTTATTTTACTTCGTGCTTCATATCACGTATCATCCATCACATTTTCCTTCCATATTTATATTCAAAGCTGATTTATTCCAACAAAGAACTTCACAACGTTTCGGGTGCGCTAGTTATGTAGTGCTTCGGAATAGGATGAAGTGATTCAAGAACCACAAAAAAGATTCACATGATACGCAAATCAGTTTTGTCAGCAAACATGTGTGAAAGATAATTTCTTGATAATTTGTTTTTGGTACAAAGTTGAATACACTAGTTATTTACTCTAAGAGCAAAGCGCCACCTTATCTACCCTTTTCGGAAGTATATTGAAATGAGAAGCAATAGTTTTGATAAATCTATCTAGCATGTTTAAAATAATACAAACTATGCTGCAAATACTTAAAAATGCCTTCGTGAAAATCACAAGATACATTAACAAGCAATAATACTAATCATGCCTTCCAACCTAATGTTGTGTACCGACATTTCTTGTGTAATATCTACACTGAAACTTAACAGATGTATTAAAAGTATTCTGGTATTTTTGGGAGGTTTCATTAAGAGACTACTCTGCAATGTGGAATCTACATAAATTTGCTATGATAAGTAAGTAGAGATAATATGCACGCCTTATAAAGCGAGAATATATATACCTAGTCTCCGTTGTGCTATAGCGCTGCTCCAAACACTCGAAAAGACATTTAAAATTTGCTTTTCTAGTAAAATAACCTTTATACATCTTATAACCATTTGGAGTAGGAGACTTCGTGTAAATAATTGCAAATCATTTTAATTACTTTCCTATTGTTCGCAACTAGATGGAAAACTGATGATCACTACCTACCAGTGGTTTCACCACCAATACCATTTTGTTATTAAATATTAAAGGTGTAAACTATCTAAAGAGAAGCTCAGTAAAAAAGGGCTTTTGAATATATTTATATTTATTTTAAGCCGGGATATCACAACGCTTCTATTAAAGTTAAATTCTTTGCATTTAAAATAAACTGCAATAGGATACTGCATACCTTAAGCTGATACCTTGGAGTTTACACAACGACATCACTGATACTTGAGTTGGCAGATTACACGCCTTGGAAGAGTAGTAAAATCGATAGTACCAAAAACCAATTTCAGAAAATTCTATTCTAAACATACTAAAAAACTCATGTAATAGATTCTGCTAAATATAAACCAAGCATCAAAATAAGTAGAGGAGTAAACAGATATCTCGCGAACATTCATATCAGTCCATAAAACATGCAACAATGAATCATTGAATGTCGCTTTCGGAACTTTCCAGAGTTTTCCTCTATTGACTAGCCTGCATATTAATATAGCTTAATAATATATAATGAGCGATAACATGATCATAGTAGAAAATATGATAATTTATCAGTTTGTTTGGAAATACACTGGCAATATTTAAAAGAACTGGACAAGTCTCATATCAAGTTTCAATGTTCGCGAGTCTTTTTGAAGCTTACCTCGAAATTTCAAAACCCTGCCAGTCTTTATTCTTTGGCTAGCTTAGGGCAGATAGTGATGAATGATGGGATTTTCAATCTTGCAAAGCATTTTACCATCTCATCCAGCAAATTTCTACAGGGGTCCAATAGAACAAGCTAGTACAGAGGATTAAATATTGCCGAATAGCCGAGAGACAGGTGAACACACAAAATAAAATTATTTTTAGTGATTATGTGAACTGTCGAGAAAAATTCGAAATTTCTCGCCTTTAGAATATTTTCCATACCTGCTGACGTGGAAAGCAAAAAGCGAAAGGGAAGCACATTCCCATTACTCCATCTCGGTGAGCCCTGTCTGAACCCTGTAGAGATGCTGGTCACTGCATAATTTGCAGTATCAATTTCAATTTCAATGAAATTTTCAAATTCCAATGAGATGTGTTGTATACTTTTATTTTAACTTCTTAAGTGGCTATGACCTATAAATCCGGATTTCCAAATTCTAGTTACAGTGACTGACGGATATAATCGCGACCAGATTTTCCTTTGGGCGTTTAATGGCTATGCCGAATATAGTCATGTGCGAGGGTTCACACCGTGGTCGAATCTCGTATGGATGCGCCGGTGCGGAAAAAGACGCGCTTTTTTGTCTCTACCGATATCGTTCGTCATTGCCCTTGTGCCCTTATGGCACATGCTGCAGTATTTATGTACTATTATAAATGTCTGTGTTTTGTTGGTTTAGTTTATTGAAAATATTAAATATGTCGAAACCATAATACAAACTGTATTTTCCCGTAGATATATCATGGAAACGCCATTTTTTCCAAAAGTTATGAGCAAAAGAAGATTCCACTTACTGATAAAATTTGTACACTCTGTTGATAACAAGAATAAATGTATATAAATAATGTCAAAAGCTTGCTAAAATTTTGTGAGTTTTGAATCATTTGAAACATTTATGTCCACTTATATACCCAATGGATGAATCTTTGATAGGTTGAAAAGGCAGGCTAACTTGGAAACAATATATTCCATCAAAACGGAAGATGCTTGGAATGAAAATATTTGCATTATGTAAAAGTTCAATTTTACAATATACATCGGCTCTGACACTTACTAGTAGAAAAGTATTCAGAAGAACACCAGTGACTGCTAGGATAGTCCTCTCTCTAACGGATCACCCACTAGGAAAATGTTATCGACTAGAACCAATTTTGTATGACAGTAAGAATAAGATTAAATAGAAAATGCCCACTGACATAATAAAGAAACTTTCTAAGGTTGAGACTGTCGCTCGTTATAGAGAAAAAATTATGGGTCAAAAATGGTGAGATAAGAAAGACGTCCTTATGTTAAAAACAATACATGACGAAAGCATGGGAACATTTAAAAAAAAGGACCGGCGATGTTGAAAAACCCCAGTGTATTCTGGAGTACAATAGTAAAATGGACGGCGTAGACCTAACTTATAATTACTTGCATTTTTAAGTTTAAGGAACTACCAGAAGCAGAATGAAACAACTCTATATCAAGATATTTTGTCATTTTTTGAGTGTGACGACTCTGAATTTCTACCACATTTACAAAAAAATCTGTAAAAACGTTAAAAACGCTAAACTTTCTGATAGAACTTGGCGAAAAACTAGTAGACAAATATAACCAATGCATAGGTCTTCAAATGCCCCATTACCGAGTCGCAGGGCATTGAAGTTATAATTTTGGAAAAATTAAAATTACATCTTCCGAGTACCTATATTAAGATATTGGCCTAAAATATAGATCATAGTTAATACGTACAACGATGTTCATGGCTCATATAGACCAATAGAGGTTAAATCCAAAATAAAAAGGAAAATTATTTTTTACTCTACTGGTTCTTTTGAAATATGTCTTTTGAGAAATGTTTGTTTTTGAGAAAAATTATCTTGGACATTTGAGGTAAAATCGGAATAAAAAACGCTGATATCAATGAAGTTTGTCATTCAAAATTGTATGCAGTCTATTAGTAGAGTAATCCTATCTCACTATACTGTTACTTGAAAAAACGAAGTTTGAGCTTTTTTATTTTTTAATTTTTTGCTCCGTAGCTCCGCCGTCACTAGACAGGCTTTCAAAAACCACAAAGCCTCGAGTGAAAATTTCATCAAAATCCGAGAGACGGATCAGCGGACAGACTGACAGGCTGACAGATCGACAGACCGACAAGCAGACAGAAAGAGGCAAATTGATAAATAAGAGTCGATGAGAGAAAGTACAAAAGTAGGGGACGTTGCAAAATTAAGATTTAAATTTACCGGCCACAATATAAAACAAAAAGAGGATCAATGGAAGAGTGGACAAGAACTGAGGAGGCCTCTATGTAGACAGATGTACTGAAGAAGGCCAATTAGATGGATGGATAAAATAATGAATGAACAAAGAAGAGATACAAAGCCATTGGCGGCTGCATACTTTGGAATGTCATCAGAAGTTAATAATTTTGGGTATGGGTACCGCGCCATTCCTTGCATGGACGCAAATTGAAGAGTCGATTTATTCCAAAATTGGGAATTCTATCTACGTTCTGACTTAATTCATAAATATTGTTACACGCTTAATATTGGTAATAAGGAAGTACCAGCAAAAGAATTTTTGACTAAAATTTAGACGTGCTTAATAGCCTGCTAATTTGCATCTGTCTACTTGATATGATGGACATTTCGTGATTAATGGGATCCTGGTCTATATTTGCTATTGTTATTCCTTTTGTTTATTGTCTATATGTGCAGTAAATCAGAATCCTATCCAATGTATCGGCTTCCATATCACCATTTTTGTATCGGACAACAGAAATTCGCTCTAGTTTGCAATTTGAGATAAGCGGCTTGCTTTCTTGGAAGTATGGAAACAAGCCATATGTGATTGAATTAACGTAAAGATTCTTATCCTCTGACGTTGTTCTACTTAAATGTATTATTTTGTTATTCAATCGCTAATGGTAAAAAAATGTTCGCGGTCGAAAACTAGGAGTCATCTCTACTGAGGCGACAACAATTTTTATTCCAAATGCGATTCAGTCTAGAAAAATTTCAGGAAGAATGCAACAATATCATTACTAATACCAGACTGTATGAAATCTAAATACCACGAGATTTTAAAAATCATTCTAAGTCATTCCAAAAACAATATACAGATACCGCTTTTTAGTTAATGTGACGAAGAACTTGACTTTTCTACTGCCATGGACACGCTATAAAGAAGTTAAAGACAGTAGTTGAAGCTGCAGCATCCCAGAATTGTGAACAGTGCTTCAGGCAGTGTCTTATCATGACCTGGTACAGTCTGAGGACATTTGATTTCAAAAGTATTTATTATAGTCGGAGAGCTAGTAACACACGTTTCATGAAGTGTTTGATGCACCTTAAAATTTTGTGTTATAGTATCTATTGGATAGATGAGCAGGTAAGCAAGTGTTGGCTTGCCCCACCTGGGGACACCAGGTACTGCGTATAAAAAAATTGCCCAAGGAAAGTGTTTGTTTCAGAGACCAACCAGCAGAAATTAAAATTTAACATCTCATAAAACACAAAAATTAATAAGGCAGACACTTCTGAGGGGGTTAGCATTTAATAAAAACACCTCCAAGTATTTTTTTAAATACAAAATGTAGTGTTTTATTCACGCTGACATTATAAAAGTGTTCTTAATTTCATATTATAAAAAGTAATTACAAAGAGGCAGACACTTTTTTGGGGTTTATTGGAAAACATGAAAGTAAATATTAATTTCAATAAAGAGAGAGAGAGAGTGACAGGCAGCGCGTTGTCGTGGATGTGAGTGACAGCACTGATTACCGGCGTAGCTACGGTCTTTCTCTGCGCTCTCATTGGCTGTTGGTTACGTGTTCTTTTACAGCCGTACTGACTACACATTTTTAAATTCAATTTTAAAGTAACATAAAAATATGGATATTCTGATTAATAAGTTATTTTTAAACTTTTAATCTCTCAAGGTAGTAGAATAGTACAATAATAATAATAATGAAAGAAATTGCATTAACAGTTTATCACATTTAAGAAAAAAATAGTTTCTGGTTGGGATTAGCATTAAAAATCCTATGGTTAGTGTTAATGAGAAGTTTTATTCATTTATTATAATGTACCTATATAGACAGTACAGCTGTACAAGAACACGTGACCAACAGCCAATGAGAGCCCGGAGAAAGACCGTGGCTACGCGGGTAATCGGTGCTCTCACTCACATCCACGACTACCCGCTGCCTGTTTCTCTCTATTGAAATTAATACTTATTTTCATGTTTTCCAATAATTAAACTCCAAAAAAGTGTCTGCCTTTTTGTAATTATTTTTTATAATATGAAATCAAGACACTGTTAAAATGTCAGCGTGAATAAAACACTTCATTTTGTATTAAAAAAGCAAATTGGAGGTGTTTTTATTGAATGTTAACCCCCTCAAAAGTGTCTGCCTTATTAATTTTTGTGTTTTATGAGATTTTAAATTTCAATTTCAGCTTGTTGGTCTCTGAAACAAATACTGTTTTTGGGCAATTTTTTTTACTCCTTTCTCCTAGGTATGTGCAGTACCTGGTAGCCCCAGGTAGGGCAAGTCAACACTTGCTTACCTGCTCATCTATCCAATAGATACTATAACACAAAACTTTAACGTGCATCAAACACTTCATGGAACGTGTGTTAGTAGCTCTTGGACTATTACCTCTAACAGATATCCTAGCTCATTCGTTAGCACTAAATTATGTTTTACTAGATACAAACTGATTTTCAAAAAGGTCCCCCTTCTCTTTCGGAATAGATCACATTAGCAAACTGAAATTGCGGGTAATGACGTTGATGCATGGATACTGTATTTTGGCGTCAAAGTGACAGTTGAAAATTTCAAGATAGCGGCTGGCCTGGCTAAATAGAGCGGTGAGTCTTAAGATAACTCATTTTCAACCGCATTATAGGTACTTTACGACCCTAGAATATAAATCACTTTCTTTCAAAATGTCGGGCTGTCAAGGTTGAGCGTTTTTGTACACTGGCTCGTTTCTAATGCAACAACCAATCATTTAATGCTTCTTCTATCGGAAGGTTTTTTCCAAGTATGTAATAAATTATGCTACAAGATGGCGCCTAGCTGCTATCTTGAAATTCTCAAGTATTATTCTCACGTGAAAATATAGTATACATGCATCAATTCCATCATCCCGCATTTCAGCTTGCTAACTTGACTCATTAAAAAAAAAAGAAGAGGAGAACTTTCTGAAAAGCACTGCTTTTTGTGTTGTTCCACAATTTAATTGCAACATGTTGTGTGAAAAATTTATTGTGAATATTTCCTTCCATGCTAAACGTATAACTCATACATTTTCTCCAAGAATATGTTTAGCTATTTGATTATGTAATCAGAAAAATTCTGGGGGGAATTCCTCTAATTGGTCAGGATACATGATTCATTTGGGTAAGTGGTTATGATTTACAGTTATACAGTTGTTTACTAGTCGTCTTTAGTGAATCATTCCGTTGTGAAAGTCATCTCACTAAATCCAACATTCATCATCTAAAAGAATAACAGAACAAAATTTTCAAAATGAGCAGTTTTTATTAGCAAAAATCACAGATGAAGCACCGCAGTCAAAATGACTCCAGCTTTAATGTGACGCTCCATTCTTCTCCTTGCGTAGATTGCTGAACACTTTCAAATACACATCCAAGCTCTTATTGAGTAACGTAGGTATTATTACAACCAGCAATCTTCCATATTTTTTCTAAGGCACCATCTCCCTATATATTTGATAGAAGCCCATGAGAAACTCTACTGAAGTTATTTGACTAAAAGAGGAATGACCCGGATATATTTTTTCTAGTCACTTCGTATAGTCTTTGTGGACTCAGAAGCTTCACAAATAAATCATGCTAGTATAAAGTTATTTTAGAAAAAACAACTGTTCAATTCCTATCTTTGAAATGGAACGATTCTTCGAAAATGGTCAAAGGACAACATAGTTGTGGAGTAGTAGAAACACTTTACTATAATGTACATAAAGGATCATTTCTTTTGGAGTCACTCTGTCAACAAAAGGTCAAAACTTTATTTTTGGTTTAGATCCTTGGGCACATGTATTGTGGAAAACACGAACTATTTATGTACCGTCTTGCTTATTTCTTTAATAAACGTTTAGTCAGGATTTGTTTATATTTTTGAAATACCATATTCATAGTACCACGTCTAATGTGTATTCAAATTTGATTTAGCAGTAAATGATTTTTGGAAGGGTATAGGGATTATCATTGATCTTTGAAAGTTCTGAAGCTTATGCAATTTTTTAAATACAATTGATATAATAACAAAACAACATGCTAATTTTTAATAATCCATTACCTCAATCAACAACAATATCACCTTTTGTGTAAATGGATTTTTTTGTCTAAAAAATTTAATTAAATTGTGTATTGGGCAGTAAAATCGTGCATATAGGTATTCATGAAAATGAAAACATTTATCGAATACAAATTATTGTGCATGACTTAATAGTTTTCATTCATTCACCGCGTGATTTCTATGGAATTGAACATATACTTACTCGTATATCTTGAAGTAAACAAAGCTTTATAATTTACAGCCATTGCATAAATCGCATTTCAATACACCTGCGAACAACTTGCGTATTTATTTTCACAGAATATAATATCCGTGCTATCGTTTTCTTCACTGACGCAATCGCGTTGGCAGAGCCTAAAAATAGTAACAAGTGTCTCAAAAGGTTTTTGAATGAATTCATCCTTTCCTCATCATTGGTTATCTATCTCACTATTTCAAGCTTCCATAGGTAGTCAAATAATCCTTAGGATGCGATTAGGTCAGCCCACAGTTAATGGAGTTCCAAACATATTTGACTTTCTTAAAAATGTCACTCATTTAGGCCGGAATGTCTGTCTGTTTGTCCGCTAATCCTTGGCTCCTCTATCACTTGGAAAGAACCAGTCGAATTTTGATGAAATGTTCACACGAGGTTACTACTATTCCAAAGACAAGAAAGCTTTATAGTTTTTGAAAAAGTAAAAAAATAAAAATCGCTCAACGTCGTTGTCTGATGTTTCAGGGGATTCAGATCATTCTTGAAAAAGATTTTACGGGGTGAAAAATTGGGAGAAGGGGTGGCTGTAGGGAGGTGGGGTAGGGTATATCTCAATTTTTTGTTAGTAGTTTACTTATACGCCGCCAGCCTTGGTGATCCTCCGCACCTTTTAGACATATTTCACTCATGATAGATTTCTCCGTACATTTATCGTTATCCGTGAGTAGCAGTCGACTTCCGCTGCTCGACTGGATGTGAACCGATCGCCTGATATAGACATAGTATCGATCATCGATCAGGGAGAGGGCCATCCAACGATAAGAGATAATTTTTGTACGTAACTGCCTCCAAAACGTTTAAACAGTCCTAAAATTGTCCAAAAATATAGTAAATATACAAATTTTAGTTGTATGTGTTTGTTTGACTAACTTGATCCGTTATTTTTTTGTTATACATGTTCGTAGGTAACTATTCTTCTCAGAAGGGTCCAACTTGTGCCGGACATAATTCTTTATGAACGGATGACAGCGTTGCGTAGGAAGTGCAGTCAATCTACTTGGCAGCGTTTTTTGTTGTTTTGTACAATTACAATTTGCTATAGTTGTCGATTACAAGTTGCAATTGACTTCAGTTTACAGTTACAAATTGCAATTAACTATAATTAGTTACAAAATTGCAGTTAGCTATAATTGTCAGCAAGTATAAGTTGCTTTCAGGTACAATTTACAGCTGTTATGTTTAACTGAAGTTTTACCAATAGTTATAGCATTATCAGTTAGTTAGAACTTATAGCTGATAATTGTATCTTAGTGCAACTTGCAACTTGTAACTGTCCATTTTGTAGATAGCTAATTATCACACTGAGAACAATTTATTATAGCCAATTGCAACCTGTATCTGAACATTATAGCTGAGGGTCATGTATAACTGACAATTATAATTGAAATATACCGAGAATTCCGTACTTCAATGGGCATGTTTGTAGGTAGTATGGAATATGCAAAATGAGTCAGCACGTAAATCAGCGAATAAACTGTTTCGGGTCGGTAACATCGTAATTTGAAATTTATTTCTAAAAGTAAATACACAACATAAAAAATGTCACTATATTAAAAAAAGATTATGAATATAACAACCATACGACTTTGTTAATATATAAATTAAATCAAATCAAAGTCATTGTGTAGTAACTTATTTTCTTATTAAAGTTATTTATTTGCAAAATGTGTGGAATTTGGTTGATTAATACAACCAACCATTCAAAGGTTTGGTCGTTTTATCCGTCATGTCTATGGTTCATTTTTAGTTGCTTAGAAAGTTAGTAGATTTCATTGTTTGACTTTGGCAATAATAGCTTTTTTAGGTTTAGTAACCCTCCCTTAGGTCAAACAGTCTATTAAGATCGTGGGCGTAATGTTTATTTGTACACGGTTTGTTGTTGCAGTTCTTGGACTTGGTCGAGTCTAGGTTCCACGTCAAAACTGTGAGTACAATATTTGAAGTTATTATTTGTATTTAGTTGTAGCTGGCAAATTTCGTCAGAAATCGTGTAAATTAGCTAACAATATAGACCAAATTTAAATTTAGGTGAACCATGGTCCAAAATAGTCACAATAAGAATGTGATAATAAAAAGAAAAGACTAACGAACTGTCACCCAGAAGATAGATAAACCAAATTTATACTGTTGTACTGAAGAAGATCATCTTTGTTTCTCTGTGATTGATGCGTTTACTGCAGTATAAGTAGAAGATCTGTCAATATATGCGGTTTTATTGGCTAGATAAGCATAGGGGATTAGATAATTATTGGACATCTAAATGCAAGTTGGTCGTAGTGTTGTTCAAAAGTGCATAAGTGAGTAAGTGCCCTATAGTCTGTCACGTGCCAAAATGACGTAACCTTTTTTTTACTATTTTGACCACTCACTAGTAATTTGAATTACCCTTTATTAATGATATAGTGCCCATAGGAGGCCAAAACCATTTTAAGTGACTTTCTTTTGGTAAATTTCATAGTTTATTGATTGTATAATTTCACAGGTATTATATCTTTCTTTCTTAGTGATTCAGTATTGTGTTGAAAAAAAAAACTCTGTGGTTTTTCTCCGTTACTTGGTTTCCTGTTTCCTGTTGGAAGTATCTTCTCCAAGGCCACTCATTGAACCTTCCTTCATACAGTTAGGTATTTCGTGTCAGTCACTTTCCTCCTGAGATTGTGGTGTGAGCGCCGTTTGCTTAATTTCCAGATAGTATCTTGTTTTATTTGCTCCCCTTGTACTGTTAATTAGGTAACGTCATAACTGTTAGATTCTTGTTTTTGTGTGGTTGGTCAAGCAAAAAAAGTTCCAACTAACATCTTGGGGATTTGTGGCTTAGTTTGTCATAAGTCACTGACGCTCTTAACCGCCCTACTCTCCGCTTTATTGAGCTAGGGCTTAAATTTGCACGCCAGTTGAACCTCTGTTTTGCGTTGACCCACCATTTGATTTTATTTATCATATTTTATTAATTTATTTATTAATTTAAGAAAAAAAAAAGAAAAAGAGGAATCCCACCACCTTTTCCTTTTATTCGTAAAAAAAGGCGTGGCAAGTCAGTCGTTCCTACAATAAATGTGACAGCGTACTATTCTGAGGTTATGTCTCAAATATCTATTTGCATCAAATTGTTTGTACTTTAGATTTATATAATCTGTTTTATCAGCCTGAAATTTCCTACAATTCAAAAACAAAACATAACTTCGCAATGGGATAGTGCTGACGCTGACCCGGAAAAGGTAAAATTTAGAAATAGCCCAGTTTTTCTGAAGGGGAGAAAAGACTATGACAATCAAGGAGGCCATAAAGGCGTCCTACAATTGTAGGAACGACTGACGATACGGCTCTTAGTAAGCAATATTTAATATAATAAACATGATATCAAGCCCGGTGACGTAGTGGTTAACGTTGTGCGTCTACTAACTATTGGCGTGTTATGATTGTCCGTAGGCTAAAGACGATCTCAGACCATCCATTGGATGGATCTCTGAGGTGGGGCTATAATGTGTGGATGTCACCATGTAAACGTGTTCACCCACTGGAGAATGTGACCAACAAAGGGAATACTTAAAAGTGGCCTAAGGGCCGTATCGTCAGTCGTCCCTACAATTGTAGGGCGCGTTTATGGCCTCCTTGATTGTCATACTCCTTTCTCTCCTTCAAAAATTTCTAGATTACACTTGTCCCGTATCAGCTTGAGCGCTCTCCTATTGTGCAGATATGTTTTCTTTTTAAATTGTAGGACATTTCAGGCTGATAAAAAATGATATAACTCAAAAGCAAGCACAATTTGATGTAAATAGATGTTTGTGACATAACCTCAAAATAGAGTTCTGACACGGAGAAGTAGAAAACTATGACAATCAAGGAGGCCATAAAGGCGCCCTATAATTGCAGAGGCCCGTATCGTCAGTCGTCCCTACAATTGTAGGGCGCGTTTATGGCCTTCTTGATTGTCATACTCCTTTCCTTCCTTCGAAAATTTCTAGATTACACTTGTCCCATGTCAGCGTCAGCGCTCTCCTATTGTGAAGATATATTTTCTTTTTGAATTGTAGGAAATTTCAGGCTGATAAAATATGATATAACTCAAAAGCAAGCACAATTTGATGGAAATAGATGTTTGTGACATAACCTCAAAATAGAGTTCGGACACGGAGAAGTAGAAAAATATGACAATCAAGGAGGCCATAAAGGCGCCCTACAATTGTAGAGGTCCGTATCGTCAGTCGTCCCTACAATTGTAGGGCGCGTTTATGGCCTCCTTGATTATCATACTCCTTTGCCTCCATCGAAAATTTCTAGATTACACTTGTCCCGTGTCAGCGTCAGTGCTCTCCTATTATGAAGATATGTTTTCTTTTTGAATTGTAAGAAATTTCAGGCTGATAAAACATGATATAACTCAAAAGCAAGCACAATTTGATGCAAATAGATGTTTGTGAGATAACCTCAAAATGGAGCGCTGACAGGGAGAAGTAGAAAACTATGACAATCAAGGAGGCCATAAAGGCGCCCTACAATTGTAGGGACGACTGACGATACGGGCCTTAGTCATATAGATAACAAGTGACTACTATTCGCCAGACTACATGAGTTCTTTAGACACCCTGTTGCACATGTAGGTAAATGCAAATTGGCCAAAGTGTTGGCTAAAACAGAGTCACTGCGTTAAGTATTATTGATAACAAGACGCTACTACTCGCCAGACCGCCAGACGACTTATAACATGGACTCACGCGAACATGTGGACGTCTAGTTGAAAACCGGTCATGCCGTTGTCAAAAACTGTGTTGAAGTGCGATCATTTTAAAAACGAGACATGACCATCCACTAGCTGGTAATACAGAGTCTTGTGGAGAATTGTTGAATATTATCTAGTTACAAATTGGTCATAGTGTAGTCCAAAATTGAGTCAGTGCGTAAGTCTCACTGATAAAAAGCTTCAGCCACGTGACAGGCGCGCACTTTATTTAAGTAACACTGCGCTTCTGAATAGATGCAGTACAAATCGCTTATCGGTATAGTGCGCGTCGTTGTTTATCATTCCGATCGCTCTTACGCTTACAGGTCTATTGGAGTAACGGCTCTCGGGACCACCTCATCATCATCATAATCGATATAAACATTATTGAATTTTGAACTGTTGTGAACACTGTTTTTTTCTGCAATAGCGTACACTCTAAAAGAGGTGAGTGGATTTGTTTATGTTTTAGTAACGTTAGAGAAAATAACATGTTGTCAAACTAGATAGAAGTTTCCTTATAAATACTCATTAGGACTGTCAGCTAATCGGCATTGTCAACGCTAATTCTAGAGGTCCAATAACAGTGATAAGATTTCAAATAGAAACATTATAGAATTACATATAACGATTTGAATAGTGAGCGTGTTTCCTTGCATACATGGTATTATAGTTCAAAATAAGATACAATTACAAATTATACATGTACTTAGTTTTTCCTTAATAATATATCGAAATATCTTTCAACCCTCCATCCCTGAGCTACTCAAGCCTTCAATCAAATATTTGAAAACAGTAAATTAAACAAATAATTGTATTACCTTAAAACTGTTAGTATCCTACTTATTCGGGTGTTTTTATTGGAAGAGGTAAACTTCCCCACAGCTTTATTTTTTATTATAAACCTACAGAAAATGCTATTGTAACTCTACAATACCATTCATCAATTTCGCATTTCTTTGGAAAATATGCTTATAATAACGTGAAATATTTTGAAAATTAAATAACCATATCACAGTTGTTCTAAACGTATCAGTACGATTTGACTAAGTTTAGAATACTATATCGTAGGCCGCGAAGTCCCACGAAGGGCACGTATAAGGTTCAGCCAATACTGTTAATACAAAAAGTAAGAGTATCTATGCTTATTTGAATTTCAAGTAGGTTCTTTCGAATTTTTAAAGAAAACGTGATCCGCCTAACAAAAAATCACAAAGGCCTAGTTGTTATGTTCGCCTCCTAATTAACTTTGCTAAAGTAAGACGAAGAAATTTACACTAATTCCGATGAAGGCCTCACTAATATTATCTGCTACTGTGTTTGCGTCTATTTTGTACACTATAATGACTTTGTATTTATTGTTTAAATTTTTCGAAAATTTAATAAAGCAATAGATTTATATTAAACTATAGCGCATTAGAGTATATTGACGCAACATTTTTTCAGCCAATGTGGTGACGAACTCAAATAACGGAATATATATTTATTTCTATGTCACTTTTGGTATTCTCAATAACGGGCTACTGGAATATTAAACATTTGACTCATCATAATTATTACTCATTATACTCCGCATCATACGCAGTAACACGAAACCTTCAATGCACGAATTAGTTTTTCAGCTTCATCTTCTACTTTATAACGCACTGGAATAATAAAAAAACCTTCAAGCGAAGTAAATTTCCGTTATAGCCTAGTTGTTCTGATACAGGACGATATATAAGTTTTCTAAAGATAATAATTATGAATCGAGTCTGATAATAATTTATTAAAAGAAAGCTTTTCTTGGTCAACGATACGCCTTGACCGTCTATAAAAACATCAGGAAAACAAGGTTGATGACGTTAATGACACACTAACTGTTCGTGATTTTGATGACCTGAAGCTCGTCAAGCACACACATGTCATCTCGAACCACATTATAAAACGAAGTTCAATTGAAAAATATTACAGAATCAACAAATTATAACACAATAAACACAGACCATACAATTTGTCATTAAATTACTTCTCAGATTCTGTTGTTCAGACTTCGCACAGCTGGTTTCCTGGTTACGTAACTCTCGTTATATTCCAGCTGATAGGATACTTACCCTAAGATCCCTTTCATCTCGGAAATACTGCGGCCATCCCTATAACTGGTATCAGCGGTGTTGCCAAGTGTAAAAAGTAAACATCTTTAGATTTACTCTAATAACTATTTTTTCAGGTCTTTCATCTCGTTTTGCTATCTACATATTTGTGTTAAAGTCTATAAGTTATGATGGCAGCAATGAAACTGTATTCAGATCTACTTATATCGAACATTGATGAATTTTTTTCACATACCTACCCTAAAAGATAGGGATGATCACTAAAGTCTATTTATTCAAGAACAATATTAAAATAAAACAATAATCAGCGCGTGATCAGCACGTTGATATATTTCGAGAAACGCGAAGCATAACTGTTATTCGGCACATCTCATATACAGGAGCAATGCTAAATTAGGGTGGTGCATGCAGCCTTGCCGGCCCTGTAACGTGTTTGGCGTCCTGAAGTCCGATCACGCGAAGTATGCATGAATATGTTTGAGGTTAGTTTCCTTCTTCCATAAATGGATTATAATAAAGTGGCGTGCGATACGCTTTGCTGCTCTCTTCCTTCGGTACCAAAGTATATTAGAGTTGCGTGTCACTTATCGGTATCGGGTATTTTGAATGTCACTATATAATCAGATCTTGACTTGAAGTATTGTAAAAAATAGATTACTGTTGATTTATAATATACTAAGTGACATATAAATCCGAACACCCAGTTTAAATGGTTTTATTTTAATAAAAGTTGGTGAATGTATTTATCTTACTGTAAATAACAAGTGAAAAAATTTTCAGCCTTATCAGTTGGACATTCCGGTTTTTATACTGCTTTTTTTTAATTCACTAACGCTCTAAAAATGAATATTTCAGCCGCAGTAAAGAATCAACGTTGGCGGATTTTGGTTCTTGACATCCTTTACGATCGGTTACGATGCCTAGAGTACGGAGACCTGTACGATTTCGTCAACTTAGTGAGTTTGATAGGGACCGTATAGTGGGACTTCGGGAAGCTGTACTTTCTTTTCGCGCAATTGCAGTTAGAGTGCAAAGAAGTGTAGACACTGTGGTTAGGTGTTGTCAGGCATGGCTTCGAGAAGGCCGTACGCAACGAGCAAGGGGCACTGGACGCCGCTGTAGAACAACAGACCGTGAAGATCGCCGCCTAAGATTATTGGCCTTAAGGGACAGTTTCTCCACTACCAGGTCCATTGCAAATGAATGGTTTGCAGAACACGGAAGACCTATTGGCATGCGAAGTGTTTACCGACGAATGAGAAGTTTTGGCTTGTTTTCATACCGGCCACACTGGGTCCTCCCTTTAACTCGAGAACACCGACGTAATCGCCTTGAGTGGTGCAGACAACGGTCACTCTGGGATCAGGAATGGAACAGTATTGTCTTTAGTGACGAGTCTCGATTTTGTTTAGGCATGCACGATGGTCGTGCCAGGGTTAGAAGGCGACGTGGTGAAAGGAGGAATCCACAGTTTTTTGTTGAAAGACATGTTCATCACACTGTTGGAGTTATGGTTTGGGGTGCTATAGCTTATGGTTCCAGGTCACCTTTAATCTTCATCAGAGGTAACATGAATGCGCAGCGTTATATCCACGAAGTTCTAGAACCCCATCTTTTACTCTATCTTGACACCCTGGCAGATCCAACTTTCCAACAAGATAATGCCCGACCACATGTTGCAAGAGTCACAATAGACTTCTTTCAACATAATGCTGTCACATTGTTACCATGGCCACCAAGATCTCCCGACTTATCCCCAATTGAGCACGTGTGGGATATGATGGGTAGGGGATTGCTCAATTTGCAACGTCCTCCTCAGACTATAGAAGCACTTCGAGAGGAGTTGGTGGTTGCCTGGAATGAGATACCACATGAGGACATTGACCACCTGATCAGAAGCATGCCTAGGCGCGTTGGAGAATGCGTAACACATCAGGGTGCAGCCACACATTATTAAAGGTTAAAGGGCTTTAGAGCAGTGCAATCATTTTGAATTTTTTACCATTTACTTATTATGCTTCATTAAGTACTTATACAAAATTTCATTAAAATAAAACCATTTAAACTGGGTGTTCGGATTTATATGTCACTTAGTATATTTATATACTTGGAACTCACTGGAGAGTTATGGATAAATACGAAATACGAATGCTGATATACAGGGTGTTCCCAAATCAGTGGACAAAATCCAAAATCGAACTTTTAGATTATTCTAAGACCATTTTCATCTTTTACGATTTTCGAAATATAGCTCCATTTTGGAATATAATTGTTCATGAATGACTTCTGAACAACACTGCATATTTCAATGAAGCTTTGACAGCAGAGTAATATACTTGACGATCTCCATGGAAGATGATTGACTCATTTGAATCGCATCGTATATCTCTATAACGCAATGTCTCCCACTTCTTTACACCTTGTACAGTTATCATCATAAATTTTATATTTAGATAACTAAAAATGTATTATTAAGTAGCTAGTTTTAAAAATATTACCATCCTTATTATTTTTATTATTTTTATTACCTATATTACCTCCTCTGATTGATGTTACAACGAAAATCCAGCTGTCTTGTCTGTTTGCATAATCTTTAAATCACCTTGCTTCGGCCGAAGTCAACTAGGATTCGACCATCCTTTGCAATGTCTTGTTGAAGTAGCTCTGAATTGGTCAGTATAAAATAGAATCACCGAAGTAGACATTGCTTGCAAAAATCCAAATGTGGAAGCCCAACGTATTATAAAAGATCGCTCTGTCTGGAGAAATTTTGATAGATGTGGCAACGCCACGGAAAGTTTGCCCAATGGCATGTTGCACGCCGATTTTTTAGGCCGTTGCCATCGCGACCAGTCATGCTTGTTGATGCCTTTCGACCGACCGTCGAATAGTCTAGAACTAGAAGGTGGATCCAACTGTGTGGCTGGCTACGTGGTTTATTTTTGTACTCTGTATTATTTTGGAAATTTGGATTTTTGTGAGTTTTTATGAATTATTTCATGTTTTGTGTGAATCATTACATTCAGTGCAAGAACTAAAGCTAAATGTATAATCGGTTGGAAAGTTTTTGATACATCTAATTGCTGGGCTAAATGGCTTGAAAGTAGTATAGTAATACTAAAGATGTTTCTCTGTAGGCGTAGGTGAAACACTATTTTGGCATGCATCATAAAAAATCAACAGTTTATTTCATTGTAGCTGTTCTATCCCACGTAAAAGTGTCATGCTTCAACTTTCTTAGTTACGTGCAACAGCATAGGTTCAAACTATATTTGGAGTGAAATCACTTTAAGCCAATATTTTCATTGAAGGAATTTTATTCTAAAGCCATACTTGTCACTCAAGCTTAGCAGTCTTCGTTTATTATCGGGCTCAAGAAAACGTTTTCACTTCTAAGACTAGTTATTTAATATACCCAATCACAAGATAAAAACTTGTTTATCATAATTCACAGTGAAAACGAAAAATATTAGCTAAGTAACCAAACGTTTATGTTTAATTTGCATATGATAGGAAATAACAGTTACTGATAATATTGCAGGAATGTGTATAATAAGATGTACATAAAAGTAAGCTAATAACGTGTTGTTGCAGTAAAACATCAGGCACGTAATTAAACAGAGTTCAATTGATATTCTAACAGCTTGTCTCTAAATCTTTTGGAACATTATGAAGGTATCATTCGTGTGATTTGCAGAAATCAACCGTTAAAATTAATTGTAGAATCTTTAGTAATCTTGAATTTTGAATAGACATTCACTGTGCCTGTTAATATTTTAAAATGTATACCACTGACAATGTATACCCCGTCAAATGCAGGTGTTACTGAGACCACCTGGTGACAACACACAGTTCTATTTGCTAAATAAAAATGATTGCACACAGGATACTATGTAATTTCCTGTTCAATCGACAAACATATGTATATTTACTCCTTATAATTGTCCGATTTAACAATATATCTTATCTCCAATGGTAATCGACAATATAATGCCATTGGTGGCAAATTATACTGGCTATTGATAACCGTTAGTTGGTTTATTTTTACCTTGGCGTAACCTTAGTAATGTACTGGTTACGTGAGACGAAATTATTCACGTAAATTATAAACAGCTTTGTGCAATATACAGGTCCATTCAGAACTTATTGTAAAGAATTCATGTTAATCTTCTGCTAAAAGCTATTAATGTATTCACTAAATCGATACGGTTTTCTGTGGAATAATATCTTTTAAATAAGTAAAACTCAACTTCCAAAAAACGTTTTAGTGCCATCCAAGTTACATAATATGATTAATTATTTCTTATGAAAAATATAATAGTATTATAAGATACATGTAAAATTTATCGGAAGAGCTCGTGTAAATGTTAGGGAGATTCAAATGGTCAAATACAAATTTCGTGTAAATGGCAAACACATCTTGAATATGTTTAGGTATATCCAGAAATTGTGACCAAACGCATGTAGTAGTTCTAGTAGTATAACCCTAACAACTTTGTTATTGTTTTAGATCATGATACGCCTTGTACAACAGCTACAAAACTCACTTCTGATGTAGCTCCACTAGAGTAAGGCAATACTTCTCATACGTCTTCTCATATCGATAAGTGAACATTGCCACCACTCAAAATTATAAACAAACAACTTCTAGGTCAACCAATTATATTCCCGATAATGGATCGAAAACATCTATAAATAAAAGCTACCTTGAATGTATTGATTCGTCAATTTTCCAATAAACTCGTTTCTCAATTCATTGATCCCCACAAGTTTTTCTGTGTAATTTAAACCTAATTTTAGGAAATCAATCACAATAAAGAATAAGTAAGTGCTTCCGTTTAACAGTAGTAATAGATAAATGTCAAAGATTGATGAATAATTGAAAGTGAAAGCAGTAATAAAAAAATCGGTTGCTAGTTATTTGTCAATTAATCGTTGGCTGGGTCGATGTTCAAACCACAATATCTAGAATTTTGTAAACTGGGCCTTTATCTAGATAATCAAAATAATTTGTTGATAGCTTCTTTATTAAAGCCAAATAAACTTTTCTTTTGCCTAAATTGTAAGATATTCACAGGTTGTTGCGAATTAAAATGCCTTCAAAATCACACTTATGTTCATTTCTTTCCGAAAGTGTATAACTATTAATTTGAAATAGTATCCAAATACTAGCATTAAAAAAATACCACCCGAAAATGTTGGTCAATGTTTCGAAGATTTTATTTTTTGACCAAATGTTTCAGAAAAATGATATTCTTTGCGACCCAACTGCTGCAGCAAATTGAACATATTACGTTCTTTTTACCCAACAAATCCAATACCAATACTTCATTGTAGGATATATGCGAAAAATTAATTTTTCCTATTAATTATCAGATTTGAAAATATTTTTGTATCCATAGACGAGAGGCAATTTCATCCGGCTATAAATTTTGTCTACGACTCAATTTTTTTCTAGCTAGTCTGATCTAGGACACTAAACATAATATGTTACTTAAAATGCCAAATTTTTGAGATTGCAATACTGCAATAGGCAAGAAAATCTAATCAATATTCATGTTTTGTAACACTTGAATTATCTAAGAAACCAAGATAAGAATTTATTGTTCAAAGTATTTGATGATAATTGTGGCTGAAGGCAACAGGATCAACATGTTATCAAAAATATCTCATTAAAATGAACTTAACCCCTTCGATTGACGTCAATCGCTTCAGAAAAATATTTAAGATAACTCTGCAAATGGTCATGAAGATCGAAAACAAAATGATTTGTTGGTTTACTGAACAATTATGTAAGTAAATATACTGTTGTAATGCTGATACAGAGCAGTCTTTGGACCTATGTAATGTACTTGAGAGGAGTCAGCATATCTTTAAATGCGTACTTTACCAAGTACTCTTTTTTTGTACGGGATGTTAAAATGGCAAATTTGTCAAAAGTGGTTTGAACGTTTGGTTGCTGTCTTGATCTAAAAATGTTTGACAAAGTAGATACTTTGGTTCTTTAATTTTCGATTCAAGAGTATCAGTTCTGTACCTTGGCTAACAAGAGGCGTCCTAGCACTCATCCGTTTTCGATGGATGAGTGAGTTCAACCAAAGAGCCGTCCATTTCGGCTGACCGGAGTCCAGATCACCGATGACCTGATCTGGCACGAAATCATCTCGTCAACAGGGTGCTGTCGTCGCGATTGCACTATCCATGCTCGATGATGTTCAGAGGAGGGCCATCCGACTGATCGATGACTCTTCTCTAACGGACCGTCTCGGGATCCTTTCACACCGGTGGGCTGTTGGCGATCTAGCTCTCTTTTACCGCTTCGCGCCTGACTTGAAACTCCTACCCTAGCCATTTCGAACTTCGTATTTCCATAGCTGGCCGATATCTTTGTCTCTAGGGCATCGATATTGTGGCTTATCCCAGTTTTACTAACCTTAGGCAGTTCAAAAATCGTATGAACAAAGCTTCTTTAAGCTCCTCATAGCAGCCGAGGCGCACTGGCATTTAGGCTTCAGCCTGCGCGGGTGCTTTGGTGTAGAAAAATCGATGTTAGTGAGTTGTAATGTTTATTTTTGTGCTGGAAACATAGGCCATGCAACTGTCATGAGATGAAAAGAGAGAGAGAGATAGACCAAAATCGCCGAACACCCTGGACGTTGTCTGCAGGGATCTGAAGGTGTAGCATTCCGGCCTGAAGAAAGAATGCGCAACCCCAAGAACTCAACTAATAGAATGAGACAACATACTTACCAAGGAAATTCAAAACTCGAGGAATATGTCATCGAAATAAGTAGAAAATAAGAACAGGCCGACAAGCTATGTCCTCGTGTGCGTCCTCTTCGAGCGTGAGGTAAGACATGTTCCTCGAGCCCTCTGATCGGAAGTGGATCCATCCCCGCAGCCCCTTTTCGAGTCTATCGGTAATATTTTTTATCCAATCGTCCTTGCATCAACTTTGTTCACAACTCTTTAAACATTGTTTTGATTGCCCATAGCATATAAAGTAATCTGAAAGAATGGTATAGATCAAACTAGATTATACAGGGTGCGGCAGAGAGGATGGACGGTTTTAAAAAAATCATAACATAGTTAATTTTCACTCGAAAACAAATTTATTGATGGAATCAGGTTCACAAGGAAATAGCATTTGAGACAGTCAAATCAGGCATGTGGTGGCCGAAATCGTAGATGCAGTGATGGAGGCGTTCTTGTAAGTTCGCGTAGACTCTCTCCAACATCGCTCTCTCAACTTGGGCGACTTCCACGCGAATTTCGCCCTTCAATTCATCCAGAGCTCGGGGCTTGTTCGCGTATGCTCTAGCCTTGAGGTGTCCCCATAAGAAAAAATCGCATATGGATAAATCTGGGGACCGAGGAGGCCAATGAACATCGCCACACCTGGAAATGAGGCAACCAGGGAAGAGAGGGCGAATAACGTCCATGGATCCTCGGGCTGTGTGGGCGGTCGCCCCATCCTGCTGGAATCACACACGTCGGATTGGAACACGTCGCCGATGTAATTCAGGGAGAAAGAAGTTGGTGATCATGTCGACGTAGCGCTCTGAGTTCACGGTAACATCACGACCATTACCGTCTTTGAAGAAGTAAGGGCCAATGATGCAAGTTTGCGATACAGCGCACCAAACCGTTACTTTTGGGCTGTGCAGCGGTCTTTCGTGTAACTGTTGCGGATTTTCATTAGCCCAATAACGACAATTCTACTGGTTAACTATGCTGTTTAGGTGAAAGTGGGCTTCGTCACTCATAAACAAAATGAGGTTCTTATTTTGATCGATCAGTGCTTCCATCTCACGTGCGAAGTTCATTCGTTGTGCATAATCTGCGGGCTGTAACTGTTGAAAGCGGAGATCCATATGCAAAATTCGCCTTACCGAACGATCACTAAGGCGAAGTGCAGCAGCATGTTTCCGGGCAGAGCGAGTCGGACTACGAAGAAAGACCTGTCGAACGCGTTCAACATTTTCAGGAGTTCGAACTGTTCGCGGCGCTCCTCTTGGTCTTCTGTTGATCAGTACACCACGCCTGCGAAGTGATTCAACCCAACGAAGGATGGTGTTTCGAGAGGGAACATCTCTATTCCGATGAATGTTGAAGAGGCGACGAAACTCACGCTGTATGACGATGACTGACTCATTATTTCGGGCGAAACAATCATAGGCGAAAACGAGGTGCTCTACCGTCCAAGGCTCCATAACGACAACTGGTAAAATAATGCTAGGATCTCACGAGTCACGAGTCAAACGGCACCCTCCCCACCTCTCTCGTAGACGGAGGCGGAGAGTACTACCCATCCCAAAAACGTCCGTCCTTCTGCCGCACCCTGTATTTTATATAATACACTTATACACAATACACATTTTATAAAATATCTACATTTGTGTACAAATGAATTCGTTATCTTTATAAATATTTTGTCCATTTTTAAGTGCCAAAGTGTGTAGCTAATCTTAATTAGGAATATTTTGTGTTGATCTATCTTATGATGCATTTGGAAATATTGCAACCTATGAAATTGAATTGGATTAAAAAATTTTGATATGGCGGACATAGTAACAGAATGTACAGGTACCTTTCTATAGACTTGACGTCATTTTTGTCATGTATTTACTTACATACTTATACATATGTTGTATGCTATTTTACATAATAAAAGTGGATGAAAACTTGGAAACTGTCTTAATGACTAATTTTAAGTTAGCATATTTGTTTATAAATATAATGCAACTCAAGGATAGCAGAGGAGGCAAGTAGTTTTAGTGTTGTTTGTTATGTGTTAGTATTCGTCAGATGGCGCTGTTAATGGTGGTGCCAGAAATTATAGGAGAGAGTGGTATCTGTAATGTAGCTAATAATCTGTGGTCATAGTTCTGACAAAACTCTTCACAGTCATAATCAGTAAATATTGTAACACAAAATGAATCAATGACTTTTATTTCACATAAATGGTTTTCATGTTTTCTTTCGAATTTAAGACATCTCAATGTTTTCGAACATTTTTTGAGATATGAAGTATGCGATGACGATTAGTATCAAAAGCAATCATAATGATTTCTTCAACATCAAAGCTTTTATTTAAATTCAAATTTTACTACAGTGACATAGTCGTGCCAATATATCCTATCATTACACAACACTAGTAAACATTATATTTCAAACTAGTTTGTATTCAGGAATTTGGAGATAAGATTTCATTATAATTCTTTCAATTTTTTCACGTTGAGAATAACAATTCTTTCCACTGTTAGAACAAATCTTCATTACTTATAATTAATTTGTAGAAGTTTTTGATAAACCGGTGTATATACGACCAATGCCTTATCAGAATCAAGGAAGCAAACAAAGTTATAAATCTTATCTTCAGCGTTAAACATTCTATGTTGCGTTTATATATAGAGAAAATATATAGTTGGTTCCATATATGATGTGCGTGGTTGTCAGAACTACACCTTGGTACTACTGTTATCCATTCGTATTTGCAAGTTGCCAGAGAGAGAATTGGCATATCATACTTCTAATAAAGCAAACTGGTTAGGTACTACCGCACTATTGGCGAGATTTGATACGATACAGGCGATGAAAACACACTGTAAGAGTAATCGTTAGCCACAATGAAGTAGTTCCTACAAATGTTTTCTTTGTTCCAGATTGAATTCGATGAAAATGCAAGAAAGGCGACTAGCATTGCCTCTACTGGGGGTACTTGTATGGGTACTCTCAATACATTCAGGCACCTATGCGGGTGCTACTTTATTGCCCATCCCGATTACAGGTACAAGCCGCACCTATGCCCTAGTAACCATATAGATACAGGGGGTGATCGAAAATTAGCTGCATTTCTATTTTATTGGAAGCCTGCGTGTCACGTGCGTGGTTTTAAGGTTATGGAACTAAAAAGAAGTCATTTTGGTACTTTATATGTGCTTTGATAAGGCATAATTTTATTTTTAAATGTGAGCTTAATACGTTAAATGAAATACCTAGAAATATAGTTTTCGTGGATATAGGACAAGACGTATGGAAGTTGTGAATAAACTGAGAGTTTGTATGAAAAACGAACCTGGTTGATTCTGGGAGATTTGATTTGATTCTTGATACCGGTGTTCTGGATAAGATATGGAAAGCAAGTATTTTCTCGATTACCCTCACAGATGAAAATGTGCTCATATCAATCTTTCATGCATCATTTCTCTACAACGGAACTAGAAATTGCATATACTCACACTATACAGGGTGTTTCAAATTCGGCCCTCACCATTGGGATCTCGGAAACGGTAAGAAATACGAAGTACCTCAAATGGAGGCAAAGTTGCGTAGGTATTTAGGTAATCAACCAAATGCTGCTTAGAAAATTTCGAAATTAAAAGTATGTACTTCCGGGGGGAAACGCAAAAACCGATTTTTTCCAGAATCGTTTTAATTTTTGCCTGACTTTATTTCTAGCGTTATTTCAAAATAAATTACACATTAACATTGCCGCTTTTTCTCCCCTATAGGAAGGCATAATTAGGATTTCAATATGACGTTTCGTCTCTTGTCCTCCAACATCAACTTTATTTTTTCTTATGGAGTATTGGATTTTTGCTCAGAGTTTTTAATTCTGATTCCAAAATTGTATACGACATACACTGACAGCCAAACCCTAATTATTTAAAAAATGCAGAATTTCCTAGGTAAGCTTCGAAATTATCATATTGTCATTTGTTCGGCATACCAGATTTATCCCAAAACCACTTTTATTTTTTCCTGTTCTTTCAACTTCCATCACCTACTTTGTTTTTCATATGGAGGCTATATTGGAATTTTGTACATTTAAATGGACCTTTCAGTCCTAAATTCAGTGACGCATTTCCTCAGTTGGCCCCGAATTTGTTGTTGGATGGAAATTATAAGGAAATAAAAAGGTATGGTGAAACCTGAACACTAATTCAAAATTCAATCGATGTCAATAACAATATTAATCATAAAGGTAAATCATAGTAGGTATTCAAGATGTTGTCTGTTACTTTGTAGGCCTTTTTCTGTACATTGTTTACTGCTCGATTTGTTTCTGTTCTTCTCTGTCTTCAAAACTCTGTTGCTATGTTCAATTTGAGGTATGGACTGGTAGATATACAAAACAAATGAAATCTGATAATTTCAAGGCCTATCTAGGAACATCTGTTTTTCTGAAATAAATAAGGCTTGACAATGTGAATTAATATATGCCATATTACACATTTTCAGAATCCGATTTAAAAACTCGAGTCATCTGTGCAAAAAACCAATAAGGCGTCCATAAGAAAAATAAAGTTAATGTTGGAGTACAAAAGAGGAAACGTCATATTGAACTTCTAATCATGCATTCTTGTAGAGGAGAAAAAGTGCTGATGTTTACAGGCAATTGATTTTGGAAACCGATCTCAAATTAAGTTAGGAAAAAATAAAAATGATTTTGGTATGTCTGGTAGGCGAAACAAATGACTATCTGATTATTTCAAAACCTACCTAGGACATTCTTTTTTAGGTAAAATAACTAAGGTTTGGCAACGTCAATGTATGAGACGTAGTATACATTTTTAGAATCAGAACTAAAAACATAAATAATATTTGTTTGTGCAAAAATAAAGTTGATACTGGAGGACAGGAAATTCTAATTATGCCAACTTGTAGAGGAGAAAAAGTGTCAATTTTAATGTGCAGCTTATTTTGAAATCCCACTAGAAATAAAGTCAGGAAAAAATTGAGATTTTAGTTTTTTTATTTGGGAAAATTCGGTTTTGTTCTTCTCTCCCCGGAAGTACTTTGAACTTCGAAACTTTCTAAGCGGCATTTAGTTGTTTATCTGAATACGCAACGTTTGCCCCCATTTGAGCTACTTCGTATCTCTTACAGTTTCCGAGATCCCAATGGTGAGGGTCGAATTTGAAACTGTGTAACTGGCATCTCCATTACTGGTGTCAGCAGTTAAAAACTCTAACAATCTAACATGCATGTATCACTTGAAACTATAATTATATACATATGGTAAAACATACAGATGGGCTGCATGATAATAATTGCTTGTACTCCCCGTGCAATTAGAAAAGGTGGTATGAACAAATCAAAATGGATTTCAATACATCCGCCTTACCGTTAATTAAATCAAGCTTTATTCAGTTTTTGGTGTGAAGGTGGCCAAAGATTGTAAAAAATGCAATACAGACATTACTTGTGAGTGACTGGCTGTCTGTCACTGGCGAGGACCACCCAATTTCTAAGATCCTTCGAGTAAGATAAAGCTTCATAGAAGGATTCCGAAAAAATTATGATATGAGCACAATTTTCATATCACAAAAGCAATATTGAGACGAACTCAAAAGCATGGCAAACGCAAATAGTTTCGAATCTCAATTGAAGAAGGGACTGGTAACGTTTTGTTCATCAAGAATCAGCAAGATGCATTCTAAATGCCAATGATCGTACAACCTCTCTCTTTTAGGTTGTTTAAAAACGTCTACCAGATATGTAAATTATCTAATTATAATATGAAGGAATTAAACTCATCCTACTCTAGTATTTTAGAGGTAAGGAAAGTTAAATACATTTTCTATTTAATATAATTTCTCGTATTATTATTATTATTATTGTTATTATGGTTTTGCACAAAAAAGCGTTTCGGATTATTGGTGAAGGGACGACGAAGTTTTTGTGCAATGTTCTTGACGTTAACGTATCACCATATTTGTTATTGTTTGAACAGCTATATCTAAGTAGGAACATTCGAATACTTTTTCTTTGATATACAAATACTTATCTGGCAAATAGTTAAAAGGGCAAAAGCCAATTTAGTAGAGTTGTATAAGTAGGTATATGAAGGAAAAGCATACATACTAATTGAGGCAAAGATTAAATTCGTCTAGTCTCCTTGATGAAAAAACCTCTAGTTGATTCGAACAAGTCGAAAAAATTTACTTATTATGCCCTTTTCACTATTTGGTACACTTAACTTCATAATATTCGTCATTTCTTGTCAACTGTGAAAACAAAATAAAACCATGAAATTTCATTAAGATGGAAATATCGGCATCCCATTAAACATGAAACGAATAGATGTAGTGTCGAATGTTCTTACTTTGAATGTGTGGAGTAAAATCAAATTTTATTGTTAAAAACTTAGTTTTATTTCACATAAAAATTATAGCTTCTTCATGAACTTAGGGTGGCCTGACCTGAAACTGATGTGACCATGCAGTTGTTGCAAACAAGGCCATCATATTTGTCAGCATGATATTTTGATACAGTTGCCATATCTTTTCTATATTAAACTTGATTCTATTTGACGACTATGGTTACATATTTTTGCAATAATTTTAATGGAAAATTTATGCTACAAAAGCTATGGTAGCTTATCCTCTCAAATTAGTGCTCTAGAAGGCAAGATCGATTCTTCTTTGATTGCATTAACAATCTGATTGTCACACAACTCGGGCTGTTATTTCGGTATTGCTCAATGCATTTTTCTTCCTAAAAAGTCTTATCACTGGTATGTATGTAAACAATTCTTTATTTCATTTGTGTAGGTTAACGTTGTGCTTTCCGGTTAAAAATAGTTTAAAGTTCAGGAACCAATTGCTATCCAATATTATGCTTCAAAGAATTATCTGTTTCTGTAGTCTAGTCTATACAAATTTGTATAGAAAGTGATGTAAGGCTGACCCTATAGTATTCAAAAGAATTTTTTTTTAAACTTTAGACTCCATCAACATACAGTTAGAAAGGTGCATAAAAAAAAGCAGGAGCGGTTTGAGGCCTTAGGATTCATGGTACATCTTCGGAAATACTGTCAGTGACCGCTAGTAATGACTATACATTTTAACAAATTATGTTCGAAAAACTTTATAAATTGTTGCTATCTTTTGAGCTAAGCACATTTAGAACTACCCTGGTAGCCAACTATCTAGAATTATTTTTAGTTGTTTGTGAGTCTATGTTCGTGATTATTCTTGTTATGAAGATACCTTTTTAGTTGTATCTTGTGATTACAAATATATTATATTTCATTGTATACACGTTTGACAGTTGGCGTAAGATTATAGATGTCGCATACAAATTACTTAAAGATAGCTTGTTCGAGTGTAATAACAATTTTGTATTTTTTTTCATTTTCTTCCTTTATTCATTCAACCATGAATAGGCAAAACGACATACCAGTGATAAAGTTATCATTTTGCTTTAAATAGATGGTACTTGACGTGCAATCAATGATATAAAAATTAAATAGACAAAAGTCAATTTTGTCACTACGTATCACTATAAACTGATTATGCAAAGATAGAAATACAAAATCTGAAACTCTTTTAACAAAACTAGAAAGAGTGTTCTTGTGACCCTTCGTGATACTGACAAAAGGTCATGCAACTTGAAATGAATAAGAATCGATTAATTACCGCCCCAAAATCTTACACATTTTAAAAATAATTGTTACTACTCATAATTTTTATACCTAAAACATCATTATCTCGAACTAGAAGTTTTCGCGTTTCCACAGTCGTTCGTTTGCTTATACATGGAAAATAATAATTTCCGATATCTGACGCTATGTTGATGCAAAAACTATTACTGTGGTATTTTTAAGCGAAAACATCAATAAAATTTTAATGTTTACTATTTTGAAAAATTGGCTTCTCAATTATTGATGATATAAAACGTAATTTGCCGTTTTATGTAAAATGAATCTTTATTTCGTATCTTTCTTACGAAATGAAACTTTCACAGTTATTTTTTATTTTTATAAATAAAAAATATTAAATTTGAATCCATGAAGTTACAGTAACGATCCAATATTTCAAAGCGCATCAAGAGCTCACCACGTCGCTTACAATGTGTCCATTATTATTAGAGTTCAGACTGGCCGTATAGGTTAAAATTACCAAGAGAGAGCCTTCTTTCCTTACCTTACTTGACGTATATGGCCAGTAGCCCCTGTAGCTCCCTACAACGCCCCTAACCTCTGTCTGCCCGTAGGCGCCGGCCTACTCCGCACGTCCGCTGACCAACGTGAACCGCCACTTCCCCATGCCTACGACCGCCTGCTGGTCACGCCCTCCGATTTGAATGATAGCGTCGTCTTCGCCGAACGCATCCTCGACACGCTGCATCGATTGGAGGCCAACCTGGTCAGTGCCAAGGTGATATTAAAGGACGGCACGCCTTCACAAGGCGAGTTCGCCGCGGGAACGCCCGAAGTGGAGGCGTTGCAGAGAGGCAGGCAGGCGCTTAGAGCTGTTGAGGCTAGCATTCAGTTAGTGGTGCATATGTGTGGAAGGTGAGTAATTTTTTAGGTATTTTGAATCATACAAATGATTTTGGAGCTTATGGTGGAGTGCTCTTAGGTTCCTACCTCGAAATCTCAATAAACATTGAATATTATTTTTGGATTTTTTTCGATGGCCACATATTAAACGTGCATACGCTACTCTCCAAACAAAACTACGTCCAAAAACAACAATTCTGACAAAATCTGATTGTTATTTTTTTCTTTTATTGTGTATCTATTACTGCTTGATAAGAGATATATTTAACATAAATTAGGTATAGAATAGAATCCTGTCTAAAGAGTTTCTGCTTTATTTCTTTATAAAAAGCGTTCTCTGGATATTTAGTTGCTAAATGTATGCTACTACTAGGGTGTGCCTGTCTAGTTTTGACCAACATAGAATGTACATGCTATACAATAGCACAGTGAGCAGGTTCGATGAATAATCTAGAATCTGGAAAACTGTAAGTATTCTTAGTTATTCCTAATCTGGTCAGAAACGCAGTCAGAACTATATACAGAAAACATGATTTTTGCATCACAATATCCAGTAGCTACTAGCCTTTCCACTTGGAATTCTTAACTTAAGAGAACTCAACATACCTTTGATTGTACGGAAAAAACTGACATTTCTGTTGAAAAGAATGTATTGTTTATTCCTAGTAATTTCGATGACTGAAGGTGAGCCCCTAATATCTCAGAAAATACTGATCAGATTTTCAATTTTCAAATGCCAATTAGTAGATCTCAATGTGATGCGATAGAATGTACAAAAATCAAAAACCTAGGAATTTGGGGAGGTAGGTAAGGTCTTTTAGTTCAATGGTAGTTTCTCATAAATTGAGTGAACGAAAGTCTTTGAATCGTCACTATCGCCAGTAGTCACCAAGCAGACCCAACAACTACCTAGAAAGCGAGTTTTTTTTATTTTATGTAGGTATTTTCTATCTAAACACGACACCTGGCGTGAAACAGGTGGTGGTACTAAGTTTGATTGAAGTACATCTGGATCTAAAAGTATTTTCGTTTACTGACAGATACGTAATTTTACAATTTTGGAATATCCTACTCTAGGATATTTTCTACAAATTCCTTGTTCAACATTAACACCTGTATTGCTAAGGTAATGTAGAAATGCTGAACTCTTTATTGTATTTAACGCGATTGATGAAGAAGTCAAAGTGAGTGTAAAACTGAAGTAGTTATTATTTGAGTCAAACATTTATTTATGTGGATTCAGTAGTTTTCACATAATGCATCTGTATGTCTATTTCTAGGATAAATTGTGTATTGTGCATTTTTTTCCTACGACATTAACGATCAAGTAAATAATCGCAGGATCAATTGCGATTTGTTTCATCTCTGGAGAATCATGAAAAATACCTCTTTTTATCATTTGAAGTCATTTTCTATTAGCTGACAAAATACATTGAAAAGTTACTCTATTAACGATTCGGCTACCTTTTTCAAACTGCTTATTCTACCCTTTTTCTTTTCATCGATCGTATATGGAGTTGGTTCAGTAAAAATTTTCAGAAGATACATAAAAAAATATTTTCACATTCCGATACTCCATAATTATGAAGTTGAAATATTTATAAAACATGGCTGAACTGAATATGTGTGCTTTCCGTATCTGTAACCAGGATCAACTGCAGACCGCGCTGTTTCGTCCTCATTCGTACTCATCAGTGTGGTATAAGCCTAGTCTTGGTGACAGACAAACGGAAAGCAAACAAGTAGTTATGGTCTTCTGAAAAGCTCAAAGTGTTGTGCGCCAATAGTTGGGAAATCAGATAGCCACCTACAAATGGTTTGCTAAATTTGAAAGAATGTTTGGTACAAATAGATGAAAAATCTGACCATAGCCACCCATCAATGGTTTGAAAAAGTTGAATTCGTCTTCAATTTTGCTTTGCGAATGTAGTGGCTCTGCCATTTTCACCATTCAAAGATAATTTACTCTTGCACGAATGTATCGCAACACTTGCAACTAATTCATTACAAAACTTATTGTCATGACGACTGAACTATCACGTTTCGCGCTATTACTGACTCATCGTCCACTTTCCTGTCCACTCTAGGCACCCGTATGCACCCTCGAGCCTCCAGCTAGGCTAAGCGCCGATGCTGACGTCTCATTGGTGTTCAAAGTTCTAATTACGATGTCGTTATATCATGTACCTATATTAATGGATTTCTTTTAGCATGTCATTCAACTACAAAGACTGCGCCCGTTTCATGAACCGGTTTAGCTTGGACGGAACACCTCTAGGATCATCGTGTGAACATCTCACCAAGAAGTGTACCGCTGAAGAATATGGCTACATGTATAGATCTGGTGATGGTTTGTGCAACAACGGAAAGAACGGAGCTTGGGGAGAAGCTTTCACAGCATATGCAAGGTGAGATTACTCAAAAACCAGCGTCATTCTAGAATCGTTGTTAGAGTCAATTTCGGAAGCTCGTACGCAAGTGTTACACCATATCTACCATACAAAATCAATTTTGATACTATGTTTTTGAACTGGATTTGAAAATTATAATTTGCATCACTGTTCACTGTACGGCATAAAGATACGTGGTATTATGAGCGTAATGTTTTTTTACGAGATTCCATGACAGAAGCAGTATCGTTAAGTCCGTCACGACGTACAACAGAAAAAAGATGGCACGGTCGTTATAGATCCTAAAGTAGGCAACCGGGCTAGCTCGTGTAAAATATAGATTGCAAACGTTTGAGAACTTAATTTAATAAATAGTAGCTTTCTGCCCCGCTGCTACCCGCAAAACATAGGTGGCGTTACTAATAAAGTAACCACATTTCCCAAGCATGCAAGTTGGCTCTCAGTTTACTAATGTTACGAAAGATACAAAATGTGATCATAGCATTACTTAAAAACAATGTTTTGAGTAGGTAACAGTTTCAAGCAAAATGAACCGTTGCTGTCGCTTGACGGTCAAAGATTCAGTGGGGGCGATGCTAGCCACACTGTTTCCAGTTTGATGCTGACGGTGGAGATTTTGGTACTTGACAGCACAGTTGATTGCAAAATTAACAATGAGTTTGCGGATACAACTATCCCCTATAACCTGCCTCAGGTATCAATAGTATGTGTACACATTTGTATGTCTCTCTGCATTGTGGTTCAGACGTGATGCTCACAGACTAGTTTGACAATCACATTTATAAAGAGAGAAAAAAGATATCGCACTGCACAGTATTAGAGTTTTTTAGATAACATAAATGTACCTTAGCGGTCTAGAGGTATTAAATATTGTACGACAAATAATCCAATATTTATTCTAAGTATTATACTTATTTAAAACAAAAAACCAAACAAATCTAAATCAAGATGAGCACGGTAAGAAAGCGATTGTCGAAATGCAGTAAATGCACGACGAAAATGTCTTATTGACATGTAATACCCTGATTCATTTCAGTAGGACCAGCGACTGAGCGCTTGCGCGCCAGACACCTCACCTCAAATTCCATGTAGCGGATTGTAGCCCGTGAAATAGATATTTCAAAGCTATTTCCCGGGACTAAAGTGTCATTCCAGACTATATCTCTGTGCCAAAGTTCATCCAGATCCTTCAAGCCATTTTGGCGTGATTGAGTAGCATTTACTTTCTCATTTACATTTGTAGGGATTACAGCTGATGATTTAATATTAATATGGTTATTGTAGCGCTAATACTAATCCAATACCTTTCAGTTGGAATTAATTTAAAGTAGAAATAGACTTTATTCGACAAACAAATCATTAGCATTTCTACAATATTTTAATACGTGAGGATGACATGTGTTTGGCTACTTACTTCAACACGTTTTATTTAGCCCTCCAACAATTACAGCATTTGATAACTATTGGTAAGATTTTTGAAACGCAAGCTAACCTTACCTACGAATCAAGTTTTGATAGTGCCACTATTTAGGGTATCGAAATATATTTTTTTTGTTGTTGAAGATTTATTTAGTATTAATGCTACAATGTCAATTTTGTATAATGATTCGGTTACATATTTTTCTTCAATCCATTTTCTGTAATTTTACATTCTTGTCTATTAGAATTAAAATTAAAATTACGTCACAATGCATTTTGATTATTCATAAAGTGATTCTTTAATTTCACCTTAAACATTTTTAAATTCGAACTCTGTTTAATATCATTATTCAATTTATTAAATTAAATTGAAATACTCCCTTTTGAAATATAGATTTACTAGTAATGCTACTATTACTTACAATTTTGCAGATGAAAATCTATACTGCCTCTAGTTTCGTAGTTATGATAATGACTATTTAATTTTATGAAGTTGTCTAAATGTGGTGGTAATAAATGATCTTTTAATTTGAATATGAAAACGATAACTAAATAATATATGAAAGCGTAAAGCGGTATGTTTTGATAATTCGCCAAAATCTATTACGGCGGAGAGTATACAGGGTTATCCAAATTAAGTGTCCACCATTGGTAACTTTGTTATTAGTAAAAATACAAAGTTGTTTAAATTAGCAAACTAGTAGCATTTTTAACGCTGGTAAAAATGAGAAATAAAAAAAAACAATTGAGAGTCGTTATTTTGATTTTTTTCAGTAAAATAACATTTTTTTAAATGGAAACCCCTGTATATTATATTTTTTTCTGTTAAAGCATCAAATTTTAAACAAAAAAGTTCATAATGACTTTTCCGCTAAAGTCAAAAATAAAGTCAAAATAACGATAAATATTTTTAATTATTTGCAGTATTATAATATTAAGACGGCTATGAAAACAACATGGCGTTCGCGATTTGACAGCATTAAGATAAGCGACAAATTGTTAAACTGGACATACTCGCAACTAGAAGGCTTTGGAAAACAATGATAAAATCAAATAATGTCAAACATTAGTGTAAATACTTGTTTATAAGCTTTATTGTGTCATTAATTTAAAGAAAAATGTTCTCCCATGAAGAAAAGTGTGATATGTTAGAATGCTATTTAGTGTGCAGAAAATCCTCCTTGAGAGCAAGAGAATACTACAGTGAATTATATCCCGCTCGCATTCAACCGTATGAACGATATTTTCTGAGACTTTATCGAAAATTTAGGGGCAACGAAAATGTTTTTGCTAAAACAAGGGCAAAAAAAGAATTCATAATAAGCGAGGCCACGGAAATTGCAGTTATTGGATATTTTGAAGCTTATCGTGAGAATTCAATAGCAGATATTCTCAAGGACTCTAATTTCAGTTATGGTACTGTTCAAAGGATTTTAAAAAAATACAAATTTATTCCGTATAAGTACCGACCAGTTCAAACGCTTTTGGCAGGGGATCCAGAGAGAAGACTTGTTTTTTGCCATTGGTATCTTAGCTTCTGTCGCCAAAATGTAAATAACTTTCGTTACCTTTTATGGACAGATGAATCAAATTTTTCAAATTCTGGAATGTTTAATAGAAAAAACCACCATTATTGGTCAAGAGAAAATCTTTTGTTAGTACATCCAAGAGGCCCACAAGTCCGTTTCAGTTTCAACGTTTGGTGCGGTATAATTGGTTCAAAAATTGTTGGCCCGTTCTTTTATGAGGGAACCCTAACTGGTGAAAGATATGTGGAATTGATGTCAGAAATTCTGACTAATTTCTTAGACGAATTGGATCTTATAAGTAGACATCATCTGCATTTTCAGCAAGATGGCGCACCTGCCCACAACTCCAGAGGTACTTATCATTTTCTAAGTACTACTTTTAATGATCAGTGGATAGGAACAAATGGCCCAATACAGTGGCCTCCCAGATCACCAGATCTAAACCCACTTGATTACTTCTTGTGGGGTTACTTAAAGAACCAAATTTACAAGCGAAGGTACGATAACCTTGACGCGTTAAAGACTGCAGTTAGGGAAAAGATAACCCAGATAGATGGTAGGACCATACTTAAGACAGTTCGAGCAGTTGAAAAACGTGCCCAAAAATGTATTGAAGAACAAGGTGGTGTTTTCGAGCATCTTCTTTAAAAAAAATTGTTATTGTTTTTTGTAAGATTATAAGTTGATGTTGAAAATAAAGTTTGTCGATACAATTTAATTGTTTCAGATTGGAGGCCATAACTTCAACAATTTGTAACCTAGGAGAAAAGTTATTGTAAGCTTTTTTGTTTAAAATTTGATGCTTTAACAGAAAAAAATATAATATACAGGGGTTTCCATTTAAAAAAATGTTATTTTACTGAAAAAAATCAAAATAACGACTCTCAATTGTTTTTTTTTTATTTCTCATTTTTACCAGCGTTAAAAATGCTACTAGTTTGCTAATTCAAACATCTTTGTATTTTCACTAATAACAAAGTTACTAATGGTGGACACTTAATTTGGATAACCCTGTATAGCAGCTATATTTGTTGGAAATGTAAAGATTATTAGTTCGCGTTTAATAGCCCAGTTACCATGTGATCGCTGGATGGCTGACGATTCTGGCTGTATAGTAGATGTGGTTTACTTGCCATTGAACAAACAAACCATGATGCTTTCGTCCCTCCAACTAAAAGATAGACCATACCTTCTGGATAGACGATGGTTGAGATGCTGTCGTTCATTGTCCCTACGTTCGCTGTCGCAGATAGGAGAGGTCAAGCCAAGACTCAAGAGTAGCCAAAAAGCACGAAGCAGCTGTTCATTTTTGACTGTCTTTTGGTCGACATCATGTTTTTACATACCTACTTCGGTAAACATATCGCTGATTTTGCCCCAGTTGACTGCCACCAGATCGTAGACGGCGCCGGAGCAGAAGCCTGAAGGCGTGAGTTCAATGCTGTTTCCATAATTTTTTGCGATTTTCAACTGGGCATTGCTGCTGTCAAGTTACGATACTTGCCCGACATCAACGTAATACATTGGTTTGGTAAAAACTAAAACAGTATATCCACTCACTGGATTATGTTTCACAATAAAATATTATTGGGTGATTTTTAATGCAAAATCCGAAAATAAAATTTGTGCGTAATATAAAATGCTAAACCATAATGTTCGCTTTGTCAACACGTGTTTTTTAAAAACATTATGAAACACGTGTATATGCATTTTATGTGCAATACTAAACGTTATTAGTGCTGTTCGTACAGCAGTTGCCAACTTGTCAGTGACCGTGTCCAAGATCCACACAAATTCTGTTCACTCTGCTACGCTATATACTCGATATTCACCCGGCCGGATCTCAGACACAGTCACCGACAGGTCACCGACCCTTGTACGAACAAACCTGTTGTGACTAATGGCACGTATTTTTACTGCCTATAAAAATATTCATCCCACTTGAAAACAAAATATGTCGGAGTTGGTTATTTTCGTCAACATGCGGGAAGCATCGTGACGGGGAAGAGATTCAGGAGTGTTTTCGGGAATAAGTGAAGTGTATGAAAACAGTGGATGTTAGGGGTTAGGGAGTCAGTCCTCCTTACGCCGCGTAATATTTTTATTTAAATTAAAAACCAGATTGCCGGTTCAACAACAACCTACTATTAAAGTGTCGTAAAATCTCGCCGTCTTATTGATCCCACAGCCCTTAAAAATATCAAGGACATTTCCGCAGTTCTTTAATGTTTAGGGGAAATGTACAAAATTGGGCATTTGATTTCTTTGATTAATCACTACCAAACTCAAAATCAATCCGCTAACGAGAAGAACTAAAATGACGGGTAAATGATTTTAAAAAGCAAGAAAGCCAAACAAAATACCTCAAAATACAGTAATATCACCCAAAGAAGAGCGGTGGCGACGTTTATCAAAAGATCGAAACCTATATTAACTATGTTGCCAGAAGTTCAGGACTATAAATGGAGGCAAGTACATCTTCATCCCATAAGACCACTCATTTTCAAGATAACGGTTCTCAAATGGAATGCCCGACTTAACAACTATTATTCACATGTACCGTAACTATACCAATGAAGAGGAAAAACTTAAGAGATAAGCCTAACTAAACAAAACAATGTCAACACAAATACTTGGGAAGTGTGTGTTTATCGTATTACTGCAGTTCAGTGACCAATGTAATTTTGTAATTTCGTATTATTTCTGCGTTCTGTTAGCACTTAAATATGATTATATGCATTTTTATAGTTACGATGTATTTATCCTTGTATAGATATGATATGAATTACTTCGAGAGAAATGTAGTTAGTATGTGCGTTGTGGAGCTATACATAGGCAGAAAGTTATAATGAATATTCTATGAGCTGCGTCTAATGAATACGATAACCAAGGACTTTGTACGATATTGATAGAAAATGACACGTAATATTTGATACTGGTGTAAATAGTTTTAGTAAACTTTAATCTTTTGTCTACAATTGGACGAAGTCTCAGACTGCTAGCGATAGAACGACTATGCGTTTAAGGATTACAATGTTGAATACTATTATTACATTATCAAAGCTCCCTTAGCTATGATTTCGAAATGTTGTCAAGTAGATTATCATGCAATGCTGTCAAATAAAAAAATGGTGTCAGGTATGGTGACTCTGCACTTCCCACGCAATGCTGTCATCACTTTATAAAGGATTATGTTCGGCACACGTTAGCCCCTCTGAGAAAAAAGTTAGCTACGAGCATGTACAACAAAAAAATTAATTGGATAATGTCAGACAAACAGGCCTATACAATTAGTCCATATCCATAGTCCCCACCCATTCTTCACTGCCCTTTTGGTAGTACCGACCATCTGGCAACGTTGCTATGACTAAACCCCGCCAGCCACCAGTGTCAGCCACCTGCATAGATTTATCTCCCTATGTTCGTTGCGTTCTACACGTGTGTTGAAAATTTTGACATGACCTGTGACATATGTCTGATAATGCGTAGAATTACGGTGTGATTCTTAACTTTTTTCGTCTTTTTAGTGTAGCTCCGCCGCCGCATAGTAGTAATAGCCCGACAGACGGACAAAAGGTGTCGTTGTTCTTGTGATGTGTAACATATATGTATATACTTCCAAAAAACATAATATCTCGAATTCGAAAATCTTTGTGATTATTCTTCGCCAATTGGTACGGGTGGAGCTATAAAGAATAGTTTGATGGGAGTTCAGAATTTTTAGTCATGTGAGTTTTAGAATTAGCTAGGATCGTTGTAGTTTTGACAATTATGTGGACAATTTCGGCATATTTAAGACTAGGCCAATAACTAACAATTAAAATTTTTATTTTGAAACGCATGCATAAGCAATTCGGGTCTCTGTGATTAGAAACCTTATTCATAAATGTTACTTTCTATAAAAGTATTAGCACTTTGTGAACATATTTGTATGGTTTCTTCAATATGACCCCATTCGATCGGTGAATTTCGCAAGTGCGACAATCATAAATGACATTTATTTACAGTTGATCATTTTTTCAGACTTCTACCGGCTGACTACCTTGACGGCATTCGCATCCCGCACCGAGCTGTCAACAAGCGCCCTCTGCCAAATCCAAGACTCGTCAGTCTTACTTTGGTCACGAACACCGGCATTCCTACCCGTGATTTGACGTTGGCTGTGATGCAATGGGGGCAATTCTTGGAACATGACCTTAGCAGAACGGCAGTATCTGTGATGAGTAAGTTTCTTTAAACAGTTGAATTAGTATTAGAAAATAGTAATCATGAGATCTGGAAGGCTTTGGGTGAAGGTCTGAAAGGAATTGCCAAGAAATATTTTCAAAGGAAATACTTGAAGAGCCATGCACTGTTTTGGCTACGCCCGGATAGATATATTCCAGAATTTTATGTACATACAAAACTTACTTATAATATATATATATATATATATATATATATATATATATATAACTATTTATTTCACTACCATCTTTTACTATACCTAATATAGTATTTTGCTGGCCGCATCTTCTTTTAGGAAGGAGGTACAACCGTTACTTGTATCGAAGTTGCCAAGAATTTCAAGCCATAGGTGAAAACGACATGTTCCTTCTGATACTACTATTGCTGTCTTTTGATGGAGGTATGAGAAAAGTAGTGATGAATGCTTTTAACATTCGGAATCTACAAGTTGTTTCTCATAAAAACGAAACGCAAACAATATTTGTTGATGGAACTTGAATCAGTTGTCACTTACTTTCATTTCAAAAAACTAATTTCCAAAAACCTTACATGCCCTCTTTTGAAAAATAGGTGCCAAAACCATCCTCACCCCACAGTGGATATTTTCAATCACCAAATTATATTCTATACTTAAGCAAGGATACAGAATATGTTTATAACGAATACCTGGGTTTTAATTTCTTAGCGACAAAAATCGCAATCGTACACGTCTTTTTACGTTCAATGCTCTCTTCGGTCACACCGTTTTATTTTGTTAAGCAAAAGTAGATAGCTTAAGTCCTTCTAAAAGGACTCAATTACCTTTTATTAGTTTTTCCCGTTATTGCTTCCGCAGTTGAAAATTGATTTCAAAAGAGTAGTGGATAGTAGATTTAGACAACTGAAAGGGGTCCGGCGAATAACTGCGCAAATTGAAAACCTTGGTATATCTAAATAAGATAAGATGTGTTGCATTGCCGTCGTACAGTTTGGCGGCCTTTTTTAAATATGGCGGCCAAACGACCACGAGTTTGATCGCGTGATCTGATTTTTTATATACGTGCTTAATAATGCCCGCCATTCAACTGGGGAGACATATAACAGCAAATGTGACCTTAGTGGCTGCTCCTAGGCTATATAGTCTAAGTTGATTTTCACTGATGTGTTTTTTTTTCAGTTCACTCGGACAACACTATCAGGTGCTGCAACTCGGACAATTACAACTTGTCTCCGAGATATATCCATCCGTTGTGTTCACCCATAGAAGTACCAGCATCGGATGAATACTACCACAAGCACAACGTCGGATGCATGAACTTTGTCAGATCGGTACCAGCTGTCAGATCAGATTGCAGTTTTGGACATGCAGAGCAAGTAAGTTTGTCTGACACGATATGAAAGAGAAAGTAATATCAAGAAATTAATAAAAAAGCATAGTCAAGAAGGTTGGCACATCTTTTATTACCCCTAAGGTGCTCAAAAGTTAAAAAACGCCGAATCATGAAGTTATTATTATCAGAAACAAGATCAAGGAACAAAGTATATGGGCTGAAATCTTTCGTTCTTCGCTCATAGCTTTTCTGCTAGTGGATTAATTTTCAAAACACAAAAAAGAGGTGAGCAAAGATCGGCGTTTTGTCACTCATCGTATTCATGAAAAAACGCCGAATCATGAAGTTATTATTATCAGAAACAAGATCAAGGAACAAAGTCTATGGGCTGAAATCTTTCGTTCTTCGCTCATAGCTTTGACAGGGGTAGAATTATTGTCTATCGAGATGTCAGTTTGTCCTATCGCGAAATTGGCCGCTGTGTTAATTGTAGCGCTATGACGGTAATGCGTGTGTCTCGTGTGTGGATAGAAGAAGGTAAGAGGAACACGAAGACGGCCAACTGGTCCACCGAGGCATATCATAGAGCGTCAAGATAGGGGCTTCAGACAACTAGCCCAACGAGACCGTTTTGCTACTACGCGTTAGATCGCTGACCAATGGATTGGAGAAAAAGGCAGACCTGTTACTCGCATTCAAGCCTTTGGAGTTTTTTCATACCGCCCACGCTTAGTGCTTCCTATGACTGCGGACTGATGTCGTCAACGTTTGAATTGGAGCAGAAAACGGCAACATTGGGGGACAGAATGGCATAATGTTCAGCGTCGAATTGCGATTCTGTCTCCTGTAGGTACGCACGATGGTTGTAGAAGGGTAAGGCGCTGCCGTGGAGAACGGCGTGATATTGGATTTGCTGTTGAGAGGCATGTACACAGGACTGTTGCAATAATGGTTTGGGGGGGCTATTGCCTATGGTAGCCGATCACCCCTTCTCTTTGTTCAAGGCAATATGACTGCTACGCGTTATGTTGATGATGTCCTACAGACCAGTGTTGGATGCTCTGCTGTTCGAGTTTCGTCCGCCGGCGCGCATGACGTCACGCGTGATTATCATTTGGGTTGATATGGATAATGTGCATATTTTCACCTACAGGCCAAACGGCAGGACGCATTTTCACATATGAAGTGTCGTCGGATTCGTCGTAGCAGTGCGAGTGACACAATCTACATTAGAATTTTATACAAAAAACAAAATGGATTTAAATAAAAGATTTTAACCTTGTAATTGTTATCTCACAGGCTATAGCTTAAACGGCTTTCTAGCTCCACAATAGAGCGTGTATCACTTTACTGTAAAAGCAAGATTTTTCTACATTACCTATATTTTAGTATGTTCTGTGGAGTAGGATTAACATGCTCATGACATTAATACTGCATTACATTTATTCATCCTTATTTCACAAAACATCCTAAGTACTAACTACATGCAAGTGTGATAATGTACGCAACTCGAAGAGTAGAAAAATGGAGTTATCATCTTTTTGCAGTAAGCTGGCGGTATAACAATAAATGGAAATGACTTAGTCTGAGCCACCATTTTTCTCCATTTCCTTTCACGATTTTTCTGGTCTTTCAAACTTTTATTCAGTTCTTTGACCCGGAAGAACATTCTTGACCTGAAAAATAAATAAAAAGCTTTTTCAGGGCAGTCAATGTTGCTGCTCTTCAACAGAAAATCGCACTATATAGTATTAACCACGATACACGTGAACTGCAGTAACGTTACGACAATCCTGCAGCTGGTAACCACGACCCGACAACTCTCCGGGTGACTTCACGAAGCTCCGCCCACATGCGCAATATCCTATCTTCAGTGTATGTGTATCGTGCTACAAACCACTGCCGTCCAAACGTCCTTTTTCAGCAAGACAACGCACGTCCCCATATTTTTCTTATTACTTGTCAATAACATTTCGTGAGAATGTTATCGTTTCATTATTGATGTAAGACTACCTCATTGCCAAAAAATCAAGTTGAGGAAATTAATTTTTCCTGGTGTAACACTTCTAACGTGATTGAGTAAATTATCTCCTTTTTCTCTCTTGACATGGTAGTCTTATGTAAAAAAGTCTGAGCGGTACTTTCCAGATTAATGAGCCAAAGAGTACCAGATGTGCAAGATGTTCTATGGATTATCTAAATATGTTTTTGTTTGTTTTATCGCAGCTCAATCAAGCAACACACTTCTTGGACGGATCCCAAATTTACGGAGCAACAGCAAATAAGACTGCAAGTCTTCGTGCTTTCTACAGTGGAAGACTGAAGGTTTCCAAAGCTCAGTTCCCACCACTTTCTTCGCACCCTACCAAGGACTGTCTTGTAAGTAGAAAAATAATAGCGTTTTTACCTGATAAGAAATAATATAAATAAAGCTGCTAAGATTGGTATTATGATACACTTTTAACCTGAGGATATCAAAGGTACTACTCGTATTACCAAGAATCAAAGTGAGCAGTATCTAAGAATCCTTTATGTTCAGAAAGCTAATGCTTTCTTTTGTTTTTCGATTTATAACGATACCAACCCTACAATCACATAGAAGGTGATAAGCCAACCTTTTCTGTGTTAAGCTACTTAGATAAATTTAGAAAAAAACAGTGAGCTACCTAGTCGTAAGCAATGTAAGCCAACTTGAATGAAGTTATATACAGTTGTATGCGACACACGTGTTTATTTTGCTAATACTAATTCATACTAATTAACTTGAATAAACTAATAGCTAATACATACTACATAACTACATCCAGTTTTGAATAATCTTATGTGTAACGTTTGAGCTCTAATCTTGTTCACAATTTTTACTAGCAATTTCATAACGTTGTTTAGTTTCAGAAAATGTCCACATAATGCTTGCTGATGGATAATGAGGTGGTAACAAAGAAATTGCGGAAAACTTTCATCTTTATGACATAACCCCACGAGACTCTTAGACCCTTATCACGACCCACCATAGCTGCAGTGCCATCGGTTGTCAAGCCTACCATATCGATATCGGAATTTTATTAGAAGAAATAATATTTTTGATAGAAGAAAACAAGTCCTGCCTAGCAGTCTTTTCTTTCAGTGGAATAAACTTCAAAAGATCTTCTTTAATCGTAAAATCACTAAAAACCATCCCGACGAACACGGCCATCTGAGAGGTGTCCACGACATCTGTGGATTCATCCAGCTGCAGTGAAAAATATGCACAGTTATCCAAGTCATTTCTTGACTGTAAAACTTATATCATTGCTCATTACTTCTACTCATCTCATCATGGTATTAGCAGAAAGTTGCATAGATTTTATAGCAGACACTATATCGTCTTTATTTCTAAAGTTGGCAAATAATCAACCTGCAGCTTCTAAAACGCCTGCTTTATCATTTCTCAGACTTCATAAGAGGTTTATTCTTTTGTGTTATTATCTGGGACACCCAGTATGATGCTTCAGTTGCATCCTTACTTTTGTCGATTGTTTTTAACTGATTTTTCAATTGTTTAAGTTTCTCGGTTGTGGTTGCAGAACATAGTGGGAATGATTTTTCAAAATTCGAATGTACAGTTTATAGTGCCTCTCGATATTCCCTTTTTTTAGCAACGGAAACCGATATATTACATAACAAACATACGTTTTTACCTTTAACTTCTGTAAAGAAACATTGTTCTTCCCATTGCGAATGGAAATGGTATGTCTTCATCTTCTTACTACTGCTCATAATGTTTTTGATTGCAGGCTAACTCCAACCCAATCGCTGGTCTTTGTGCCATTATTCACTTTTAAACTGAGCGCACTCTACCCGCAGCTTGCGTATTTATTCCTTTCCAACTAATCGAGATCGGTCTTGAACAGATCGCTCACTGCAGTGTTGAGGCTGCTTGTGTTTATTATGAGAATTTACAAAATTTACGGAAGCTTTTGCGATTTTTACACCTTTTTAAAATATGTTGTGAGCCACCAGAATTGCCTGCGCGGGCTACTGGTAGCTTGCGATCGACGGGCTGGAGACTAATGGCGACTACTGGTCTAGGTCATACAGTATCATCGCAGTGCGTGATATGACAGATATGTGAAATAGCTTGGTATTAAAATCTGTATATCAAATTGCTATATTTCATACAACTTCACGTAAAATTTGTTAAATATTTTCATGTAAAAGCGTTTAACTTTGCAAACTGTAAAAATAATGAAAAAAAAACAGTACTATATGTTTTCTACAGCAACATGAAAATGAGAGCAAATAAATAAAAGGATAGCTAGAGAAAACAGTAAGCAACATAACGTAGTATGATACTAATAAATAAATTATATTTTTACTATACATTTTCCCTATTGTTGTTTACTGCTTGTTTTTGACAAGTACTATTCTGTGTTGATATACTGTATTAAAGCAGCAACATGTTTGCACTTGTTCACGTTGGTTATAAACATAATCGCACTTAACTTAAGGAAACGTTCAGCATTTATATGGAATTGGAATTAGACACTTGAGTAATTAATATACGTTGCAGTTAACTCATAAATACAATTTTATCAAGTAGATAGATACTCACATTTAATGATATTGTATAGCTTTACCCGTTCGCGTTTGGCTCTTCAACGTCTCTGACATGCTGATATAGCACCAGTTTATTCCCTTTTGCGTAGTGTGAGGTTGGAAGCTTAAATCATGTCCCATGGAAGCAAATCCCCTACGTATTATCACATTCATTTTTAGTACGCAAGTTACCTAGTTTAATTCGCAACACAACCTCTTTAAGTAGTTTTATTTGATTTCATTAATTTCGTTGAAAAACAAGCCGAAAATCCGTATCGAAACATCTAGTCTTCATGTCATTTTATTTGGTATTATTCAATTTCAATGAAAAACAGGCCGAACATCCAGACCAAAATATCTAGTTGCCAAGAATTGAATGGTCTCGAATAATTATGGTTATGAGGCGGCGCTGTCAGCATGCAGACAGCGAATGGTAAATTTCTGTTCCAGGACCTAATGCTTACGTACTCAAGCGCTACCCCGAATTCACCAACTCTATTCTCTTTAGCATTGTATTTATTATGAATAACTTTGTGTAGAATGTTTTTTGGGCTCATGAGAGAATTTTTTGCAGGTATCTTCGGATTCTGACGTATGTTTTACGTCTGGAGACTCCCGTGTCAACTTTGAGCCTGTGCTCACCGCCATGCATACGCTTTGGTTCAGGGAACACAACCGAATAGCTGATCGATTGGCAACACTCAACAAGGACTGGGATGATGAGGTCATCTTCCAGGAGGCCAGGAGGATTGTTATTGCCGAGATACAACATATCACTTATAATGAGTGGATGAACAAAGTACTAGGTATGACATATATATATATATATATATATATGCTTCATTGTCTGAAGAATATAATCATTCTTAATGACAAAGACTTAAAAGTAATCTATAACAAAATTACATATTTGAGTAAATGAATTGATAAACTCACACATGGTATAATATGGTTTACATGAAAAGGTAGATAGCAACAGGAAGGCACTTGTAAATTTCCAGACGAATATAAACTATTGAGTCTTTCACAAGTGTTGATTTAGATATTACTAATTCAAGAACCTGTTTCCGTCTATTATATGGTAACATATTTTATGCTTCACATTTAGATTCATTTGTAACAATAAGAGCTGCTGTTTCTAAAATGAAAATATGTCAGTGATCATTTTAAGGTTTTGAAATAAAGGCCTGCATTTTAAGATTCAGAAATAAAGGCCTGCAGCTCTGAGAACATTTAGTTAGATATTTAATAATTCGCTTCTGTAGAGTAAGCGCTTGTTTTAATCAATTTTGGAAACAAATTAGGCAAAGTACTGCTCAAGGCTGTGCTTTACTCTACGTTGAGTACTTCTTCTTATAGTAAAGTAAATATTGCTAATTGAGTGAGCAATTAGTGTACTTGGTTAGTAAAATCTAATTTATGATCAGCGGTCAGTCCTAAAATTTTGTCTGTGTCTGTTTTGTGTATCAATTCATTATTTAGATTTACGCCAAGGAAGCATATGAATGTAGGTATATTCTTTAATCCACCGGTCGAGCTACTGGTACAACCGGTTAGCCAATTTTGCGTCCTTTAATTTCCGCTGGAACGACCGGTTGTACATAAAACTTGTCTTTATATTGATGGTTGATATGCCACCGGTGCCAACAGCGTCCACCTACGTTCGGGCTCGGCTGATCCATGATATTCTAACCTATACATTTTATCATTTTTTGACAACTACAGTTTTGTGTGAAAAATGGAAGAAGAAAAGATTGATGCCATGCTACAGCATAGGATTGGCCTGAAATTTAATGTGTTGCTTAACACAATTCGGAATAAACAGAGCATCTGAAGGAAAGTGATTTTATTTTGAATTATGCATATCTGAAAATTTGTTCTTTCTCTCCACTGGATAACTTCTTCATCCGAATCACTCGAATCGCTCAACAAACTTTCCACAACAATACCAACTGCTGCGTACATTGACATGATCTTAAATGATACGGAGTACAAATTAACAAATATCCATTCACGATAAAACAAAGGTTAGGTTTTCTCATATGACAGCAACCTGAAGGCTAAAAATGCCTCTTTTTATTAATAAACTTTGAACGGGACCGGTTGCTGACGTCATCACATCAGCTGTCAACCAAAAGTTCAGCGGATCCATCAGTGATGGAATCTACCGGTGAATTAAAGAATATACCTTGTCAGAAATTTTACTTTATTAACATTGAAAGTTGAGTCATTGTTATCACACCATGTCTTTATTGACTGTATATCACTGTCTATTTTTGTCTTAATTTCACTTATATCTGAGTGTTAGCAAAGTATTCTGGTATGAATTCGCCATCTATGATCATATAGGTATATTATGTTTATCTTTGTTAAAGCATCTATTGAATAAGAGTCGCCAAGCGACATGAAACGAAATTTTGGCTTCTGAGATCTGCTTGTCATGTATAATGCTTTCCGAGAACTATTTGCTAAGAGCGAAGTGCATAGCTGCGCTAACGAAATTTATCGCCGCACACGCGGTGGATAAAATGTACCCGGGAATATTTTATTTGATTTACAGAAAAAATAGTAATTCAAATAGCTCCTAGTTCTAAAAATAGTACCGACTAAATGCAAAAATATTATTAACTCGAAAAAATTTGTAAATTTTTATAAATTCGTAACGACAGAATGAAACAGCTTTGGTCTCCTATTCGAACCATATTTCACATTTCGATTAATTCGCCTAACTGACGGTCTGCGCCGACGAGTACACTCAAGCAGGCTCAGCTACGCGCTTGCTAGAATACATCCGCTCTTCTCTGACCGTCAGCCGCTCAGCACCCATTCTGATAAACTAGGTGATCGGTTTAACCGCGGATAGCCAAAGGTGTATTCTGGAAGGGAGTAGCTGAGTTTGAGTGCACTCGGTGACGCCGACCATCTGTTACGCAAGGATATTGGTTTATATCATTTTTCACAATTGTGCTATTCATGCCGTGGTACACTCAAAAATCACGGTGAAAAAAAATTACATAACAAACGAGCAGGTTACTTTAAAAATATTCTATTTTCACCGCATTAGTGGAAGTTTCATCTATTATTTCAACTATATCCATAACATCGGTTTCCCCGATCATTTTAACTTTGAGTGTTTTTAGAAAATTGCTGTGTGCAAAACGAATGAAACAAATAATCCTAGTCAGTTATTGTCACAAGATTATACCGAAACATTTAGGTTATAAAGAATAAATAAATGAAGAAACCCTTTTCCGTGGAAATCGCTTTAAGCTTAGCTTTTGAGTCAAAGTACGAGTCTATCAGTTGAAGGGAACGGAAAGTGTAAACTACAAAAGTAAGGAGGAAGATAAGAAGATCCAAGTTTCAAAACAATAATGAAATATTTTTTTCAAATTTGCTGCTTACGGTGCGACTGTGTTTGCTGCATATCTTTATCGTTTCTATTCGGTTAGTCCACATATCTATAGCCATTTCTTCTGTTGCTTATGAGGCCCGTTACGTGATAATATATCGATCAATCGTAATTCTCATGAATTCGCGTTTTTCCAGCCCCAAGATACGTCAGGATTATCAACAGGCTCGCCGACTACAGCCCTAACACGAACCCATCAGTAAGCAACAGTTTTGCCACATCAGTGATGAGGGCCATGAAGTCGCTTTACAGCGGTAAGATCTGGCTGGTCAAGGAGGGTCGTCTGGAAAACGCCAGCGTGCTCAATCTGCACGAACACTACAATAGACCTGGAGTGATCCAGAAACCTGGTGTCCTTGATGAGATATTGAGAGGCTTTACCACGCAGAGCAGCCAGAAGTTGGATTTCGCCTTCACCGATGATGTAAGTTAAATATTATGTAAATAAGATAGTAATATAGTTTTCGTTCATAGACGGCCAACCATGGACAGCTGTGGACGACGAACGAATATAAAAGATGGCTCTATGTGTTATCTTATTTCGATTGTATGAATAAAGTTGCGAACATCCCTAGGTAGGATCTGGCCTGAAATGCTGCTACCGTTACATTATTTTCCATACCGAAGTAGTTCAGCAGCTACTCATCGGAACCATTTCATAACACTTCAACCCTATAAAATTGCAAAAAAACTTAGGTAGGATTTGGTCTAGAATGCTGCTTTATTTATACTGTGCATAGCCTAAATAGTTCAGACAGTAGCGATTCATCTCTACCACTTAGCCCCACGGTACCCCATAGGTGTTTAGGCCTTAGGCCTTCGTGGTAGTTGGAGTATAAAAAAAACTTAAAGTCTTCTTACTATTTAGCCCAATAGAGATTGACAACCTGTTTATTCAAACATCTATGCTTCTGAGGGTTATTAAGTGAAAAACCTACATAATGTCAGAGAATCGGTAAAATGCCAACTTGTACACCAAGAAGCCGCTAGTGTGCCTCTAGTTCATTCCTCGCCTACCACAAGTGAGCCTGAGGTGAATCTCAGCTTGATTCATAGTTGAAGCAGTTTCATGATTAACGGGGTAACATTTGAAAATCGAGTGATCTTTTTGTAAATAATTTTGTTACAACAATGATCCTTCTTTTTCAGCTTGTTAACAAACTTTACAGCGATGGAAATTATGGTTACGACCAATTAAGTTTGGACATCGCTCGAGGCAGAGACCATGGACTTCCTGGCTACAATCAGTTCAGGGAACTGTGTGGATATCCTCTGGCTACTTCTTTTGAAGATTTCTCCGACGTTATGTCACAAGAGGTAAACTATATATACTAATTCCAAATGGTAAATATTTGCATAACGTTGCCAAGCCAAACCTTTGTGTTTATAAGGCAGTATTTGTCGCCAAAATTACGATTTAGTGCATACTTTTGGGTACTTTTGCCCACCAAAGTGACAAACCAATCTCTCGGCGTATATTCTTTTTTTCTCTCGAAAGGTTATTTCAGTAGTTATTTGAACTATCTGTGCTGTAATATAAATGAGCCTTCCAAGACGTGACAAAAAAGTTTGGTAGAAAATCAGATAATCTAAAAAACATTTTTTTTTTCATCTAACAGCAGCGATGGCCGTGTACTTTGGAAATAGTAGAGCACGTTGCACCAAATAACTGCGCTCAAATGAGTCAACTAGAAAGCCAGTGACAACTTTTATATCAAAAATAAAAGTAGACTCAAGGACTTTAAGTTGAAGTTCTAGTTAGTCCTTCTGGTCGATAGATTAAGATTCAGCAAACAAAAAAACACAACTGGAATGAAAAAATTAAGTCTAACTGACGTCCTGGTATCCCAACGTTGAGAAGCATACATTTAAAAAAAATCTGCTTTTATTCTCCTTGCATGCTTGAATACCTTCCCGATTTTGGCAATTGTTTAGAACACTAGAACTGTATGGAAACTCACTCACTTTAAAACCGCGTACAGACAAACGAATATCTGCTCTCATCAAATCCAGACAAACGACAAAATACTAGAAGCGCAACAAATCCTGTCCAGACCAAATCAAATCTCTCTTTGTTGTACCGGTCAAGGAGCGTACGCAATCGTACGCCAACGCCGACCTTGGAAACCGTTGCCTTGGCTTGCGTTGGAATCACGGTCTGTACGCCGCTTTATACATTTTTCCAGAAATATACGAATGTAATGGCGAAGTGTCAACATTTATCAAACTGGCGGTTTAAGCTTCGTGAATCAAATCATATGCTTGCTTCTTCTACTTATTCGAATTCGTTGGATGTGACAGACCCATGACGTACAAGGCTTTAACCAAGAACAAAAATCTCCTAGGGCTATGCCTCTGAATTTCTGCTGAGATACCTACTTATTACAATTAGTTTCACGATCTATTTCTATATCAGAATCATTATCTAGGTTATTCTTGTTCCAGAATATTGAAGCATTGCAAAAGATTTACAATGATCCAGCCGATGTTGACTTGATCATCGGTGGACTGGCTGAAACGCCGCACGCGTCATCAGTTTTCGGTCCCACGTTCTCCTGCATTGCCGCAGATCAGTTGCTACGCACAAGGCGCGGAGATCGCTTCTTCTATAGCAACCCTTGGCAGCCAAAGCCTTTCACGTCAGAGCAACTGAAGGAGATCAAGAAGGTAAGCTTGTTCATTTAATATTTTATGGAAAATTAAGTAGCTCTATCATTAATTCATTAAAATCCAGATTATTTCATTCTATTTTTGGAAAATAAAAATTGATACTGAGCCTATACTTAGGAATGATATTAGTTAAGGAACGCATCCACTCGTAGAAATATTCTGATTCGGTTTTTTTGCATAATCTTATTCGGAAATGACCCTCTTTAACCGATCTGCATGTTGCTAGCCCCAAAATTGCGTCAAGACTTCGATAATATTTTAAAATGAATTTCAAAAATTGTTTTTTTTCGCCCAGACATTTATTTAGATTTTTTAGATCGTTCTGAACAGAAAAAGTTTTTATGAACTTCTCCCTGAAGCTGATATAGTTGAAGTCACCGTACTTGGCGGTTACGTCATCAAAGCTATATGAAATAAGTAAACAGATCGAGTCTGCGTGCCATGGGCGGAACACTGCGCAGACTGATTTTCAGCGCATCTGCTACTCTCTCCAGTACGCATGAAGAGGGTAACAGGGGACCGTTGTTTTCATTCTCTTCCTGGAAATACTCTAATAAATTTAGCACGAGCTGTCGACCTTCTCCATTGGCCGTATTTCCGATGCAGTGTACAATTTTATATTGAAGATTGATAACAGGACAATTTGAATTGCACGCCGATATCAAGTAAGTTGTCACTCTGACAGATATGATTGAAGGGCACTCGTACGTAACGAGAGAGTTTTCTCGACGGAGACACAGAACAAACAAAAAATGTCTTTGAGCTTACCGAACAAATGTTCACACACAGGGGTAGGTTGCATGTGTATGTATGAGGGAGATGGAGGTATATAAAGGGATACTGGTAGTCTTATTTTAACCCGCCAAGAACGGTGACTACAACTATAGTTGAGAATGAGAATAAATATCTAAACGAAAGAAGTACTAAAATATTAAACCAAAATAATAAAAGTATAAAGTGCGTGGATTCCTTTTCATGTAAAGCAAGCTTGCCTTTCTTAGTGATTTGAATTGGAAGTGGACATACTATACCTTTCCTTGTTTTTTATGGATTCAAATGTATGAGCGAGTAAGTACTATTTCTTTTTCAGACAACATTTGCCAGGATAATTTGCGATAATGCCGAGGACATCAAACAGATGCAACCAGAAGCGTTCAAGAAGTTGAGTGACAGGTAAGTTACAAAGCTGAAGTTGCATTTTGCTTATAGAATATTTTACGTAACGTGTTTAAAAATCCTAATGCACTGTAGTTTTTTTAATTGCTTAATAACCTAAAATAAGCTTCAAGTCTCCAAAGTGTCATCAAGTTGCAAAACAACACGTTTAAGATTTGCTCATCCATTCTGCCACTTATATACAGGATGTCCAGAAATTGAGGGCTAATCTTACAGCTGCGAATAGGTCACGTCATGACCTACTGCATGACAAAATTTTGTTTTATCAAAAATCCTGTGGTTAACGTAACGTCTGAAACTTATCCACAATGTCATGCACTGGCTGAATATTTACTGTAAACGTTTCAATCACAAAGGTGATCTTTTTCAGTACAATGACATATTTTATTTATCTGTCTTCCAGGTAGTTTTACGTTCGTTTTTTCTTCTTATTATCACATTCATATACAGTGTGGTTACTACAATAGTCCGAAAGTCCCGTAACATACTGAGATTACGCAATCTATATGAATTAGTTCTAGCTTGATTACAAAAATAACAATTTGAAACTACAAGTTGGCGCCGCCTCAACTTATGAATTTTATCTTTTTCAGTAACAAACTCGTGAACTGTGATAACGAATCCCTGATTCCTAAGCTAAACTTTATCCCATGGGCGAACACCAGGGATAAATACTCCTATTAAGGAAGTTAGCTGTACATATTCAAGTTGGATGAAGCGAAACTTCACTGTCTTCGAAGACTGATACTTTAATGGCTGTTTCTAGTATTAAGTTATCGTTTTATATATATATATATATATATATTGTATGATGCGTGCGTGATGCTCAAAGTTTGTACAATCTTAGATATAGTGCTTTGTTTGTGTAGAGAAGAGATCTATCGAAAAGGCCGGTTTTATGCTGAAGTAATATTTATACTGTAGGTGGCTGTTGAATCCTTATCAACCTTAGGACCTTGGAGAAATTTTCATTTTTGTTCTTTTCTTCCTATTTTGTACTTAAGTCGGAACTAACATACTATGTTGTTAGTGTAACATCTGAAACTTATCCTGTGGTTTACATATCGATAATCATCCATGCTTCTCTGGCCAATAAAAACCACATCTATTTGAAGCTCCTTCTTGATACAAACGTTTCAACCATAAAGGTGATCTTATTCTTACAATGACATATGTATGTAATTGAAACGTTTTCATTAATGATGGGAGATTATTAATATACTGTATTGTATTTATAAATTTTTCAGCCCTCTAAAAACTTTTCAATAATATATTTTGGAAACATATAATCAGAAACAGTATTTCACATGGCTTACGTAAGAAATGCGGGAAGAATGAATACAAATTGATCCAGAAATCAACTATTGTGAAAATGATAAATGAAGTATACATTCCGCGTAGAATCGGCCTTATTAGCTTTAGAGGCCTGGAATAATGAATTCGATCTTTTAAAGAATTCGAATAAATGTCATTAACAATACTTTCAAATTTTTATACATTGCTCAGTGATCAAACAAAATTTTCGTAGATCACATCAAAAAGCATCGACTTATACAGGGTGCTACAGATTCTAGTCCAAGTACGTAAAATGTAAGACATTTTTTTCCTTTATATAATTTCTAAATTCGTAGGATAAATAAGAAACAACAAGGAAATGCTTTTTTGTTTTAGGCTTACCTCTTATTAGAAAGTAGAGAACAGATTATTTTTGCTATTTGTTGAGTTTTGGGACTAAATTTGGCGAGTCTTTCTTTCGGATATTTAAATTTTCAAAACTGACTATGCAAGTATAAAAACTAAGTTTTCTTTCAATTTTATTGTACTTCAAAACATCCTGTATAGGTCTGTGAGTTCAGTAAGGTGATGATACTTTCATCATCATTTTTCAGAACGATATATGTACGGTTTTGTTTTTAAAATCCTTAACAATATTGAAATCTGATCAAAATGAAAAAGACCATTTTTTATAGCTATTTAATATGAATTTCTTCCGTACTCTTCTTTTTATGTGCCAATGTCAATTGGACAATATAAACTGTTAACCTCAACTGCAGATTCATTGTCAATATAGAGTTTAACAGCGGCCTTCATTTTTTCTCTTGTGCTACTCACCGTATTTCTAAAGTATTCGTAACCAAATGTTCAAGAACCCTACTCATTATTTATTAAGATTTTGTGTGAAGCTATATTAGTTTTGCATTTGCTGTTATGTTGTTTACTAGATTTATAACAAATATATTTTCAGTATTTCATTATTGTTTTATTACTATTATCTTCATTATGCGGCACGGATATTATGATTCTTGAAAAGTGATATTTTGTCGGTTTTTTACACTTTGTAGGTTTTTGGGACATAACGAAGGTTCCACAAGATGTTAACTAGCTGTTGTACACTTATGGTGAACTCGTTTTGTAGCTGTATGTGTTGCCTAAACGTCGTGATGCTTCAGCTATCAATGTTTGCTCTGATGTGATGTAACATCTGCTTCAGAGATGGCATTATTGGAGGACTAAGCTGTAAGTTGTATACGATAGCTATAAGGAAACGGCAGTGCAAAGTGAGGATTTGTGTGCTAATAATCTGTTTTGATGATAATTCCATTGGTTTCTTGTCTCAAATACACTTACTTGAGATGTTTTCAAAGCTAGAAATTTGTTGCGCATCCACTTTTTCTTGTCCATTCTGGAAATTACATGTGGATATTTGCTGAAACTCAAAAATAAGAGAGATAAGAAAAGAAAATTCCTGGTTGGTAAAGTATATTACAAGTAACAGGTCAGAGAATATTCGACAGACAGGAATATTTATGAGACGTAACACCTTTCTCCAGAAAGGACAACATATACAGGGTGACTTCGAAGATGAGTCATTTATTTTAACAGTGAGTAGATCTGATCAAAAGAAATGTTTTTTTCCTTTACCATTTTTCTGGTAAAATTAAAGTAACAAAGTTATAGCCCTTTGGAAGTTTGAGTACCGCCCTGTCTCAATAATAATATTATGTGCTCGTGTTTGGCAACAACGGATATAATCCGCCTTATCGGTTCATCGCATCGGAAACAAAAAAGCGAAAGAATTTGGAACGATGTTTTTACAATTATTTTATTCAGTTGTATACAGTCAGTGTCAGTCGGTAGCGCGTGAGTGAATAGTGTTGTCTGTTGCGTGGCTCAAACGAAATCAAAAATGGCACATGTTTATGCGGATCGGTTTCCCAATCGAGTGCAACCAATCCCTCGTGCCTTTGTTAATGTAGTACAACGGGCTCGTGAATCAGGTGACTTAAGACCTCACAGGGGACGGCATGCCGGTGCTCCAAGACCTCACGATCAAATACAGGTCCGCACTGAAATACTTGTCGGGAGGATACTTTATAAAACAAGGTAATTTTTTTTTTTATTTTTACACACATATTTTGGTTTATCTTCCTTCTACAATCATTATCTGAAAATTAATGACTCAACTTCAAAGTCACCCTGTATATATAACTCGTCAGGCGCAGCATATTCTGTAACAATTTTTTCGCATAGCAAATATCACTGATTTTTTACACATGCAGACCAATACACATATTCATCCAGATGCGATCTTGCTGTCCAACCGACTTTCCTTGTTTTATATCTTCTCAGAGATAAATACTACAGACTATTCGGCTTTCTGTAACCAACAATGCATGTCGTGTCGTTAAGTCATTCCTCCATAGATGGATTATTTTGATGGCGCTCTCAGCGATCAAAGCGAGCAAACGTGGAATGAACTATTTGCACCGTAAAAAACTACCTAGTTGCAAGATATTTTGTGTTTTTTTACGTCCTTTAGGTTTTTTTACATAATGCCCCTGCCGTTCACAAGAAGACCAGTGCAAAGAAGAATAAATACCAGAACTTGAGCCAGGTTACACGTATAACCAATCATAAAAAAGAAATAGGCCTTAAACATTAAAAACTTCATTGTCGAATAATTTAGGATAAATCTATGATGATGTGAGTGATAGATAGGTGGCGAGTAGAAGAAGGGCTTTTATTATTTATTCATCATTAGCTTGACGTGTATGTAAATAATAATAATAAATATAAGTTTATTCACGTATAAAGTATTACAGTTTATGGAAAATAAATATGCATATATATATATATAGAGAGAGAGAAAATTATCATGCGGAGAAAGGTATATAACAAAAATAGGAAAATAATGGGCAAAATCCGCAAAAAGTGGATTCGAGCAGAAAATAGGATAGGTAACCCGAGCGATACGTATTTCTGCTGGTTGGCTTCATCAGGCCCGAAATGAATGCACATATGCAACTACAAAAGTAGATACACATGCCCACACATCCGGATACGGGTGTAACCTGAGGAAACGAAGATGGAGAGGAAAAAAAAGACACACGAAGTCCACAACAAGAGCCAACCTACACATTGTAGTATAAAACGGCTAGAAGGTTGTGGTTATTTGTCGCCTTGAAAATTCAAGGTCTTCTAGCCATTTTATACTACAATGTGTAAGTTGGCTCTTGTGGACTTCGTGTGTCTTTTTTTTCCTCTCCATCTTTGTTTCCTCAGGTTACACCCGTATTCGGATGTATGGGCATGTGTCTCTACTTTTGTAGTTGCATATGTGCATTCATTTCGGGCCTGATGAAGCCAACCAGCAGAAATACGTATCGCACGGGTTACCTATCCTATTTTCTGCTCGAATCCACTTTTTGCGGATTTTGCCCATTATTTTCCTATTTTTGTTATATATATATATATATATATATAAATACAGGGTGGCCCATCCGTGTGTGGACGGAACATTACACATAGATAAATTCATTTTGGGAAAATCTATTTATCGGATCTTATACATGACATTTGATGGCACATTTTAAAATATTGGCCATTATACATGGTGTCTCAATTTCGACCTACGTATCAAAGTTGTGATTTTTCAAAAGAAGAAAATTGATAACATACTATGGGGTTTTGGTAATTAGCTACTGAGATATAAGGTGTTTTATGTAGAAAAAACCCACTTCGGCAACCGCTCAGTCCGCCAATTTGAAATTTGGAGTACTGAATTTTGTATCAAAAAAACCTACACACCTCGGCTTTAATCTTATTTATTACTTTTTAGAATTTTAATTTTGGGCACATACAGGGTGGTCAAAAACGCAAATTGTAGCTTTTCTCAAACATTTTAAATACATCACCATGTATATTTGTACAAATTTCGATTCAATTTTTTATAGGCTTTTTTTGATACTAGACACATAAGGGTTTTTACGGCTATTTTTGCGGTTATTAACACATCTTTTATGGAACGGCTTAATTCCCTAAAATATCGGATCATCCTTGGAAACAAATAAATTGTTGATTAGTTACAAACTGTCAAAATTAGCTTTGTGAGCATTATAATGCAAAATTCATAGCTTCTCTGCTTGCATCAAGGCCTTCGTCTTCAGGGTTTTGCAGCTCGAACGGAGTTTAGTAGAATAATGCTAAATAATGTGAGTGAAGACACTACTTTTCTGGATAAGCTTCTTTTTAGCGATGAGGCAACTTTTAACAGCATTGGTATTGTCAACAGGCATAACCTGCACTATTATGCGACGGAAAACCCTTACTGGTACAGAATACTTGAATATTTTGATCGAGCATTTGCCTTTGCTTTTGG